>JAMWYP010000054.1:1200000-1800000 GCA_025563575.1 Acacia pycnantha | reverse complement strand
CCTTTGTCTTTTGTTCAATATATTATTATCTAACAAAAACTAATTAGTAGTATCATAAATCTCTTCGTGTGGGGTAGACTACTCGTCTTCTTATCCTATCCTTTTCTTATCATATCGTTGAATAATGAGTAAAGTTAAAAGCATTTTCTTTTAATCATAAATTGCACATACATATATATGTATATATATGTATGTATATGCGCTACATATATATGCGCACAGCAAGAGTAAAAGTAAAAAAGAAGAGAAAGAAATTTCATGTATGCTCATATAACTAAGTAACTTTATCGAGATGCAGTTAAAACACGCCTTCCCTCATTCCTTATCTCTGAGTTTTCTCTGAGTCCTTCCTCTCCGATAACGAGATCCCTTCCCTGAGCTTTCTCAGTCCCCTTTCTCGTGTTGGAGGTGACCACGCATTTGGAAGTAGATCCTCTAAAAAACTCCAGTTATTCACTATCGATCTTCTGTCCCTATGGAGAAAGGTAATGGAAGCAGCGGCAAACGAACCTCAATGGCGGTACAGTTGAAGATTTGCTCCCCTGTTAATTCGCAAAAAGGTTGTACGTTGGTCGGACGACTAGAAACTGACAAGAACTTGAATCGTGGTATCGTCATCTCAATGATAAAAAAGGGATGGGGAATTGATAGAAACATGGAGGTCCACGAGATGCCAGACAGCAACGCTTTTCTTTTTCGTTTCACATCGCAATCTGATTATATCAAGATCCTGAAGGGGCGCCCGTGGTCGATCTTAGGGGCTCTATTAAATCTACAGCATTGGGACGAGTTCACAGTGATTCAGGAAGTCGATTTCGGCTGGTGTCCTTTCTGGATCCAGTTCCACGGACTCCCTCATAATAATCTTGATGACGAAAACGCAATCACTCTGGGCAACGCAGTGGGCAGGGTAATGATGTATGAATCCCCACAAGATGGTGGTAAACTTTCAAGAACTTTCATTAGAACAAGGAGCCTAATCAACATCAACGAGCCACTTGTTCCTGGATTTTGGGTTCCTCGACCTCAGCGGGAGCCAGTATGGGTGACGATCAAGTACGAAAGGCTACAAATCTACTGCTACGATTGTGGCCGGATTGGCCATGAAGCCAAAAGTTGTAAATTCCCAGTTGCAGGATTAGATGATGAAGATGCAGATGATAATAGAGTCGGACCTGGATTGGGAACTCCGCATGTCAAAACCAAAGATCACTCGCTGGTGGCTCACGACTCTCAGTGGAATGAATTCCCACCGGAGACACCGCAAGCCGCGGCACCACCAGCGGCGGCGGCGGTGATTGGGATACCCTTGGACCGAAGTGAGTATGGCGAAACATCCAGGAAAGGGAAGATCATTAATTCTGGCGACAAATCCGCAAGGCCTTTATGGGGATATCCGGATATGGAAGCTGGGACTAATCTGGAATTTAATGGTATTAATCATGCGTTTAATGGCATTAAAGCACCTCCTCCCCAATTAATTCTCTAATCTCCATTAACCAAGGCCCTGTCATCCGCCACCTCCCCACAATATCGGATCCAGACACCCATCAACCCAAGAATTCTCCAATCTCCATTAACCAAGGCCCTATCATCCGCCACCTCCCCATAATATCGGATCCAGATATCCACCAACCCAAGAATTGTCCATTCTCCATTAACCAAGGCCCTATCATCCGCCACCTCCCCATAATATCGGATCCAGATACCCACCAACCCAACACCAATTCAGATCCAGGCACCCAGCAACCCACCACCATCCCGGGTCCAGTACTCACAACTCCCCATATCCGCTTCGCCCCAATCACCCAAAGACCTCCTGAACCGATGGACATACCTGTATCCCCAAGTTATCATGTAGAATTCCCGAGAATGATGATGCGATCCTCCATTACGCTCTACCTATTAGTGGTCTATCCCCACTCTCGGCTGTTACTACTGGGTTAAACCGCATCCACCTGAAACGCCACCACGATCCTTTCGAGGATGACCAGGTTCTTAACCCCACCAAGAAGCGTTTGCTTTTCCTGGAACCAGCCAGCAATACTACCCCACCCATTTCTTCAGGGACTAGGAGTGCAAATTGTCGTAGAACAAAGAGTCATATTCGGAGTGCCAAGGGTAAAAGTCGATTTAACGCCTCCAAAGTGCCTGCCATAGGGAATTCCTCTCACCCTCCACCCCCTATCATTAGCCTTGACCATGTCAATATTAGCCCTCTGCCTTTTCCTGCTCCAGACCTCTCTATCAGTACCACCAATGAGAAGCTAAAAATGGAAACTAACATTTCCCCATCCGATGGTTGCCACCAAGCAGCCATCGGTTCGCCATGAGTCTTTTAGCCTGGAACTGTCAAGGGTTGGGGTTTCTTGACAATGAAACACCGAAAGAGGTGTGTAGAAATAAAAAACCCCAGGTGGTCTTCTTGATGGAGACAAAGAATAAAGGCTCCTATGTTAGCAGAATCAGAAAAAGAGTAAAAGAAGGGAGGGAGTCCAAGAGCTATCAGAAAATTAATAAATTTCCAGACATTTATATATGATTGCTCTCTTATTGATTTGGGGTACAATGGATTTGGTTTCACCTGGTGTAACCGGAGAGAAGATGGAGCAACCATAAGAGAAAGGATTGATCGAGCTATGGGAAATGAAACTTTCTGTCATAATTTTCCGTTTGCTCAAATTTTTCACATTGAACCCTTGGGGTCGGATCATCATCTCCTGTTTATTAATTTGAATTATGTTTCTTCTAATAAAATGCGACCCTTCAGGTTTGAGGATTATTGGACGTCTCATAATAATTTTTTGCAGGTTGTTCATGAGAGTTGGGCGGTGGGTGCCTCCCAGTATTGTAACACAATTGAGCATTTTGCCCTTACTCTTAATAATTGCGCACAATTTTTAATTAAGTGGAGTAAGGAAAATTTCCCTAATCGAAAGAAAACAATTGAACAATTGCAATCCCATCTAATTATTATTCGACAGGGAAACCAGAATGCTGAGAGTAAAAGGAAGAGGGATCCTCCCGCATCGCATTGAGGAGCTCATGGACCAGAAGAAAATTACCGGTGGCAACGATCAAGGATCCTATGGCTACGATCTGGGGACAAAAACTCAAAATTTTTCCACTGTCTACCCTTATCGAAGGAGAAGAAATAATATTCTAAGCATCAAAGATGAAAATGGCGTGTGGACCAGTGACAAGAGTATTATCAATAACCCGTTTTCTAATTTCTTCACTAATCTTTTCACCTCCACAGGGCCAAGACAAATTACGGATGTAGTCAACTCAGTGGACCCCAAAATTGACAGTGTCTCAAATGAGATCCTCCTCCGCCTGTCACCCGTGAGGAGGTTCGTTTAGCAACATTCGAATTAGGTGGCGCTAAAGCCCCTGGCCCTGATGGCTTCTCAGGTAAATTCTACCAGTTTTCTTGGGAAGAGGTGGGAGATTCTCTGGTTGGTATGGTAAAGAATTTCTTTGAACATGATCTAGACTTGGATAATATCAATGGTACAAATATCACTCTCATCCCAAAGGTTGACAAGCCAGAAGATGTTTCACAGTATCGACCGATTGGCCTATGTAATTTCTCTTATAAAATCATTTCTAAGGTTCTGGCCAATCGAATGAAAAGGTGTCTTGACCTCTGTATTTCCCCCAACCAGGGGGCCTTTGTCCCTGGCAGATTAATACAGGACAACATTATCATAGCCCATGAAGTATTCCACTACTTAAGGCGGAAGAAAACCGGTAGAAAGTATGAATTTGCCTTAAAAATGGATATGAGCAAGGCCTATGATAGGGTTGAATGGGATTTTTTAAGAAATGTATTGTTGAAAATTGGTTTCTCTCAAAAATGGGTTAATCTTGTTATGAAATGTGTGGAATCAGTGCATCTTAACCTTTGCATTGCAGGTGAAAAAATAGCCTCCATTACACCAGGAAGAGGGCTTCGCCAGGGAGACCCGCTGTCACCCTATCTATTTATTTTGGCACTTGAAGCCCTCTCGTGTATGATTAACAAAGCTGTGCTTCAAGGGCAACTAGCGGGCATTAAACTGAACAATAATTGTCCCACTTTATCACTTAGTTTTTTCGCAGATGATGCTTTATTTTTTATGAATGCAGATACCCAGAACTGTCAAGTCTTGGGGAGGATCCTGCAAAGCTATTGTCTAGCGTCTGGGCAACAGGCTAACCTGGAGAAATCAAGCATTGTTTTTTCAGAGAATACGCCAGGCCCCTTACGGAGAAGCATATGTGATACCCTTGGCATTGGCGAGAGCGCGGACCAAGGCAGATACTTGGGTATCCCAAGTGTATGGGGCAAAACCAAGCACCAAGCCCTTGCATATGTTCGTGAGAAAATGAGCAAGAAGGTCCTTGGCTGGAGTAGCAAGCATTTATCCTTTGCAGGAAGAGAAGTAATGATTAAAGCTGTTATTAATGCCATCCCAATCTTCTCCATGACTGCTTCAAATTCCCAAATGAAACTTGTAAAGAGCTAAATAGTCTGGTGGCAAACTTCTGGTGGGGAGGCCAAAATACTACGCATTGGGTGGCATGGAACAAGCTTACACGTCCCAAGACTGAAGGGGGTATGGGGTTTCGTGACTTCATTAAATTCAATGATGATTTACTTGCTAAAACGGCTTGGCGGTTGACACAAAATACAGGCGAGCTTTGGGCACAAGTTATTAAGGGACTCTATTACCCTAATAACACATTCCTTGAAGCAAAAAAGGGGCATCGGGCCTCATGGTGCTGGTCTAGCATTCTTGAAGGAAGAAATCTTATCAAGGATAATTTGTGTTGGCAAATAAGTAATGGGAGATCGGTGCGTGTATGGCAAGATAAGTGGCTGCCAACCCTACCCTCTTGCAAGTTAGCTACGAATAATGAGGTGCTAAAAAAATCCAACCAAAGAGTGGAGTCCCTTTTATCAAATGCAGATGGCAGCTGGGATGTATCTCCGCTAAGGCATGTTCTTGACGACCGAGCTATAGAGGCTATCCTAACTATCCCTATCCCTAGGGCGCCTACAGATGACAGGCAGCGTTGGCTTCTCTCGAAAAATGGAGTCTATTCGGTAAAATCAGGGTACTTTTCCTTAGCTTCTGCTCCTACTGTGATTACCCCAACTGTAACCCATCTCTCCAGCCAAACGTAAAAGAGGTGTCTCCGAGGTATGTCCTGTGTGCCATGATGCATCTGAAACTATAGAACACATTTTCTTTCATTGTGATTGGGTCAGGTGTGTATGGCTTGGCTGTAAATTATCTCTCCGGTATGATTTGCAAAATATCAAAAGCATCAAACTATGGTGGCAAGAACTCATGCAGCCACAAAGCCCTTTTTCTGAGTATGACAAGGCGCATATCTCCGGATCCTCTGGTTCATCCGGAAGAGCGAAATGATAAGGTTTTCAATCATATAGAGCCAAATCCCACTATTGTAATAGAAAAGGCTGCACAGTCCTTTCTTGCTTTCTCGAGTGCTTACCCTCCCGTTAGCTTTGACGATACTTCTCCGGCAACTTCGGTGGCCATTCCCAGGCCCCACCCCGATCATACTCTTAAGGTAAATCTTGATGGAGCTTTTAACGAGCAAACAAAAGCCGCTGCCATAGGCATCATCTGTCGTGACCGCAGAGGTGATATGGTATGGGCTTTTGTCGACAAAGTCAAATCCATCTCTGCCTTTATGACTGAGGCCCTTGCCCTCAAACAAGCCCTAATGTTAGTTCAAGATTTGGGGAACAAGAATGTTCTTTTCGAATCTGATTGTCAGAACCTTGTGCGTTGTTTGGCAAAAAATAATCCTGAAGTCTGTGAATGGCAGGCCCGCGGTATCCTTGAAGATGTTCTTGAAGTTGTTCAGTCTGAGTCTTCCTTTTCGATCCAGTTCATCCCTCGCCAGGGAAACCAAGCAGCTGACTCACTAGCTGCAGCCACTAATAAGGGGGTGTGCCCAATTGGGTGGGTGGAAAGACCCTTACCCCCTTTGTCTCTTATTTTGGAAGCAGATATGGAAAACTACAGGACTCTAAGAAGTAATGTCGTAGCCCACCATAGGCCTCTCGATCCAGGCTGACTTGCCTAACCCTGTTGGGACACGTTCGTCGTTTTGCCTATTTGTCTTTATGTTTGTTTTTACTTCGGTTGAGTTTGATGTTGTATCTTGTTTGGTTGTTTCTTTCTTTCCTTGTAAGTTTTCTCATGATTAATGAAGCTTTAGAATCGTTCAAAAAAAAAAGTAACTTTATCGAGATATAAGAATATGAAATTGTAATTTTTAAATTATTAAACTTACTAAAATAATGGACTGAAAGCAATTATATTCCTCTATTGCTTCTAGGCATAATAAAGAACTTGTGCCATTTTTATTGTTTCAGCGACCTATCAGCCTATGAAAGCTGCCTCCGTGCCTTTGAAAAAGAATGTTACCGTTAATTTATTTCTCAATTTCCTCTTCATTAAATTTCTTTACCATTGTTTGAACAGTTAAGATTTAATGTTATAATAATATTTTTATATAGTATTAAATCCCAACTATTAAAATTTAATTAGAGACATTTAATAAAAAGAGGGATCGATGGAGACATTCTTATCTGATCTCAGTGGCTAGTCCTTCAACTATTTTCTCTGTTTTATTTGGTTTCTTCTATACTGTTCTGATTTGTCACTATCTACTAGTTGTAGGAAATCGATTCATGGATCTGGCTTCTGTATTTGGTGGTACTACTATATATTCTTGTAACGAGGTTGAAGGACACGATCTTCCTGAGGGATTATATCTGCCACAATTCCTTGATCTGCTCATGTTGTTGATACGACGAAATGAGGTGAGAGAAGGAAAGAACAGAGGGAAAATGATGACAAAGTTGACTTATTCACTTTATACATTGGAAATTTAGAATATACACCAGCTACATCTGATCCCATGTTTAATATAAGAGTTAGCTAATTAATTTGGTTGGATTAATGAAATTAATTATTGTTATGGAATCAAATATTATGTTTATTATAGGTGTGGCCCAACAGGAGACAACTAATGTATTTGGGTTTGGAGGCACAAGAGGCCCAACAAGTCCAAACCCTAACCCTAAGGTAGCCTCTATATATAGTTGGTTAACCTAAAAGGTACACATCTTCTAAACTCTCTCATTTACGATTCAGCCACACAGAGCACATACCCCACCCCCCTTTGGTGAAAGCCTTCATGTATGCGCAGAGATCACCTATCCTCTTAGGTATCTCATCCATGGATACCTTGGGAGAGAGCTATTTGATCCTACATCAATATACTAGCCCACCTAGGGCTAGACACTTATGTTCTACAACAGAACATTGGCGCCGCCTGTGGGGAATCGGTAAATTTCTGATTCCCATGACCGAAGATGGTCAAGGATTCCAATTCCTAACTGCCAATCGAGCAATCTTGGAAATTTACAGTTAGGGTTTGTGAGTTTAATTTTCTTTAAGCCCCAGACCTCACTGATCTATAAACCACTTCAACGAAATCCATAAACGGTGCTGAGGAATCCCCAATCTCAGCGTCAACAAGCTCTGATATGGAGCAAAAATTCACAACAACGTGGAGTAGGGAATGACCATTGCACTGTGAGGTCAGCAGAAGCGTGCCGGTGGCGGATTCGGTGAGGTTAGTGGCCTGTGATGATTGTAGACAAGAGAAGTGGCTCTGCTCTGCAAACTCTACTTCTTGCTCATTGAACTCTTCAATTTTTCTTTCGGATTATGCTTCATAATCAATCCGTGATGTGGATGGTGTGATGGAGATTTGGCACCACCTTGAGATGCCGAGATGGTGAGGAATTGAATGTGGAACTGTTAAACCGTGTTGGGTTAATAATAATGCCGAGATTACCATCATGATGTGCCTGAGATCCCGAGTTGGCGAGATGGAGGTTTGATAGAGAGGAACCTGGTTCCAACTTCTGAAGGTTGGAGATGCAGAGATCATCTGAAGGACCCATTTCCTAAAGCCAACTAATGAGATCATTGAAGCCGGCATTCAGAGCATTGAAGCCGAGAAGCTTATAGGCTGAGATGAGTATTTTGGAGATGCTCAGAGCCAAGGTTACAGTAGTGTGAATTGCTCAATCTCGGTCTGTGGTTATTGTTACCACACCGGTCGAACCATCTGCACATGGATAAACTCCACCAGACAACATGCACTTCGGGTTGCATGGGTTGTAACATGTAGCTCTGCAAGGCCAGATGTCGGCACCCACAAGCTCTTCAACCTTCTTCTTGAAATCTCCATCAAACGCCCACCATTGTTGCAGTCATCGCCGGTACTTCACACAACCAGGCTTCGTGTAGTGGCCGGATCCTCTTCATGAAATGGCCAAGGTGCCGAGCCTCTTGATGATGTAACAAGATGATGATATGCCAAGCTCCTGGGTGATGAGTGTAATACCCGGATTTTATTATCTGGAATATTATAAATAAAATAGATATTTCTGATAAGTGAAATTAATGTCTCCAGACTTGTGTAAATTTAACCTATTATTCTAAGTTAAATTCTGGAGGAAATCAGGGAATTTAAGGGTCAAAGTGCCAAAATGACAAAAATGCCCCTAAGGGACATAAATAACTTAGAAAAATTATGAAAAATCCTAAAAGGCAGTAAAATGACCAAGTGAATTAGGAGAATATATTATCTCTAATTATGGTAATTTAATAAATTATGAACTTGGATAAATTGTATAAGAATGTCCAAAAAGTCGTAAAAAGACCATAATACCCTTGTAAATTATCGAATAAAGTAAGAGGCATGGAAATGCTAATGTTAGTGCAAGAGTATGAAGGTAATGAGGCATTGTAAGTAAGAAAATTATCAACTTGTGATAATTAAGTAATTAGGTAATATTGGGCTAATTACTTAAGCATAAGCAAAGGAAATTCATAAGTAATTATGTAAAACCCTAAAATTAGTGGTTTTTATCTTAAAATTAGTAAAAACATGTTTACTAATTAATTGGAAATTTTGGAGAAAAATAGTTGAGTTTAGGTATTTTTAGGCCTAAATACAAGAATGGACCAATGAGATAATTTTGTGGAATTTTTGGGAAAAATTAAATAAGTAAATGATTAAATAATTAATTAAATAAAAAATAAAAATTTATTAAAATAAAGAAGGGCCAGCCGAAAAAATGGACCCAAGAAAAAGGAAAAAAAATGAAAATAGAACAAAAATTATATGTGCAAGTGGGTATTATTTTATTAATATAATTAATTAAAGTAAAAAATGTGAATAGTAATTTAGAAATTAGGAAACGGATCCTATCTAGAGATCTAGGAATGGGATTTCCAAATTCAAGGAAAAATATTGATCAGTGAGTTATTATCTTCCGTTAGACTCTTCCTAAGAAAATTTCAAGTCGTTTGTGCATTTCCTAATAAAACAAAATAGGGAAAAATGCATATAGGCATTTTTTGGATATAAAGAAAATAAATTCTAACTCAACATCTAGGAATGAGTTTGAATTTATTTTGACATATTTGGAATCAGTGAATTTTTCTGAAGAAGTTGATAATTTCAGAAATGCGTTCTGAAATCGGACGCGTTCGGACACGTTTTTCGAGAAAACTTCAACTGGACTGTTGGAGCCCTATATGGGATCAAAATTTAGGTTAACTTGGACATTTCTAGTAAGTGAGAACATGTCTTCAAAGTTGTAAATCCAGAATTTTGAGATTTCTCCGAAATCACGCGAATCGGGTACCGATCGAGGAAATTCGATTAGACCGGACTAAAAGCAACCCAAGTCACCATTTTTGGACCAATCTTGGGCTGCCACATCAGCTCTCAATTTCCGCCAAGAGGCTCCCATGGTCAAGAATTTTACACCATTTTGTGTTTGAATTTCCAAGGTTGTAAACAAAGTGAAAATTCCATTTGTATCCTTTCAAAATTCTATAAATAGCCAAGTGCTCTTCACAAATTCTTCACACCATTCTCTCCTTGCCTTGGCCCAAATATTAGAGGGAGAAAGAAGAGAGAGAAGCTCTGGAAAAATTCTGAAGAAGTTTTCAACGGGTAAGTCTTTCGGGCTTTAGCTTTCAAGTTCGAGTTTTTAGTTCGGTAGTTAGTAGAATTGTTAGATAGTTTTAGTAAGTAGGGAATGAGATTCCTACTATTGTTTTTAGGCCTCATTGCATTGAAAAATGCCTGACGAGGTAAAAACTTGGTAGGGATCGAGTGCCTGAAAAGTTGAAGTCTTCGTAGTTCTTTCAATAGTTAGAGTTGTAATGCTAGAATACCCTTTAATTTTCAAGTATGATTGGATATCATATGGGAGGGCTATTTTAGTCTTTATTTTTTAAAATCAAAATGGCGTCGAGTTCGGCAAAATTTCGGGAAGAAAATTTGTCGAGTAACGGCTTGGCGAAATTCCGCCGATTATTCTTATAGGATATCGAATCTCGATTTCTTTGCCGCTTGTTGCCCGACGAACCGCTGTTTGAAGTTCACGTTTTCCGTAAAAGTCGTTTTCCGCGGTGGTACCTAACGCCGCAAACGAAGGTACGGACGCGCATCGTAACACTAATCTTGTCTTTGCTTAAATGCATATATGTCTAAGATATGTTCGTAGACCGTTATACAGACAGTTTTATACGGGTTATGTCTTGTAATGCCGTTATGTTTTCCTAGCGCTGAGGACACGAGTGAGTATCGTGGCACTGGTGAATAGTGCAGGCTGTTGTTGTTATTGTTTACCTTATGGGGCTTTACATATTGCTTTGAGCTTATGTTTTGTCGGCATAATGATCATGCATCTATTGTATGCTTATGATATACTGTTGTATTAGCTCTAGAATATCTGTTGGCTGTTACAATGAGGCGTAGACTTGAGAAGGCCATGAATACCGAAATGACTAGTCCAGGATTCTGCATTCTTTAACACCAAGACGATAGCTTGAAGTCGTCTTGGGTGAATGCCGAGATAGATGCCTTTATTATGAATGCCGAGTTAGTTGCCAAGATTGCACAGCGTTGTCGGGGAAGTTTTGTATTCTATTGAGAAAGCATGTGTTGACCGGGGTGGAGGCCTATGGCGGATTCAGCGAGAAAGGGAAGCTTCCTAAAAGAATGATCCAGTGCCGGCCGCCGAGATGGATGAACCAGGGATACAACGCCGGAATGCCACATGCCGGGATTCTAATTTGGAATGCCAATATAGTATTCGGATTATAAACCGAATACTTTTTGGGATTATTCCAAACCAATCCCAAGATGGATGCAAGATGCCGGGATGACCGATGAGGTCCGAGTTTGCTATCCGAGATATATCCAACTGAATACTCAGCGCATATGCAGCCGAGGTACGTGTAGGCCGAGCTTCCTGATGAGGTCCGAGATACCCGATATAGCCAAGATGCTGAGACATCGAGTTGGGCCACAAATATCTCCTGAGGTCAATTGCAGGGTAAAGCATCCCGAGGTCATTTGCAAGAAGGGTCTGATACATCCTGAATGCTGAGTTTATTGAAGACATTGTTGAATTCTTATTTAACAAAGTAGATGATATTTTTCCATCTAATTAGAATTATCCAACTGGAGACATTTTTAATCATTCAGTTGGAAGTCATAAAAAGGTAAATGGGACCCTTTGGAGCACAAGATGAATAGAGATGCCATAAGAGCGGATGTAGTTTCCAACAAGTGACAATCGCTTGCAGATATAATTAAATGTGGAGGAAGCAAGTGTATTAACTTCATTCTGTTGCACAAAGTTATGTCCAAGCGTATTAACTTCAGTCTGTTGCACAAAGTTATGTCCAAGTATTTGAGATTTGTCAAATGAATTATGGACGGAGGAATTTCAGTGATACTTAAAGTGTTGGGATCATTTCTTTCCAAGAAAGATCAAACTGAATGGAAAAATGTATCAGATATCCGAGGCAAAATTATTTTCCTTTTGGTTTTTCTGATCGCCTTGTTCTTTTGCATTTCTAATTCGAATTATGAAGAAAATCGAAGAAAATGGGCTATTTTGGAAGAAATTCTCTTCTTAGTGTAGAAAATTTCTATCTTTATTTAAGGAGCTTGATGAACCCCAAAAATCAGATGTAACTCTTGGTGATAACAAGCATATCCAAGTTGAAGGCCTCTTATCTCCTTCGCTGCATTATTTTTGTTCCCAGCAAGGGCTTCCCAAATGTGGAATGATGCTACATATATGGGAACGAAGAAGTGTAAAATTGCAGCCATTCTTCATATGTGGAGATTTATGAGCACCTGGTTCATACAGCTTACAAGCTTTTCTTGAAGATCAAGAGGGCTCGTGCCAAGGCAAAGGCAAGAGGATATTGGCATGTTGCTCATTGACCTCATGAATATTGCAGTTTCTTTTATAAAGTTTCTTCTGTTATGCCAAAAAAGAAAACAATGATGGCTACTTCAGAATGTATAGTCATTTAAACAACATGCAATTCTGTTATGCCAAAGCAAGTAATTCTTGCCTATTAATATTTCCAATTTCTGGGGGAATCTCCACCGGTAGAAAGTTTTGGTACAAATATACAGTGGTGTTGGGCCTGAGACACTATTGAAACCTGCTTTGATAATTCTTAGCTGCTTCAGCTGACTTATTAAAATAAAGTTTTCTTAGTGAGGCCCGGAAAAGATAGAAAGTGGACCCCGGTTGAACCGAATCTGGTTACAATCCCGGCTCAGTGTACATTTTTAAAGGTGGACCCAATTAAACTGAATCTGGGTGAAATCCGGGATCCGTGTGCAACGGCTACGACCGCCAAGACTATAAACATGTAGAAGGCAGGGTAATGAAACCTGTCTTCCAAAATCATGTTCAGTTTAAACATGTAGGAATTTGAGGTACATAAACCCGTTTCTGAAAATCATGTCAAAGCTAAACATGTAGGAATTTGAGGTACATAAACCCGTTTTCCGAAAATCATGTCAAAGTTAAACATGTAGGAATCTGAGGTACATAAACCCGTTTCCGAAAATCATGTCAAAGCTATACATGTATGAAGTCATGGTAAAGAAACCAGTCTTCGAAAATCATGTCAAAGTTAAACATGTAGGAATCTGAGGTACATAACCCGTTTCCGAAAATCATGTCAAAGCTAAACATGTATGAAGTTATGGTAAAGAAACCAGTCTTCGAAAATCATGTCAAAGTTAAACACGTAGGAATCTGAGGTACATAAACTCGTTTCCGAAAATCATGTCAAAGTTAAACATGTAGGAATCTGAGGTACATAAACCCGTTTCCGAAAATCATGTCAAAGCTAAACATGTATGAAGTTATGGTAAAGAAACCAGTCTTCCAAAATCATGTCCCAAGTTAAACATGTATGAATTCTGAGTAAAGAAACTCGTTTTCGAAAATCATGTCAAAGCTAAACATGTATGAATTCAGGGTAAAGAAACCTGTTTCCAAAAATCATGTCAAAAATAAACATGTAGAAGGCAGGGTAATGAAACTGTCTTCCAAAATCTTGTCAAAGCTAAACATGTAGGAATCCGAGGTACATAAACCCGTTTCCGAAAATCATGTCAAAGTTAAACATGTATGAATTCAGGGTAATGAAACCCGTCTTCAAAAATCATGTCAAGTCTGTTTTATACAATTAAATCCACGCTCCTTAATTGGATCCCGGATAGATTGTAGAGTCCGTCCTTACGAAAGGGATGAAGGCGGATCCCGGCTTAACTGAATCTAGTTACAATCTGGGCTCCGTAGAAATAACGGTTAAAACGTGCTTCCTTTGGGACACGATAAAGCTGGAATTACGGTTAAAACGTGATCCTTCGGGGCATGGTAAAGCCAGATCTAATGGTCAAATCATGCACCCTTTGGGACATGGTAAAACCGAGATAAGTTCTGTTTAAAGTTTTGCAGGAAACAAAAACAGAAGGCGGACCCCGGTTATACCGAATCTGGTTAAAGTCCGGGATCCGTGTAAAGTTTCGAAGGAGGACTTGGTTTAACTGAATCTGGTTTAAATCCGAGTCCCGTGTGAAGATCCCGTTCAAACCGAATCTGGTTAAAATCGGGCTCCGTATAAAGGCGGCAATGCTGCCAAGTCTATTTGAAAGTCCTTTATTAGATTATTTGTGACGGTAATGCTGCCAAATCTATGTGAATGACTGAATTCTGGGTAAACAAACCCGTTTTCAGAAATCATATAAACCCGGAATCTCGGGTAAGCATGCAAGGAAGCCCAACAATGACGAACACCTGGTCTGGGTTGGAAAATAACACATCCTGGCAGCTCAGAAACCTGAACTACCAGGCTGGGGGGCAACAGAGTGGACAACGAGTTGTTAGTGGAAAATCATGATTATCAGTAACCGGGATTATTGCAAACCAAAATGGAAAGCAAACTCGGACAAGTATCCGAAATGAGTACATGTCGAACGATGTGGCAGACTCGATTTAAATTGAATCTAGTTTAAACCAGGGATCCATGTAAAGCTAAGAAGGAGGACTCGATTTAAACTGAATCTAGTTTAAACCAGGGATCTATGTAAAGTTAAGAAGGTGGACCCGATTTTAACTGAATCTAATCCGGGGCCCGCATTGAGGAGGCAAGTCTATTCTATTCTAGATTCCTTTATTGGAATCATTTCTTGACGGTAATGCCGCCAAGTTTATTTGATTGATTGAGTTCTGGGTAAACAAACCCGTTTTCAGAAATTATAAACCCGGAATCTCGGTGTTAAAGTAAATAACCCGGAATCTCGGTGTTAAAGTAAATAACCTGGAATCTCGGTGTTAAAGTATGTTAACCCAGAATCTCGGAGTTAAAGTATATAAATCGGAATCTCGGTTTTAGAATATATAACCCAGAATCTCGAGGTTACATTTTATAAACCCGAAATCTCGGTTTAAAGTATATAAACCCGGAATCTCGGGTCAACACGCACGGAATCCCAATAGTCGCGAGCACCTAGTCCGGATTTAGAAAGTAAAACATCCTGGCAGCTCAGAGACCTGAACTACCAGGCTGGGGGCAACAGAGTGGACAACGATTTTTAAGAGGAAAAACGTGTTATCAATAACCAACATTAATGCAAACCAGAAAGTTTAATGCAAGCTCGGACAAGTATCCGAAATGAGCACGTTGAACAATTTGCACAAACAGTAAGTATTTTCCATTTATTGTGATTTGCTTACATGTTATTAAATGCAGGAATATAAACCAGACAATTAGCCCGGGAAAATTGCTACAAAAGCAAATTCGGATTCAGGGGATCTCGGAAAGCAGTCAATTAATCTCGGCAGCTCAGAAACCTGAACTATCGAGCTTGGGGGCAACTGTTATGGAATCAAATATTATGCTCATCATAGGTGTGGCCCAACAGGAGACAACTAATGTATTTGGGCTTGGAGGCACAAGAGGCCCAACAAGTCCAAACCCTAACCCTAAGGTAGCCTCTATATATAGTTGGTTAACCTAAAAGGTACACATCTTCTAATCTCTCTCCTTTACGATTCAGCCACACAGAGCACACACCCCACCCCCCTTTGGTGAAAGCCTCCATGTGTGCGCAGAGATCACCTATCCTCTTAGGTATCTCATCCATGGATACATTGGGAGAGAGCTATTTGATCCTACATCAATATACTAGCCCACCTAGGGCTAGACACTTATGTTCTACGACAGAACAACTATGTTAATTATTTGTGATAAATACATGTTGGTTTTCCATCATGATTACTATCGGATAGAAACTTCTTAATGTATGCAATCGATAAGGATACTTTAAAAAAAATATAAAATTTGAAGATAAATAAAGTAAATTGAGGGTCTTATATTTAGGGCTAAATCTAATTCCTAACTAGCTCTTGTATTGGTGAATATATACTTTTACCAGAACTGAAAATCATCCCTATTAAAAAGTATCAATTTTTTCCACCAGCCACATCATCACCTTACACCAAAAAAAAAAGAGAGAGGGAACAATCTGATCGAGTTTTTGAAGTTAATCCGTAATTGAGTATAGTATGAAATATCCAAGCATGTCAAATCGGAAATTTACCAAAATAATTTTTTTTTTTAAATTACCTGATTAAATCAGTTTGAAAATATTTTACCAAAGTAATGTATTTGGTGACGTAAAGATAGGTCACGCCACTAGTAACGTAAAAAAGCTTCAAGTCACTTCATATATATATATATATAGTGGTTTTGAATATGATTGGACTTGTCATTTGTTTATCACTGTTAGTGCCACTAGCAAGGTAGGGATTTGATATAAAGGGAAAAAGGAGTTGACTGTATGAAAGCCTATGAAAGTGGTCCACTCACCACAACTTGGTTGACCCATTTCCTTTCCTTTCTTTCTCGTCGCCCCATTTCTTTGAGAAGGAGATACCCTCATTCTCACAACTTTCTCATCATCCATTGGCAGCTCTCTCATCATCCCTCCATCTGGACTGTCTAATTTTAATTCAAGTATCCAGAAGGAGACACATCATCTCTTTTATATTACCACATGCGTGCAGTAATTTTTACCGCATGCGGTAATTTAAAAGAGATTATGTGTTTCCCTCTAAATGTTTGGATCAAATTTAGACAGATGAATGGATGATGAGAGACCCGTCGGTGGGAGAAATTGGACGCATTTCTTTCTTAGTTTCTTCCTTTTCCTGCCAACCTAATCCAAAACCTATACCCTCCTCATTTTAATATCAAACACTCTTCTTAGCTCTCCACACTTTGAAGTGATTATAGCATCATCAAATATTGTTATGGTGAGATTTGCACAGTTCAAATACAGTTCCATTGTCTATATTCAAAATTATCAGCGGATGGTTTTTAAATAATAATAAAAATCATTTCTTAAAAGGCTGACAATTAAGAAATTATCTTTACTTTATATTATGTACACATTAATTAATAAATGAAAGGATGATAATTTCACTTAGCTGTATGAACCTTACAATACAAAACATTAATATCATCAAACCCTCTTTATGAATAAACGATTATCGTCAGTGACAAGAGTAATAAATAAAACGATAACAATTCGGGAACCAATTATAAGAAGAGAACAAACGAACATACGTGACCATAATGAGTCCCGCCAAAGAGTGGAAAAGGAAAACATACACACAGAACTTACGAGATGATATGAATCGTTAATTTGAGTGGACGCTGATCTTTCCTATCAATATGCCTAATTCACTAATTCAATTGGCCATCACAACAGAGAACGTACAATATAATAGTGTCAATATCATTAACTTTGGTTTAACTCTATATCAGTCTTTGTTTCGAACAACAGATAACTTGTTAATGAAGGTTTTCTTCAGTACAACTCATAACCAATGGAATGATAGAATGGCGAAATATAAGGTTTGTCTCATACTTAGAATCCGACATAGAACTAGCTGTTATGTTCTTTCATATTTCTTGTCTCTTTTGGTTTTGGATGTGGAAGGTATTAATTATTTTTGTGTGCCCTCAGTGTTATGCAACTACTTACTCTTTATTTGTTTCCCTACGGAATCTACAAACTAACAGTTCATTATATATATTCGATGTATTGATTCCATGAAAGAAAAGCGACAAGAAAATTTATGAAAGACATGCAGATTTTTTTTCATAGATTAATATCATTGTTAGTCCTTAATTTTGGTTTAGGTCTCTATAGTTTTAAATCATTAGTTTTAATTTCTATAGTTTCATAAATATTTTAATTTGACTCATTTTAAGGTTTGCTACCTATATTACTCTTAACGAGTTTTTGTTTTGGTCTCTATATTTCAAATGAGATTAAGTCTTTACGAAGCTATAGGACGAAAATCAACGAATTAAAATTCAATCAAAGTATAAGAACTAACAATGATATTAAATATTTTGTTATTATCAAATCATTATTCATTTGGTCTGTAAAAGTTCCATCAGATTACAACTCATCCGCATCAAGTCGGATGTTAAGATTGTAAGGATCATATCGATGAATTCATAACGCAGATGTATATTTGATCAAGCTTGAACTTAAAATCTTTGGTTAAAGTAGCATAATTCCAACAAGTTGAATGAAATGCTCATTGATAGGACACATAGATATTTCCATCCGCTAGTTGCAAAGAACGAACTATGATATACAGTTAAGTTGGTTGCAAAGAAACATGATCGGCCTATTTTCAAAATAATTTTGAAGTCGAAAATATTTTTAATACAGAAATGTTTAATTTATAATCTTTACTCTTTATTATTCTTTTTTTTTTTATCGTTATCTGTTCTTCTTGTGCAAGTTGCACTTGGAACTGAATGAATGTGGACGAGTTTTTGGTGATGCTTCAAGGATCGTCCTTTGCTTGGCGGCATGCCTTCCCCTGTTCCCCATTTTATTATTGATTAATAAGCCGTTTGAAGAATTATAATACCGAATATATAGTAAATAATTGTATAAAATAATCTAAAAATTTTCTTGATCAATATATATATCTAATATATGTTTGGATGGCAAAACTAGTCATTGGTAGACACACACGCACATATACTTAATACCTCTCTAATCTTTATTATAAGTCTACTTATAAAAGAAACTTTTGATTCTGAATATAAGTCTACTTAGAGGTTATTAATGACTATTTTTCAAATTTTACCCTTATTTGATGATTTGTAAATGGAGAAGAAGAGAGAATTTTAATAAGGGTAAATTCATTTTTTTTTTTAATCAATTTAAAAGATATTTAATTATTTAACTATCATTAGTTGGTATATGAGAATTAATTAAAATAAACTTATAATAAGTACCATATTGATATATATCTTAGTTTTTAAAACAAAAAATTAAAGGACCTACAACGCTTCCACTTGAAAAAAGTGAATAACACGCCGGCCACATTATTGGCAGGACACATCCCACCAAATGATTGAGCTAAAGACATAACCGGATTAGCGTCCGTTCAACTTGAATATATAAATTAAACTGTACATCCCAATATCTTATGTTCATGAATGTGTTTATATATAGATTTAAAAAAGAGTATGCATTCAAGCTTCTAGTCTAGTGTCAGCCCCTTCAATTCAAAAAAAAGAAATGATCGAGTTTGCAATATATATATATATATATTAATTTAACTATATCTGATATTTATATTCATTATATCTTTTTTCTTGGACTCTTTTTGAATATATGATATGCATTTATTTTTAGGAAAAATCCCAGAAAAACTCATTTAAAGGAAAAGACAAATCAAAGAGAGTACAATATCACAAGTCAAACTTGTGAGAGGAATCTGAGATTTGCAAGTGTTTCTAAA
Source organism: Acacia pycnantha (assembly GCA_025563575.1). NCBI lineage: Eukaryota > Viridiplantae > Streptophyta > Magnoliopsida > Fabales > Fabaceae > Acacia > Acacia pycnantha. The sequence goes on along the minus strand of JAMWYP010000054.1, from coordinate 1,780,718 downwards.
TAACCAATCTACCACTAACGACATTTGGTGAATTTAAGTTATCAATATATATACTAACATTGATAATTGTGATTATATTCTTAAATTATTATTCTCTATACTTAAGCAGTCAATGACGCTGACATATGTGACTTCTTCAAAATATTACATACAAGGTTGTTGGTATTTGGAGAGCTGTATAAGTTGTCAATATGTATATTGAAGTTGTTAATTGCGATACATAAGTTGTTATTCTCCATAGCTAAATAGTTATTAATGATTGACAACATCTGAGGAGCTCAAATTATCAATATGTATACTGAAATTGTTAATTATGATTTTTTTTAGTTGTCATTCTCTCTACACCGAATAAAGCAGGGGCATATTGGTCTTTTTTTTTTTACAAATCCCAAATTCTTTACTAAAGGTCTGATTTGGGATATTTAACTCTCTGATTTGTCTTTTCCCTATTTTAAACGAATTTTTGTGGAATTTTCCCTTACTTTTATAAATGTGAGAGATCCCAAATAATAAATTACCTACTGAAGTCATGGATGCCTCTAATTAATTAATTAATCAATGAAAGTAAGGTTTTCAAGTCATTACCTTAAAATAAAATCTTCATTTTTATCAACTAGATTTTATTTATTCATACGCATTTGGTTGCAACTACTTGCGAGAATTTTTTTTTTTTTTTATCGCTATATGTAATTCACTTTTAGTCTGTAAAGGACACTTTAAAACTACAAAGATTCATAATTAAGTCACATGCAATACCACCATTTCTTATAATGGACAAGATCCTACCCTTTGTTTTTTCTTAATAAAGACTTTTACTAGCCTTCCACTAAACAAAACTCTAAATTAAAATTTTAAGAAAATATTTAACATCGAGTAAATATGGCCACCATGTTCAAATTAAATAAAAACTTTACCTAGAAGTAAACTCGAACAGCTTACATATGTTTTACTCATATTACATACTCCCTCCGGTCCTAATTATAAGACAACATTTTAGAGTTGGTTTTGGTCCTAATTATAGGACAACATTCTAATTTTTATCAATTTCTTCCTAAAATACCCCTATTTTATTCTCTCAAGTGTGTTTGATTTTTGCTAGAAAAACTTGATTACACAATTATGCAAGTGCAAGTTCTATCGTAAGTAAAACATTGATCATAATTATGGTATGCTATATTAACTATTATATGTGCACAATTAATTAACGTATCTACAATTGCTTCATAATAAAGTCAACACCAAAAATAAATAAAATGGATCCAAATTAAAGGAGAAGTGGGGAACATGATGATATCATGACAAGACAATAATAGAAAGAGCGGTGGGTACAAGTTGGTAAATCCTTCGCTTCCATTGGCCAGTTGGGACACAGTAAGCCCACAAACAAAGCATTGCATTTGTATCTATGTTTATAATTAATATTTATCATAATTAAGTGAAGATTCTAAATATCTCTCAGTGGTTTATCTATTGTGACTGCAAGCTTTTAACATATATAATCTAATCTTATCGAACCTTTTGCCCACACAAGCACGCGCGCAGACCTTATATATATATACATGGACACCCTGAGAACGTGATATCTATCTGCTATCATATTATTTCCTCATTCTTCTTCAGCTTAATTCCATTGCATTTAACTTTCTTCTTTGAAATATCTTTAATGGAATCTGCTGAATCATCAGAGTACACCAGAGATGGCACTCTTGACTTTCGTGGTCGTCCTGCGCTTTCATCTAAGACAGGAAAATGGAGGGCTTGCTCTTTCCTCGTTGGTCTGCATCTTTAATTTCTTCTTCTCATATTCTGTTCCTTTTTTCAGTGTATTCTCTCTAACCAACAAGGTTTCACTTTGTGTTCATCAGTGTCCAAGTGAAAAATCTATGTCTTCCCTTTATAGTTTAATATATATACTACCAGTTCTTAATATATATAAGATTTCTTTCATGGTGTAATTTATACTATGAGCGAGATCTTTTATTATGGACTGGAGTTAATATATTTTTCATTTTGGCTTTAGTTTAATTTCCTGTCATATATAGTAAACACAAGTCTGAACTGTATGCATGCTAACTTGTTATATTTTTAACTCACCCATTACCAGCTATGATATAGGGTTTTATCACATGTAATATGTATTAATTGTTGGATTTCTCCTTTTTTTTCGTATATATATATTATATCTTGTTGAAGGCTACGAAGCATTTGAAAGGATGGCTTTTTATGGAGTTGCTTCCAACTTGGTCATTTACCTCACAACCCAACTTCATGAAGACACAGTTTCATCTGTGAGGAACGTGAACAACTGGTCTGGATCTGTGTGGATAACTCCGATCTTTGGTGCCTTCATTGCAGATTTCTACTTGGGTCGCTTCTGGACTTTCACTTTGTCATCCCTCATTTATGTCTTGGTAATTAATTAAGCTCAAATTAATCTAACTGCTTTAAGATCATTTTCTTAGCATAAACGATGGTCTGTTTAAAAAGCTAGCCATTATCCAAGCCCATAACAACTCTTCTTTCTAGCCACACCTCTTTGTGGACTTTATTTCACGTTAACTACGACCAGCAAGTGTGAACGCTCAGTCTGATGCATAAATGATGCGTCAATTGTCATAGTACCGGACAAGCACATATCATTAACATAGCCCCACCATGAAGTTATATAGTCAACTCGAACTAATGAAAACAAACCGATATTAATTTCATTTATGGGTTTAGACATGTAACGTGGAGATTACGGGTTTAACTAATCCTAGAAACAATCTCTTTGACTGTGGGGTAAGGTTGCCTATATCTATCTCTCTTCAGAGACCCTTCTTGGTGAGAGCCTTATGCACTGAACCACCTTTTATGGGTTTAGACATTCATCAGGCTTATTACTTTCGTTATTATATCTACAGGGAATGACTCTTCTGACTATAGCTGTGTCACTCAAGAGCTTGAGGCCAAACTGCACCATTGGAATCTGCAACAACAAGGCTTCTCCCTCACAGATTGCATTCTTTTACTCAGCACTCTACATTATATCAATTGGAGCTGGAGGAACAAAACCAAACATTTCAACCTTTGGTGCTGATCAGTTTGATGATATTAATGCCAGAGAGAGAGAGCTCAAGGCCTCATTCTTCAACTGGTGGATGTTTACCACTTTCCTAGGAGCTTTGATTGCCACTACAGGACTCGTTTATGTACAAGAGAACCTAGGATGGGGCCTAGGTTATGGAATCCCCACGGTCGGTCTGTTACTATCCCTACTGATATTTTATGCAGGGACTCCAACATATCGCCATAGAAAAATCAGAAAAAGCAAGAGTCCTCTTAGTCACATAATTCGAGTGCCTATTGTTGCGTTTAGAAGCAGAAGACTCGAGCTTCCTAGTGATCCCTCACAGCTTCATGAGCATGAGATTCAACATTACATTAGCAGTGGAAAACGCCAAGTCTATCATACTCCATTTCTGAGGTGATGACCATACTATATACCTTCCAATTTTTAATTTTTCTTAATGGTTTCTCACATGATTTTTTGGAGATAATGACATAATTAACTAGAGACAAATTTCTAAATGATACACATCGAATCTATGGAAGCTTATATCTATAGAAAAGTGACTGATCCATCGATATATATATATATATATATTCCAAGTGGTAGGGGACTACTGTTTTGGGTGAGTCACAACTTAGCTAAGGCCGAGAGTGATATTAGTGGCCCAGTGGGATAGCGTCACGTGAATTTTGAACACAAATTAAAACATCTTTTTCTAGAACACCAACTTGGGAGTTGGGATCAATAATTTTTAACTGTGTATGTGTGTTGTTGTGGCCCCGCAATTTTTGTTTATTATTATTGGAAGTTTGAACTCTCAGGGAACCAAACAACAATTGACTAAGATTAATTCACAAGATCTTTCATTAGATCATAAAAACAAACTAAAAATTTCAATCTACCATTCTAATAATGATTTAAAATGCTTGATTAAAAAATGAAGCATGGCAGCTTCGGGAGCGGCTACGGTCCACTGCAGTCTGCAGTGGACTGTCCGCTGCCCTCCTCTACGTAATAAAAATACCTAATAATTTACCGCATGCGGTACACTCTACCTCATGCGGTAAATTATAAGGCATTTTGCTCCCAGCAGCTTCACCCTCTAGCTTGAAATCCTGATTCTTCCACTAACATCGGTATCTAACAAAACAGTCCAATCCCAAAAGATTCGAGTTTTGACTTCTTGCGTAGCTAGGAAATGCACTAATTAAAGTGTGGGGCTTTTTTAGAGATCTGGTATAGGTCATTCATCACCACTATCAATTCCTTCCATTTACACAGTTCATCATACACATACTTCCAAAAGGCCATTTAAATTGGTCTCATCTTCCAAGCAACTTGCAGTTGCACTCCACCGACACATTATTAGTGTCTCTAAATCGTCACTTCATATATATCATCATCAAAAAGGATATCCACACGAAACGCTTCTTCCCCCTCCGCTTACACTTAAAAACATACCATGAAAAAAATTGCACAGAAGAACTTAAACGCACTATTGCAATATAGTTACATATATAGCTGATTGAAACAAACTGTATTGTTTGATTTTTGCAACTTGTACACTAAGGTTAATATCAAGAAACAAGGACAAAAACCTTACAATGCAAGATTCTTGGACCTGTCACTAACTACTGTATGTGCAGTGTGTGTAATTGTGTTAGGTAGATATAGTCATTTAAACAGACCATGGATTAATTGGATGAAACTGGTGTACTTAGGTTCCTGGACAAGGCTGCAATAAAAGAAAGTTGCACAAGTTCTTCAAGCACACCCTTGACAGTGACTCAGGTAGAAGAAACCAAGCTTGTGTGTGGCATGATACTCATATGGCTGGTGACACTAATTCCTAGCACTATTTGGGCACAAATCAACACTCTTTTTGTGAAACAAGGAACCACCTTGAACAGAAACCTCAGTCCTGACTTCAAAATCCCAGCAGCCTCCCTTGGAAGCTTCGTGACTCTCTCTATGCTCCTCTCTGTGCCAATGTACGACCGCTTCTTCGTGCCCTTCATGCGCCAGAGAACAGGGAATCCCAGAGGAATCACTCTGCTTCAAAGGCTAGGAATTGGATTTTCCATCCAAATCATAGCCATTGCAATTGCCTACGCCATTGAAGTCAAAAGAATGCAAGTCATAACCACCCATGGACTAGTAGGACCAAAAGACATAGTCCCTATGAGCATTTTCTGGCTGTTGCCTCAGTATGTTCTGATTGGAATAGCAGATGTGTTCAATGCCATAGGGTTGTTAGAGTTCTTCTATGATCAATCCCCAGATGAGTTGCAGAGCCTTGGCACAACGTTCTTCACAAGTGGGATCGGTGTTGGGAATTTCTTGAACAGTTTTCTGGTGACCATGGTGGACAAGATTACAGCAAGAGGTGGGAGGAAGAGTTGGATTGGAGATAACTTGAATGATTGTCACTTGGATTACTATTATGGGTTTCTGTTGGTGATATCAGTTGCCAACTTATTGGCGTTTCTTTGGGCATCAAGTAGGTATGTTTACAAGAGGGAAACGGTAGAGGTGAAGGAGATTCAGTGTGTGCTTTAAATGAAAAGTAAATAAACTTTGGATCCATCTCTAGAATTACAAGTATGAAGAATTTGAGACTTGTTATGTCTTTGTATAAAAACACTAGAAGGTACGTACTTTACATGTTTTTGCGGTTTAAGAATGGTGGTGCAACCTAACTTTGAAATATAGAAATCGATATATAGGTGAAGAACTTTGGCTTTTTTCCCAATGTGCCCCTAATTAAATAACTATTTACCAAAATGCCCTTGTTTTGAAACTATTTCTCAATATACCCCTGTCAGAAAACTATTTCCCAATGTGCTTTTTGTGTTAGTCGACTAAATCCATGGTTTAGTCGACTAAATCATGAGGCCAAATTTTGCAGCCCCCGACATTTAGTCGACTAAAACTTAAGTTTTAGTCGACTAAACTCATTTAGTCGACTAAAAAACCCATTTAGTCGACTAAATCATTAAAAAAAAAGTTCAAACTTCAAGGCCATAACTTCGGCTCGAGTCTGAATCAAGCGATTCTTTTTTGATTCCACCTAAATTTTTGAGATCTATGCACTGATATAAAAATTATCTTCAGATTTAATGAAGAAATAAGGAAAAAAAAAGTGATTCTTTATTGCGCGAAAATACCAACAATTCATTAAATATAATCAAGTGATTCTTTATATATATATATATAAAATATAGTTTTCTTTTATTTGATGTTTTCTTTTTAGTAGATCATATAATATATCCGGTACAATAAAGATAAGATAGAGGGAAATGATGGTACCAATCCTAGGGTTTTGTGAGGAAATTAATTATATTTAATGGAGAGATATTTATTGTAAAATTAATTAATCATTATTTCTAATATTATTATCTAATAATAATTAATTGATCTTATTTTAGATTTTAATATCTTTATTTTTCTACCATGTATTTGGTAAACTTTGAATTTCAACGTAACAATTAATACTGGATTTTCAAAATACAATATATTCAAAATTGAGATTTTCTCTCCATTAATAATATGGATTTTAAAAGAAAAGACAAATAGGAAAAATATCGACACTAAATTTGTGGGGCTTGATTTTAGGGGAATAACGGTGTTTGGAAATTATGCATGAGATCATATGTTATGATAGCACGGTAGTCAATCTAGCTAAAATCTAGGATCATAGCTAATATCTAGGATCACTAATATCACTAACCAATGATTCGGTAAAACAAATTAAAATGCTAACAATACTAACAATTCATTAAATATAGCAAATTGGGAAAAAAGCCCATGATATATATTTAATGAATTGTTAGTTTTGTTGAAGTTAATAACCCTGACTTTTTCTCTACGTGGTTCATGTCGCCGATTTCCGTGCGTTCTTGATTCCACGATAAGAAGGATTAAGTTATTTATTTTTTAATTGTTTATTGTGTTGAGTGTCCGATTTTCTACCAAATACATGGTAGAAAAATAAAGATATTAAAATCTAAAATAAGATCAATTAATTATTATTAGATAATAATATTAGAAATAATGATTAATTAATTATATATAATAATAATAATAAAGAAAACTATATATATATATATATATATATATATATATAATTAAAGAATCACTTGTTTTAATAATAAAGAAAACTATATATATATATATATATATATATATATATATATATATATATAATTAAAGAATCACTTGTTTTTCCTCCTTTCTTCATTAAATCTGAAGATAATTTTTATATCGGTGCATAGATCTCAAAAAGTTAGGTGGAATAAAAAAAGAATCGCTTGATTCAGACTCTTTTTCTGACAGGGGTATATTGGGAAATAGTTTCAAAACAGGGGTATTTTGGTAAATAGTTATTTAATTAGGGGCACATTGGGAAAAAAGCCGAAGAACTTTACAGATATGATATATATAGGGATGGTATTTTACATCTCTTCACCCGTGCTTTTAAATGGAGGGTTATTATTTGAGCTCATTTTATATTTTAATCTGGGTAAAGAGTCCTTTTCAATAAGCTTGAATATTTTTAGTTGAGAAGAGTGAGTCAATGAAGGATTGTATTGTTAGTACAACAAGTGGGTGTGTCTACGGTTAGCGTGTTGATTGGAGTGGCTACGTCATAGATTCTCTTCCTAATCCTTCTATTGAATTGAAAATCGATGTATCAGGGATTTTTTTCCCCTTTTTCTTTTTCCATTTAGATAATTACGCTTTTGAAGGGTGAAGAAGAGAGGAGTAGGGACTAGTGAGAAGATTGTATACACATTAGAAAGTGGGTTTCTCACAACATATGTATAGTCCAAGCCTCCAAGGAGACTAATGACTTATAGTAATAATAAGATAAGAAAAACAACAACGATACATGAATCAAAAGTTAAAGGAATTGATGGGGACAACAACAAGCCTTGGATTATCCGGGTTTGTTCATTAGAAGGGAGAAAGGACGTCCCATTCGTCCAAGTTTGTGAGATCAGCAGGAGTAGTCTCCTGGTGTGGTTTGGGGGATTGAGCGTGATCAGAAGAAAGACGATGATTCTCATAGTAGTGGTAAGCAGCAGCACCAGAGAGGACGGCCAGTGTCAATGCCTGAGCATGCATTCTTCATCCAAAAATCAAACCAACCCACATCAATATGAGTCTACAACTAAACAGAGCATATAGAAATGTGAAATATATATACCTGGCATGAATAAGTCTCAGACTGGGTTTCATGGCAGGAGCAGAGGTTTTGCGTGAGTTAGCCAGGAAGGAGGCACCTATTCCTGTGGCCCATACTGCCCCTGCAAATGAGTATGTATGTTATGTAATTTCCTAATGGAAAGAGAGAAAGAGAAACCCAGAAAAGTGAGATGAGATACCAATGGAAGCGAGCTTGTGTTCAGAAACCCAGGAATGAAGTGATGACATAGTGGTATGTGCGTGAATGCCCAGAAGGTGTTTGATGAATTGTGAATGAGAGGCCAAGTGAGGAGAAGGTAGGGTTATTTATAATACAAGAGAGGCAAGGGAAGGAATTGTGACTTGTGAGTTGAGAGTTATTGAGAAGGGTGACAATGGGTGGTTGCCGTTGATTTTTAGAGAAAGGCCCCTGGGTTCATACTTCACAGACTTCAGACTCTGTTGCCGAGGGAGGGAACACTGAAAGCCTCAAAACCAGTGGCTTCTCTTGGTTTCATGTGGGTCGGTGACAAGAATCACAGGGCCCGTTTGGTACAAGCAAAGTTTGAAAAGGGAAAGGAAGGGAAGGGTCTGAATGAAAATGAAGGGAAAATTGAAAGGGAACTTAAAAGAGTGTTATATTTGATAGATATGGAAGATGATAATTTTTAAAAAATAAAAATATAAGATTTAAAATGTCTAAAATACCCCTTAACATAATATAAATAAATAAAAAAAACTCTCTCCTTTGTCCCTGACATCCCAACTAGAGTAGGAAAATCGGACCGAGTCAGTTTAAACCCGACCCTTCAAGGCCGGACTTATAAAATTGAGCCTCCAAATGAAGTCGGGCTTAAGAGGGCCAACCTTATAAGACCGAGGGCTTAAAAGGACCGCTCTGTTTATTTATTTATTTTTATTGCCAAATTTTTATTTAAAGAAATTGTTGTTGAATAATTTGTTTTTATTTTTTTATGTCATTAAAGGGTTAGATGCTTAAAGCAACCTCCCGTGGGAATATGTTGAAGATAAGACTATCTTATATATTTTGTCATTTTTAGTATGATTCTTGTTTATTGTTACTAGTTAATACTCCCTCTGATTTTAAATATAAGACAAAGTTGATTTTTTTAAAAGATTAAATAAGTTACTTAACCGTATTATATACTGTGTATCTTTATATTACATATAAGTTTATTAGTCAAACTAATTAGGTTGGAGAAAAAATAAAAATAAAAATAAAAATACTTTAAAATATTTAATTAGTTTCTTTAGTCTCTTAAAAAAAAGTCAATTTTGTTTTTTATTTAGGACTTTAGGGAGTAGTTAATACGGCTGGTTGGTTGATGGCCCAAAAATAAAAATGTTTCACTTAATTTATTTCACATGACTCTAATTTATTTAAAGTTGACAGCATTTATTTGATAAATTAGAACTTTAATTGTTATAATTTACTAATTATATTTCTTTAAAAAAAGTAGGAAAAATAGTTAAAATTTAGAAAAATAGCTTCCGGCCCTAGCTTGCATACTCTCAGGCTAGGCTTTAAAAAACAAATGTTTTTCTTACCTGGGGCCTAAAAAGGCCGGCCCTAATTCTGAGCTCTAATCCGACACAACACCAAAAAAAAAAAAAAGTTTCAAATTGAGGAAACATTTGTGGGTTCCAATGGTGGTGGTGGTGGTGGTTTGGTGGTGACAGTCGTAGATTCCGACGGTTTTCCGTATCTCGCCGCTGTCAATGTGGCGAGACGGTGTGTGGCAGCCGATGGTTTCCCCTCTCATGTCGCTGTCAATGTTGCGGCTTCTTTGGCTACAACGAAGATGGAACTTTTCGGGACGAAGAGACTCAAAGGTGAAGATTGATGAGAAAGGAGGAAGAAGATACGGAACCTAATGAAAATTTTATAAGAGGGAAGATCATATCTCACCTATATGTGAAAGATCAAATCTTCTCTTAAACATGGAAACTTGAATAGCTGTCAAAACTTGCCATCCTGAATCTACTGTGTAGCAAACGTCCTCTTCCATGGGAGTTTTGAAATCTTCCCTTTCCTTCCCAAATCTTTTATGTACCAAATAGGCCCTATCAGCACATTCACTGATACACACACATACGTACTATATATGGGCTTCTCTTCTTTTCACCAGAGTTTTTTTTTTTTTTTTGATAAAAAAATTTTAGGAAAGGGGTTGGGCTCACCCACAATCCAAGGGCAGAGCCCAGTCTGCAGGGCATACTGGACAGAGAGTACACATGCCTCCACCTCTACCAGACCCCTAGGATGCCTCCCCCAGCGCCTTGACCAACGTAGGGATCAAACCCCCTCCCTTGAGGTGAGGAAGTCCGACCCCCTTACCAGTTGAACCCAAGGACAAGGGGTTTTTCACCAGAGTTCATTGCATCCATACTTGATTCTCGTCCTTGGCCCAAAAAAAATTATTAATATAAAAACTTGTTTTCCCATATTTTAATAATCTTCCAATTCCATTGCAAATCTTTGACCCCAAAAAAAATTCCATTGCAAATCAATTTATAATCTCGAGTGGTGAGGTTCCCTCACATGTTATCCAAAACTGTTTTAATAATTAAACATATGCCATATTTTTGGGTGAAAAGCGTTGTGTGGGTGGAGGAGGTATTTAACATAGTATATTTAACGAGGTGCAAATTTAGTAATAAATAATTTTGCTATAAGCACCTAGTAAGGTTTTGAAACCCAGACTGGTCACTAAACTAGTGGGGGTACTGGGTTAAGGGTCAGTAGGTCAGACCGGAATCAAACCGGTATTAATTAAAAGATATAATTTAATTGAAGTAAATAAAAATATTCATATTTTAATAATAAAAATATTTTGGGATCAAAATATGAGAGGATGTGATGTGAATGATGGAATGAGAGGATATGCAATATTATATTGATTCCCACTAATCTATTCTTTTTAATTTTTATATTTCCTTATCTTTATACATGGGAGGCAAGAGCGCACATAATATCTGAATTTCTTGAATCAAGAGATTTTGGGAACTTAAAAAAGCTAACGGGCGTTGACAAGAAAGCACAAGAGGCTGCGGCAGGGAACGACTGGGAACTTGGAAGAGAAAAGAGGATCGCATATCGGGAAATAAGCCTTACAAATCTTCTCTTCTCAAGCTAACGATTAGAACCAAAGGAGAGAGAAATCATCTTCTTCATTATTTTATTGAGAACAAAGGTGGCGACCAGATCAGTCGGTGAAGCAAGGAAAATCTACCATTGGTCGGCTTCTCTCTCTTATATACTCCTCCCTCTTCAATCTCTAACTTGTCCTACTTCTTCATCTTCTCCCTCTCCCTCCTTGATCTGTCGCATATAGCCTCCTTCTAGCCCTTATCGTTGCCGCCGTCACACAAATCTTCTTCTTCTACTTCTTGATCTGTGTTTTCTTCTGATTCTCCATTACTGTTATTTTTTGTTGACTCGATGACTCCTCAACTTGGCCGGTTCAGACCGAGTTGGCTGAGTTGACTCGGAGTCATCGAGTCAACCCGAGTTTCGCCTAACTCAGACTGATTTTTCGGCTAGTTCGTCGGTTTCTGGTCCAAACTGGCTGGTCCGGTTCGGGTTCCTAAACCAGGCCTATGAGAATTAACTATTTTTTGTGTGCAAAAATAGATATAAACAATTTATTTGGGAGCGTTAAGGAGAGTTAATTTCCATTACTTTTGCACTATGGGCCTCACCAGTTTTCTCTCTACTATTTTTTTAAAAAAACAATTAATGAGAAAATATTACTTAGACTGAATGTAAACAATTTTATTTTGGTTAATTCCCAAAAGATTCTGAAATTTCACTGCAACCTCTTGAATCAAAATGAAATTAAGTTTTTTCAGTAAAAATATGATAATGTCCTTACTTTATTTTTTCATAAGAGCGTTTACAAGAAAAATATGAGCATTTTAAAGACAAAAGGGAGTCAAAAAAACCAAGGAGTTAACAATAATATTTTGACCACTCACAAGATAAATAAGAGAATTCACAAGACAAATAAATACATTTACAAAACAAATAAAAGGACTTAAATGAATCCAGTAAGTTAGAAATTTGCAAGTCAAATATAGGCATTTACAAAACAAATATGTGAATAACCAAAAAAAAAAATAGCTCCCTAATCATTCACATGTTTGTCTTGTAAATGTATTTATTTGTCTTGAAAATACTCATATTTGTCTTATAAATGCTCTTATGAAAAATAAAATAAGGATATTATTATCTTTTTACGGACAAAATTTTATTTAATTTTGACTCAAGTGGATGCGATGAAATTTCATAATCTTTTGGGGGTTAACTGAAATAAAATTGTTTCCATATGGTTTAAGTCATATTTTTTCATTAAAATAATAGAGAATGAAGGCCGGGTGGTACCCTATTGGGTTTTTTCAAGGGAGAATCCTTGTCAAGGCCCAATTAAGGCCCCAAATTGCAAAAAGGGCCCCAACCACTTTCCTCTACCACAAATGGCCCTAGGGCCCTTTCTGACATTCAATTATAAAGGGAAATGACCAAAAAACCCGTATCTGAATCTGAAAAAAGAGGAACGAACATCCCGAAAATCGTTCAAAATCACTCCATCTCCTTCGCCCGACTCTCTTCTCTCGTGCTCGACGCTGACTCGCCATCTTTACTGTGTTCCATCGACCTTCTGAAGCTCGTGTGTGTCGCCGTCGCCGTCTTCGTGTGTGTCGCCGTCGCCGTCGTGGTTCGCTTGTAGGTAACATTTTGGGGATTAGGTTTTTTCGCCCATTTTGTTTAAGAGAAGTATAATGCTGGTATATTTATGAACTTTGTTTAATTTTTGTGTGCATTCATGCGTCTCCCACAATCTTTCAGTATATCAAAGTCAAGCATCGATCCTGCGAGTTGTAGTTGCTGGGTGTTGTGATTTTTCCATCATAAATGGATACGTTCTCTTTTCTCGAGGCTATTCGGTTTATGGTTTTGTTCGATTGGTTGTTTGATTTTTCTTACTTCACTTCTCGATTTTGTTCGGACTCTGTTTTCTTCATTTCTGTGTTCTGAGTTGGTTGGGAGAGGACCAACGTGCTTGTGTGGCTTTTCCTTGATAAATTTATAGCTCACTTGAACTTGGTAGGGATGGCAATTTAGACATGATCAATAGCTAACCAACATATCCTGTTCTATTTGGATTGGGTAACAATGTGTATCACTGAGGTTTGAATTGGGTTCAAGAAAAATCCAATCTTTATAAGCCGTTTGCAAAGGAGGTTTTCATTTTTATCCCTCCTCTCATCATCCCCATTTTGTACCAAACGGGTTTGTAATTCAGTTTTAGGTTGGGATCATGATATGGTAGTTTTGACTTTTGATCTGTATTGTCTTTAACTTGCCTCATATTCCTTTATAATACTCCCTATTATCTTTAATATAAGACCATTATAATGGAAAAATTAAATTAACTTACAGAGTGGATCTTACACTAAGGATCAAAGGTAGTATAAATTTATTAAGTTTGTTCAATGGTAAAAATTTCTGCTTAAGATGAAAGAGGTTTTCTTTTCAAATTAATGTATTGGGTCATGTATGCATAACTATGAAGGACTATGAAGTGACACTTTCATTCTACAGATCTCCATATCTGGTAGACGTTGATTTGATGGGAGGCAAGAAAATTCTAAGGCTGGATGAGGTAGATGGGAATGGTGAGGCATGGAGAAATGCTGATGTACTGTCCTTCAACACAGGACAATGGTGGACTCATCAAGGATCCCTTCAAGGGTAATATTAAACTCTATGGAACCAAATATATCAAAATGGAATCAATGTTTTCCATGATTAATTCAATTATTTTACTATGAATTTGAGTTCTCTTTTATCAAATTGTGCAGATGGGACTATGTAGAATTAAGAGGCAAATTCTATCCAGATATGGACCGTTTGGCAGCTTTAGAAATAGGTCTCAAAACTTGGGCTAATTGGGTGGATGTTAATATTGATAGAAGCAGAACAAAAGTGTTCTTCCAGGCCATTTCTCCCACTCATTACAAGTAAGCACACACACTTTCTCACTCCATACTTGAATTGCTTTCTCTTTTCTTGGTTATGCATTGAGAGAGGTAGCTATCTGTCTTTGGTTATGAAACAGTAAATTGTTGAGGATCATATGACTGCAAACTCTAATGTTTAATAGTGCTTTAGTTGAATAAATCTAGTAAACTATTTGAAAAGTGATGGAATAAATTATACTTATTCATGGGGATATTTCCAGGATTGCAGGTACTTGATATGGCTTTGGTTTGCAATTGATGAAGTAAATTGCAAGAGGAAGAATGAATTTTTCTTTTCAACAATCATTCATTTCTGTACAGTTGTCTCGAATCTTAAAGGATTATGACCAAACAGATAATCGGTTGCCAATTACATGCCGTGGTGGGAAAATTTTGGTTTTTTAAATAATTCAATGTTAGTCTTAATTAAGGTCCTGCTGAAAGATTTTTTTTTTTGGCCATTATCATGTCAAAAGATATTGATGCCTGACTCTCTTCAATCTTCATCTTGTAGTATGCAGCTGCTAGAGCATTGTCACGTTGCATGTTGTAAAACTTGAAATGCAAACACTCATCTGATCTATGGATTGTTGGTGCATTTTTAGACCATGTTACATTCTGTGCTCATCTTTTTTTCTCAATTATGCCAGTACAGAACTTGCCTTTTATTGAAAATATGGAGAAGAGGATACAAAATGCTAGCCTAATAATGGATGCAAGCTTGGGCCATTGCTTTGTAGATGGTCTAGAGCACCTAGATGCAACGCAATTGCTTACGAGCATATCTTGCCATTGATAACACCAAGAATCCATTACCATGGATTTGGTAATTGGGAAAAGATACAACTAGATGAAAGACTTGGGCTCATGAAGAAGATTGCACCAGTTGAACTTCATCACCAAGGTGCATTAGTTTGAGCAAGCAATGTAGCAAGAGGTTAAATCTCTATGATATTTGGTCTTTGGCACACAAAACTGCAAAAAAAAAAAACCAAACTGGGATTTACGTAGAGATGTGCAGAAGAAGCTTGATAAGCTTGAAAGAAGAACTCAGAAGGCTCATTTCAAACTTATGGGTTCTACACAAAGGGACACAAGGTTCTTCGGTTCACTAAAGAATTCTTCAAGCAACACGTGCAAAGCCAAAAAGTGTTGTCCATCATTGAGGAGTCTCAGAAGTAGAAGATGAGACATTAGGCAGCATAGTTGTTAGGACACATTGTAGTTGATCACTTGTTGTGTACACGTGCATATGTATTTATGACAAATTTGTATTCATGAGAATGACCTTTAACATTTGTATTTCTGTAGATTGTCTACTGATGCTAACTTGACCATTTGAATTCAATGACAAGAGGAAATTTTTCCTTCTTTTGTGATATTTGTTCATGATATGAGGAAAAAAAATGCAGCTGGAAATGCCCCTAATATTGTTGTAAATGACCCATGATATTGTTGTTAATACCCATGTTATTGTTGTTAATGACCCCTGATATTGTTGTAAATGATCCCTGTTATATGACCCCTGATATTGTTGTAAATGACCCTTGTTATTGTTGTTAATGACCCCTGTTATTGTTGTTAATGGCCCCTGATATTGTTGTAAATGACACCTGTTACCTGATATTGTTGTAAATGACCCCTGTTATTGTTGTTAATGACCCCTGTTATTGTTGTAAATGACCACTGTTATTGTTGTAAATGACCCCTGATATTGTTGTAAATGACCCCTATTATTGTTGTAAATGACCCCTGTTATTGTTGTAAACTCGAGCCAGGGAATTTTGCCTCGAGTTTAGCTCCAGACTCTAGCCAAATGCCCTTGACTCGAGCCAAATGAATTACAACAATATCAGGGGTCATTTACAACAATAACAGGGGTCATTTACAACAATAACAGGGGTCATTTACAACAATAACATGGGTCATTAACAACAATAACATGGGTCATTTACAACAATATCAGGGGTCATTAACAACAATAACAGGGGTCATTTACAACAATATCAGGGTTCATTAACAACAATAACAGGGGTCATTTACAACAATATCAGAGGTCATTTACAACAATAACAGGGGTCATTTACAACAATAATGTGGGTCATTTACAACAATATCAGGGTCATTTACAACAATAACAGGGGCCATTTACAACAATATCAGGGTTCATTAACAACAATAACAGGGGTCATTTACAACAATATCAGGGGTCATTTACAACAATAACAGGGGTCATTTACAACAATATCAGGGGTCATTTACAACAATAACAGGGGCCATTTACAACAATATCAGGGGTCATTTACAACAATATCAGGGGTCATTTACAACAATAACAGTGGTCATTTACAACAATATCAGGGGGCGTTTCCAGCTGCATTTTTTTCTCATATCATGAACAAATATCACAAAAGAAGGAAAAATTTCCTCTTGTCATTGAATTCAAATGGTCAAGTTAGCATCAGTAGACAATCTACAGAAATACAAATGTTAAAGGTCATTCTCATGAATACAAATTTGTCATAAATACATATGCACGTGTACACAACAAGTGATCAACTACAATGTGTCCTAACAATTATGCTGCCTAATGTCTCATCTTCTACTTCTGAGACTCCTCAATGATGGACAACACTTTTTTGGCTTTGCACGTGTTGCTTGCCGAATCATCACTCTCACCCACTCCGACTTTAACATCAGCCACCGCCGTGCGTTTCTCTTCTCGCGCCGGAGACTTGTTCCCGAGTGGGAGATTTTGATGCAAAGAGAGCAGCAGCAGCATCAGATGAGTCTACTGATAAAAGCTGAAAAATTCCAAGGAAATACTTTGAAAACACAAATTGGACCAAACTTAATAAAAGTTGTGGTGAAAAACAGTCAATGAAAGGGATGTTCCAAAATTTGATCAGATTTCGATAAAGTAAGCAGTCAACTTTTATAAACAAGCACTAACACGGAATCCAAGGGAAGGGAAACAGGAAAATCAAGAAACACAATGACCCAAGCAGCGTTCGTGCCACATAATTCCAAAACAAAACCCCAACTTAAGTTCGTAAATTCCCCACTTGGGAATCACTCCGAAAACCCCAGAAGAAACAAACAAGAATTGAGTGAATAAAGAAAAAATAGATAATTAAGGGAACAAATTGATTGTAAATACCGAGAAGAAGTTTGCTTTTAATTTTCCCCGCCTTTGCCACCAAGTCAAAGTGGAATATGAGGGAGCGGCGCTAATCCACAATCAATGGACGACCCAACTCGTGAATCGAGACGGTCCTGTTGAAGAACATACGAAAGAGATAAGAAGATCTGGGCGGTGGAGTGTGGATCTGATCCACCATCTTCCACGGTTCTATCTATTCAGTGTTTGGTTGCCAAGAAAACAACAGAAAGCGCGAAGCGCTGTGGACCTCAGTTCAGGTTTCCCTCTGAACGAAGAGGTGGTTTTGAGAGAGCTGCAGTTTTTTTTAAAAAAAGCCATTGGGGTGTTTTGGTCATTTTGCTTTAAAACTAAATGTCAGAAAGGGCCCTAGGGCCATTTGTGGTAGAGGAAAGTGGTTGGGGCCCTTTTTGCAATTTTGGGCCTTAATTGGGCCTTGGCAAGGATTCTCCCTTTTTTCAACTCCCTTCGTACGTGGAGAAAACCCTATGTTTGAATTGTTTAGTTGACATATATGTCTTAAACACCTCCACCAAATTGCAGGATTTTGTTAGGCAATAGGAAATCACTCCTATGTGGAAGCCGAAGTTTGAATTGGTTCATATTTTATCAGTTTTTATGAAATAGAAAAAGAAAAGGAAAAAAATAAAAGAGAAAACCCTAGTAAGGGAAAAGTAGGCTGCAAGTTTATGTGTGTGTGGGGGGGGGGGTGATGAGGTTATAGACACATGAAAATTCATTATGGATGGTCAGATCATTCATTGAAGTCTTCTATTTTCCTCATAATTTTCAAGAATCATTTAGATCTACTTCAGAGCTTTCTGAGCGACTTTGATCAAGTCTACGATCATACAGTGATTTCTGGTTCGATTGCTCTAAAATTTGGTGGAGTTGTTCAGGACATATAGGTCAGTTGATCAATTCAAACATGAGTTTTTCTCCACATGTCCAGGGAGCCAGAAAAACCCAACAAACCCACAATGCAAAAAGTAACGGAAAGTAAGTCTCTTTAATAGTTGTTATATCTGCTCCCAAATAAATTGTCTATATCTACTTTTACACCAAAAAATTGTTGATTCTTATGGATACTCATAATGGATGCACTTTAACTTGTGTAATTTTGTGCCCGTTTGTGATAGTGGTGGTAAAATTGATTTTTTTCTAGATAGGCTTTTGCAAACGGAAGATAGGATGAAAGTCAAATTGTAGATGTGATTTGTGTTTAAGACAGCAGTGACAAAAATAGCTTTTTTCCAGATAAGCTCTTGTTTGAAATAATGTTTGAAAAGTCAGTTGACATGAAAAATGACTGAATGTGAAAACGAACTCATCCTCTTTGCTTCCAAACAAGAATTCGTGATTCAACCAATTTCAGATTCAGATCCCTCCATCGACTCCATTGCCATGTACCTTTCAAGCAAGAAACAAATCGAGGTGAAATCAAGGGATTGAAGATTGAAAATAAGGTTGAAAAAGTTAAAACAAGGAACGAATGCACGTGAGGCACAAACGAATGGATCTATTGAGGCTGCCAACGCTAGAAGTCAAAATTTTTGACTTCTCCCATAAGTTCCTTTTTTTCAGATAAGCTCATATAAATTTGAAGCTATCACAAACACCATGAAATGGGATTTTAGCTCCCACTGGACTTTTATGAACAACACTGGGTTTTTGATGCTATACCAAACACGCTAATTTTATCTTTCGTGCAAAACAGCACATGCATGCTGATTAACAACAAAACCGTGGCAGCTAGGAAGAGGGAGCCGACGCCTTTGGATAAGGGTTGTGATCATCAATACCAGCACCTTGGTGGTGCAGTATGACACCAGGTTTTGATGGCTTTGATCCAGGGTTCAATTCCTGCCTGCAAGCTTTGCTTGCCAATTAAAAACAAAAAATTCCGAGTATTTACATTTAAAAATTTAATTAAAAGAGAGGCGTTCCAAGCAGATAGGTCACAGTGATAGGGAAAAGGCCCAAAAGCCGAAATTACGTTAATGACTGGGGCATTGGGCTCTAAACAAACCGACCAACTGGGTTCTGAAATGGCCTCCCAAATTTGAGCCCATCTATATTTTTTTTTCACATGTTTAAATAGACAAGTGTATTCATATCAAAAAAAAAAAAAGACAAGTGTATCCTCTTATTGGCCCATCTATAGGTCAAGCGTTGTCCCACGTAAAACCATATAGTAATTACGTAAGTTCTCATACAATTACAAATTGGGAATTACCCAAAATCACGCTTCGTGGCATCACAGAGACTTCAGTCTAATTGAAAGAGTTAGTCTGGCACAACATGTTAAATCATTGTTTGAATTTTTATTGAAAGAAGTGTTCATATTTAATTTCTAAGAAATACATATGCCCATAAAAATATCTTAGACACTTCATGACAACTTGCATTTCACTGCCGAATGCTTGGGTTCACTTGCCGGCCTTCCATGAACCCAATATACAAATGATTAGCACTAATGATTGCCACATCTTTTAGATGACTATTATTATTCCGGTCCTAATTATAAGATAAAGTTTGTATCCTATAGCTAGGACCGGAGGAAGTACTAGTTATTGGTGGTTGCAAATTCGAAGGGTGCATATCTATTTCGACCCTCTGTTGGCCCTACATCTATTGGGGAGGACATCTTCATCTTTTTGCTGATCGTTTTGGCCTGTGGGTGTTTTTGCTTCTATGACATCTTCTCATGGAAATTCTTCATCAACCAATTGGATGTGTTCTTGCCAATAAAAAAGTTGGTTCCTTTGGGGATAGTTCTTCGAACCCCACTACTTACAATGGCATTAATGCCAATGAAGGGATGATGAGAGTTGAAGTCCTTGGTGGTGGCTTCCCTAAAATCTCTTATTAGGGTTAGGTTTTGTCTAAGGTTTATGTGAATTATTATGTGTTTTTTTTTCTTTCTTTCCACTACAAACTTGTTATGTTGAGGTTTGTATTTTTCTTTATTCATCTTTAATGAAAATTACTAATTTATTTGGTAGATAAAAAGCACAAAAATCAATTCTAACATCCTCGAAGTTAGATAAAATACAATCATTCTAGATTCCTCAATTTTGCTCAAACTAATATTTCTACCAATAACCAGCTTTAACTTACGTAAAACCTGTTTAGATGGCTCCCCGATTAGATCATAAAAATTGAATAAAATCAATCCATCATCGTAAGTCATTAAGTGTAAACTATTTAGGTCAAATATCAACAACAATAAATGAGTAGGTACAGTATCTCTTAATTTTATGTCGTGCTGCTTGAATCAAAGCCCTTATCCAATTTCCTTTCATCTTTGAAGCGAACTTAATTTCAATGTCGCCCACGATAATGACTCTATCCTATTAATCCTAACATATTCCTACTTTTAACTAATTACTAACATCACAAGAGTGGCACAACAATCATTTCATTTAGTCGTCAACACACAAAAATAAATACAAATTACTCGACGATAATGATTTAATCTTAAATATAAAACCTTGATTCACTTTATCTTCCTCATTTATATTTATTTCTCAAGTAGTGTCGAAGTTTAGGTATTTGATATCATACATAAAAATGATGAAATTGATGTAAACATTTCACATAAAATACAAGTTAGGTGGCTCAAGTGGAGAAAGACTATTGGAGTTATCTTTGATGATAAGTTATCTAATTAGTTTAAATAAAAAATCTATCGAGCTGCTATATAAGACCAGCAATGTTTTGTGATAGTGAATGTTGGGTTCTAAAGGGACAACAAGAAAAGATAAGATTTAAAATAAAAGGAAGAGTTGGCATAACACCTGTTAAAAAGAAAATAGTTGAAAATCATTTGAAATGGTTTAAATTTATACAAAGAAGATGGTTAGATGCACTACTGGTGAGAAGGATAGATCAGACATTTTATTGGAATTGTGTGAAAATGGGCAAAAGAATAACGAAGAAAACGCTCATGATATTTTGGTTAATAACTTTCTAATGATTTTGTTAGAAAAAGAGGAGTATTTTAGAAAAAGTGACACAAATTTTTTACATAATAACAGAAAATAATAAATTTAATAAATTTTTCTTAATCTTCATGAGTTGGCTAACCATATCTTATATTTAAGATCACATGGAGTATTAGTTAATTAATAATTTCCAACTAGCTTGCTAATTAACACTATATATGCTCATTTGAAAAGACAAAATAATTCCACGACGAGTTTAATCCCGTTATCAATATATTAATAAAACATTCTAGCATAAGCGTAGCTTATTAAGAATTTCACATTTAATGTGTAGACTAAAAAATCTCAGATTTAATATCTTTTTAACTGAACAAAAACTAGTATACTACATTGCATACGAATATACGATTAATTGTTTTCAATTTTCATCCCAAACTACTACAGTTCGGGCGTGTGTGTATGTGTGTTATAATGTCGCGTAAAATACTAATTAATTGGTTGGTCAAAAAAACTAATTAATTGGTCGGTCAAAAAAACTAATTAATAGAAATTAAAGGGCAATGAGGCCGGCGAGCTGCACATGGTTTGACTAATTTGATTTAACATGATTAAAGCGTATCTAATCTTTAAGACTTAGGAGTAGAAATTTCAAGCAAACGAGCGTGATGAATGGGAATAACTTTGAAATAGTGAACCAGTTCCACAATAATGTGAAACCGATCAAAAGTTCGAAATATGCTCTTTTGGAAAACTCCAGCAGCCAATTAGGTTACATAAATTAATGTTCCATTCCAAACCATAGATGTTAGAATCGTACTTCAATTCTCAATCTCACTTAAAGCTAAAGCAACACGTACGTCGCTGTTTGATTAATTTTCCATGGAAGAAAAAGCTCTAATGGAATAAGTACCAAGATTTCAATGGCAAGTTGCTGTGTTAGCTTCGCCTGTTTTGTCCTAAAAGATCCCTATTAGGATTTAGGACGTAATTATGATAAGTGACGCTTTGTTCTGGTGTTGAAAGCCACGATTGCGATCGTGATGGTTTGAATTATATTTTTGTGTGCTGATCAATTAAGAAGTTATAGCTAGTATACGGATATGATGATCCTTTGTAGGACCTTATGTTACCATAGCAGGAACCAAATGGAGCTGTTTCCAACCACTTCTAAACGGTAAAAGCTCCTTAAACATCTTTTTGAACCATTGGTGCAACGTATACAATAACAAGACTTATATCGCGGAGTTGGCTATATGCATTGTACGTTATCAATGTATTATATCAATAGTATGAGAATCTTTAAATCTGTTGTTAATCAGATAGTCTTCTTCAATAACTATTAAGTGTTCTATCTAGTGTTTCTGTTTTCTACCCGTTTTTAAAGAACTCTATAGATCAATGTATATTTATATTGTGAATATATTTAATTTGATTATACATCATATTTCTCTTGACGTAAAATAATTCCCTGAGATTTTTTAAAATAATTCATCCCAAAACTTAGAGGAATGTTTCTACTAAGCCTTCCTCTCCACCTCCTCTCCATTTATTATTTTCACCGCTAGATTAATCTTCCGTGGTTGCCATTTCATGTCATATAAAAATATATATTAATAATTTAAAAAATTTAAAATTTTAGTAGTTTAAATTTACTGATTAGTTTATTTACTACAATTCTGAAGTATTCAAGTTAAATTTTAAAGTTTAAATTGATTTATAATGGAAAGTTAACACAATTATAGAGATTAAGAGTGGACACGGAAGTCAATAGAGACATGCCCCCGGCATTTAAATATCGCTTTGTTTATTTATTTATTTTACCTGAGCTATGTTTATTGTTTCCAGCTAAGCAGTGGTGGAACCAGGAAATTATTTTAGCCCGTTCCAAAAAATAAACTTATTGAATTATTTACTAAATAATATCGTATAACATTAAAAATACAAATAAATAATAACCAACAATTTAAATCAAAAGAAACAAAATTTTATGATTTTTGGAAGGAGACTCATTATAAAATATATCACTTTCAGAAATTATTTTCTTAGAAATATCACTTTTTTGAAGTTGTTTTCTTCTTAAAGAACACATCTATGCTTTTCTATTTATCCTTACTCATCTTTTTCAACCTACAACACATTTGGTGACCTAGAATATATATTGATGTCAGTGTTAATTAGTATCTTTTCTCAAAACTTATAAATCCAAAACAATTAAAATTAGTTATTAATCATTCTCTACATATATATAGTCATCTATTGTCAAAAATCAAGATTCTCCTAAAATCATAACCCAAATTTTTTTACTAATCAACACAATATTATCCTCATTAGAAAGAGAAAAATATGTAGAATAACTTTCATAAAATGAGTGAGGTGAAAAAAAGTGATTTTGAGTATCTATTTAGTCCTTAAAATGAAGATGAACAACACCAGATATAAGATGATACTAACCTTTTTAGTAAGTATCTCAAATAAGAATTTTATTTTCCTTTCACAACCCAATGAATAATTAACCGAACATTGTCCTAATAAAAAAAGAGTACAATTATAAAAAAAAAAAAAAAAAAAAAATTAGCTGGGGCCAAATTAGTGACCAAAATAAAATATTATACAATACATATATATAAATACATAAGATAAGAGAAGGTCAACTGGGACCAAGGCCCCAGCTGGCCACCACCTAGTTCCGCCACTGCAGCTAAGTATTTCGATCCAAATAGAAATTTTATATAAGATCAATAAAAGACCTTGATTTTTAATTATCACTATATTTTTAATAGGGGCCGGTAAGGTGTAGATTGACCAACAAAATATTACGCTAGGAGTACCCAACACAAAAAAAAAAAAAAAATTTAAGGGGACCATAACTACCAAAAACAATTAAAAACTGAAAAAAAAAAAAAATCATAATTCTATTAGAGTATAATGTAACGGCCGTTGCATGCGAAATGAAGATGTATCCCTAGGAAATGTTCAATTTGCCAATGCTAACAAATAAAGGTGAACATAAGCTTCAACAATCTCAGTGGTCCGATCCCTAATTTTGTTACTCACTGTGCTTCCTTAACCGCTGTTGATCTCAGCATGAACAATCTCGTTGGAGAAATCCCGAGAGCAATCAATAACCAAAAAGATCTTAGCATCTTCAATCTCTCAACGAACCACCTAGCTAACAGGTTTAATCCTAGAGGAAATCCGTTACATGGTGAGCCTAACCACGCTCGATCTCTCCAACAACAACCTCAAAGGCATAATCCCCACCAGCGGCCAATTCAGTGTATTCTCCGGTGAGACCTTCGTTGGAAACCCCAAACTCTGCTTCCCACAAGACCGTTCCTGCAAATCCAACCACAAGTCGTCCTTGAATCCACCAAAATCATTGTCATAACAATCTCCTTCCTGACCACCCTCTTCCTTGTCATAATCACAGTCTACACACTCCAAAACGAAAGCAACACAAATCCTTGACCTGGAAGCTCACCTTGTTATGACGTCTGAACTTCAAAGCGGACGATATTCTCGAATGCCTAAAGGAAGAGAACATAATCGAAAAGGCAGTGTAGGGATCATGTTCAGAGGGACTACCAGAGATGGTATAGACGTGGCAATTAAAAGACTAGTGGGCCTAGGTCGAAGCGGGCAGATTGATTAAGGGTTCAAGGAGGAGATAGAGACGTTTGGGAGGATTAGGCATAGGAACATAGTGAGGCTGTTAGGGTACGTGTCGAACAAGGACACAAACTTGTTGGTTTATGAGTATATGAGCCATGGGAGCCTAAGGGAATGGCTTCTTGGAATGAAGGGAGGGCACTTACCGTCGGAGGTGAGGTACAAGATTAGAAAAGTACCTATGGCCGTTACATTATAATCTAATGGCATTGTGATTTTTTTTTTTAATTGTTTTTTTTTTGTAGTTATGGCCACCTTAAAACTTTTGTGTCAAATGCTTCTAAGGTAACATTTTATTGGTTAATCTGTACCTTAACCCTTTTTTTATATTTGATGCAGACCTCATAATAAATCTCCCTAAAATGATCTCAAGAGTCACTTTGTCTACTTTTTAGGCCACCAGAAATTATTCAACTTGCATCCAGTAACAGTTTCTAAATGGAACCGTAATTTAGACACCGTTACATTGATTTATTGGATTTTTGTGTCTATGGAACTTTTTTGACCAAGTAAAACCTTTTTTTCGGTAAAAACTGACCAAATAAAACTTTGTTACTTAAGACCGTACACCAAACAAAGATAAAATTGTATTGGTTACAAGTAGATGGCATTAGTTTTTTATATAAAAAAAAAAAAAAAAAAAACAGTTACAACTTACGACTTGCAAGGAATCAACTCAGTCAACTTTTTGCCCACAGTATAAAGTTAATTAACCAGATATTATTACTAGAGATGACTAATACGAAATTGATGGCAGAATAGATCCCCCAATCTTGACGGATGAATCCTGTTACTACAATATTCAACAAGCCCATTATTAGTTTAATTTAAAATCTAGGATTGTTTTTTAAAAAATGAATAAGATTTTTTTAATTGTATCTTTAGATAAAAAAAAATTAACTACGCCCACAATATTCACACGAACATCCAATCTGTATGTTAAGAGGATTACTATGAATGAAGGGCATTATAAAGTTTTAAGTTCCCCTTAATTAACATTAATAGCAAGTTTTTATGTTGTATAGTTCTTTCAAAAATTTGTACTTGTTATAATGGTATTTTTATTAAAAGCCAGTCCACTAGGGAGAGCTATCTATGAAGGTTATGACCAGGGTTGACCCAGCAAGAGGTTAAGTGGAGTTAAATATCATAGTGTGGACTCATTAGAAGCTTTTAAATAGTGCATTATCATGAGTCCCACAAAAAACAATTATCTAGAAAGAGGTCATTATAAAACTTTGGGTTCTCAGCTCCAATGACTAACTTTTGATACATTGTTCTCCTCAAGAGACTTATGCTCATGTAAGATTCAATTACATACACGGTGCTCCTTATGAAAGATACTCCCTCCGGTCCTAATTATAGGAGTAAATTACCAGAATTTGGGGAGATTAAGGAAGGAAGTTAAATTAGTTAATTATGTGTATTTTCCAAAAATACCCCTCTGAAAATTAAAAGTATAAATATTGTTAGTGTCTAATTAGTTAAAGGCACATGCACATCAATAAAACAAATGGAAACCCGGATATACAATCCACCTGCCAACGTTTTCATCGACCCACCATTTCCAACTCATATATATATATAATAGATACATGAATGAGTACGTATACCTTCTCTTCCGAGTCCAGCAATTCCAAAGGACGATAATTAGTTAATTATAACGTTCTAACAATTATTATTGAGAAAGTATAAATAGGGGTATTATAGGAAAAAAAAATGACAAAAGTTAAAACTTACTCTTATAATTAGGACCAAAACCAACTCTAAAATTTGCTCTTATAATTAAGACCAGGGGAGTATATAGTTAGGCCTCAACTCTAAAATGCGTTCGGCTCCTCTCCCTTACTTTTCCGTCCCTTTTCTCTTTTTACCTAAAACTACACCATTTTGGGTGTAAAAAAAAGGGAGGTTGGGCTCTCTCTTTTTCAAAAATAATATTCAGTATTTAAAGTATTTTTTTGTGACACTTAATATTTTAAAATAATTTTTTATGCATCCAGCATTTAAAATATTTTCCTAATAGCAACGAGCAGTCTAAACTTAAAATGCAGAGTATTGATTAGAAAATATTTCAGGAGATTATATGAAAAAAAAATTAAGATACTAGGTGTTATTGAGAAAATTATTTAAGGTGCTAAGTGAACTAAAAAATAATTTATGATATTGAGTGTTACTAAAAAAACTGTAGAGGTCAATTTGTTTGACAATAGTTACTATTGAAAATATTTAAAGGTAATCAGTGTATAAAAAATTATTAGGTTGTTGCATGTTTTTTATTTTAAAAAATAGGTCCAACCACCCCAAAAAAAAAAAAACAAAACAAAACGGTGTTGTTTTGGGTAAAGAAGAGGAAAGGGATGGGGAACAAGGAGAGGAGCCGGACTGCAACTCTCAAGACAACAAGTTGTAATCACAAATTTAAAATCAATTTGACTCTTCTAGAAAGAACCAAAATTAACAATAAATAAATAAAATTCAGTAATTCAAGTCCAACCAATCAATAGAGATGATGACAAAAGAAAAAGGAAAAAAGAAAAGAAAAAAGAACGATCCAGATGGGGCTGTCAGTGATGGAATGGTACGTTTGCTTTTTTCAATATCCACCACGTCTCTCCGGAGTCTACATTAATTATGTGCACATTATGTGCACGTATTGCTTTTTTTTTTTTTTTTATGTGCTCATACTTGTAATCAGAGGGCATATTTTTTATATATTGTATTTATTTAGATTTAAATTATATGTTGTTTTCTTAAATGTTTTATATACCTATTATCTCAATTAATTAATTTTTATAATACTGGTGTTACAGATAAATGTAGAACTGGAAACTAATTAATTTGATATCTTGGGTGTAAAAAATATCTCAAAAAGCAGCATATAATTTAAATATAAATAAATACAATATATATAAAAAATAAAAATACAAAAAATATGCTCATACCTCTAATAGAGCACATAAGAAGCACATAATTATGTACACACAATGTGGACTCTGTCTCTATCTACAAATATTTAGATACTGTGGTTTGAAGTATTAAAAAGGGTTTGTTGAGCTTCTCTCATTATTCTTTATAATCTCTACATTATATATCTTCAATCAATTTAAAAATTCACACTATTATTTCAACTTTTTTTTCCCCAATCAATAGCCCATATAAGGTGAATAAGCGATATAAAGAAAAAATAAATAAAGAGAGAATCCTCCTCCAAAAAAAGAGTGGTCGATGACAGTGAGTGCCCTGTTTTAAAGAAATTTTTTAATTCCAAGTTAGGAGCCCATACTTAAATTGGAATCCACATTAGGTGCCCCTTATGTACTCATATCTTTATTAGAGGGATGAACATATTTTTTTTTATTTTTTATTTATTTAGATTTAAATCATATATTGTTTTCTAAAATGTTTTTTTGCACCTAGTATCTTAAATTAATTAGTTTTCAGTTCTGTATTTAAAAATATTTGTCTGTAACACTAGTATCATGAAAACTAATTAATTTAAAATATTGGGTATAAAAAACATTTTAGAAAGCAGCATATAATTTAAATCTAAATAAATACAATATAAAAATAAAAATAAAAATATACTCATCCCTCTAATAAAAATATGAGCACGTAAGAGGCACCTAATTATTGGGCACCTAACATGTACTCCCTCTGGTCCTTATTATAAGGCACCAACTACCACTTTCTCACGGACTAAGGAATGGAAGTTAAGTCATTAATTAGGTCTAAAAGTAATAAATGTTTCCAACTTTACCCCTACTTTAATGATATAGGTTTAAATGAGTTAGTTAAAAATGAGGGCATAATGGAAAAATAGTAATATATGAGTTAGTTAAAGTAGGTTGGTGCCTTATAATAAGGATCAAAAAATACTGGTGGTTGGTGCCTCAGGAGGGAATACTTCTCAAATTGATAACCTTAAGTCCTTAACATTAATTGTTTCCAAAGTACCTCGATATTCGAACAATATTTAATTAGTAATCATAGCGAGCGTGATTCATGACAATAGTTAATGTTTCTTCTTGTCTTGTAGAAATACTTTTTTTGGTTACACCCATCAACCCATGTAATAAAAGTGGGTGGGTTTAATTAATATTTAACCATTTTTCTCTTTATGA
Source organism: Acacia pycnantha (assembly GCA_025563575.1). Classification (NCBI taxonomy): domain Eukaryota; kingdom Viridiplantae; phylum Streptophyta; class Magnoliopsida; order Fabales; family Fabaceae; genus Acacia; species Acacia pycnantha. The sequence goes on along the minus strand of JAMWYP010000054.1, from coordinate 1,751,534 downwards.
TTCACTTATTTTTATGTGAGTGTGACAAAAAAAAAATCTGCTACAAAAACAAAAACATTAAACCCTATAGTCAAAATGTTGGAATATTTTAAAATGAAGAGTCGTATTTTTTTAAGTCATGTTCTTATAAATTAAGGAATTTATATAAAGAGTTGCGTAGGAAGTTATAACACTAAAAGTTATCAAAGTCACGTCCTTTTAATTTCTAAGGACGCCTATAAAATTGTGTGATAACTAATACTTAGTGAAATGTTATGTTTGTTTTTACAAAAACCCTACATACTCTAAAGGTATAACTATTCATGGAAGAGTTATTCTAAATAACCATTGGTTATTGAAGTTATATTGATTCATGAGGGTTCATGTGGTTATGACTTTTAATTAAAGGATGTAACTTCAAGGGGCACACCACTTCAAGGCATCACTTTTGCTTTATATATAAATATTCTACATCATTGCGTCAATTTGTACAGACAATACAAATTAGATAAGAAATCACACAATAATGATAGATCAAACTCATTGTCTTTGTTTTCATGAAGTGCGCATAAAGAAATTCAAATTATCACTTTATAAAAGTTATCATTATTATCTTGACTTAAGTGTTAGGAATACAATCCATACTTAACGGTCTTCATAATATTCTATAGGAAATTCACCAATCCATCCAAATTACACCTTATAAGATAGTGTTGCTTACGCTGCCTTAAAGACATTGTGTACTATTTTTTCTTCATCTCTTATTATTGTACTCCTCAGATATCCAACCCATGCAACATAAAAGTTATCAGACATAAATCCTGAAAAAATAATTTAGTTTCAAGATTTCCACAGATTTAATAATTTTAATTTGTTTGGCCATCTAATAAAGCCAATTTGCAATACTGAGGCCAATGACAGATTTAAACAAAAGTATTAAGACGCCATTGAAAAATGTAGGATGTCGCGATACTTATACGACTTTGTCTTGTTTTGCATCCCAATTAATGCCTTTGACTCCAACTACTGCAAGAGTGACAAGGAGACCGAAATAAAAACAAAATATATATTAAAGTCACTTTTATATTTTCTATTGTACACTCAAGTACCCAACTGCTCCCTTTGACACCGCCATAGCACGTTGAGAGAGATCGAATTAATTACATTAGACGTTGGGAGCTTGATTTAAAAATATAAAAGTGGGATTGGAGCAGGTAATGGAGTCAGGTCAAGATTAATGAACAGTCAAAAGAATGTTTGAACTCTTCACCGGTGCACCAAAATTAACAAACGCCTCTGTCTTTTTTCTATAATTGTACTCAAATTAATTCCCAATCCTAATTATTAGTACTACGTACTCCAATATATGGTCCTAATTATAAGTTGGCCAACTCGTACCACCTAGCTCATTGAAAATGGCAGCAGTGATTAATTATTAATAATACAAAGTTACATCATCTATACAAAATAATAACAATGTCTTTTATTACCAGCCAACTCGTACCACCTAGCTCATTGAAAATGGCAGCAGTGATTAATTGTTAATAATACAAAGTTACATCATCTATACAAATAATAACAATGTCTTTTATTACCAGGTCGGGAAATTAAAGATGTATTCATGCGTATAATAAGGAGTATATATAACGTTTGGTTTTTTGACTTCTTCCTTATGATGAGTTGTATCTCATGAATAAAAAGTTTACGTCTTGGAAAAAATGATATGTTCAAATTATTATTACTATTCACACACAGCTGCCCATATACATAAGAAGTTTCTTCAGTTGGGTTGAACGTAATTCTATGATTGATGCAGGCACTTACTTGAAAAAGGCTTAGTTTTGAGGGCAGAGGGTGGTTGTTGAGTAGTTCCACTTTGATCCCATATAATAAAATAAACCCCGCGTTGCTTAGAATGCCAGATAATTAATCATGGACTTTTACAAAAGCTTCCTTAAAACAACTAAACTCTACTTTTGAATTGTTCGTTCTTTTCACATCTTCACGCTTTTGCTTTTGTGGTTTCTGGAACCTTTAAAGAGGCGGTCTTCTATTTTTTTAGATAATATAATATCCTTAAGTCCTTCTCTGATCTGTTGCGATGTATCGCATGTAAGGAAAAATAATATATTACTAGTATTATCCCCTGTACACATCAAAACGTTATCTTAATTGGGCCCCCCAAGGTTGACAAATATACACTATTTACCAACCACTTTGCTTCAAATGAACAACACAGTGCCAGTGACGCGGGTTCTTCTTAGTTTACTTTTTCTTTTGATTCCTCAGATTACAAACTTATATTATGGGACAATTGTAAAATGATTGTCCAAGGCCAAGTATGAAACAGCGTAACTTGGAAATATTCCTCCATATATACTCACCCATGCACTTGTTTGTCTACGTGTTAGGTCATCTGCCGACTCAAACCACCTTGATCTGACTAGTTACTTCCTAGTTTCTTTCAAAGCCCCTTCCCCTTCTATTATATATACACCCCCCAAATAGCCCCTCCACAACATCCTCACAACAGTCACAAACTCTCACTCAACACATAGGCCAATATCTCTGTTGATTATTAGCGATTATTATGGGTTCTTGGAGCTCAATGAGCTGTGTTTTGGTTGTGGTGGTTCTCCTTTTGGGGAGTGGTGTGAAGGCACAGCTTTCTCCAAACTTTTACTCGAGCTCTTGCCCTTACCTTCCTTACATTGTGAACCAGGCAGTTCATTCGGCCATTGCCAAAGAAGCTCGCATGGGTGCTTCTCTCCTTCGCTTGTTCTTCCACGACTGCTTTGTCAATGTAATTTTTCTAAACTTTACTTTCATGCATGTTTCATTAATTATTATTTTTTTACATCAAACTTTTCATAAGTAACCATTTTTAATACCTAAAGACCATCCTTTTGTGGGGCACCTTAATGGTATGTTTGGTTTGAGGGAAGGGGAGGGGAGAGGGAGGGAGAGAGAAAAAAAATGAGAGGAAGGAATTTTTTTTTTGAAAATTGAGTGTAGTGGGGCCCACATATTTTCTTCTCCCCTTCTTTTTTTTCTCTCCCCCATTCCCTCCCCTTCCCTCAAACCAAACATACCCTAAATTAACAAACCCATTTCTCTTGTGGGATTTGTAACATTCTTGCTTCCAACACATATTCACTTATTAATCAAATGCACTCTCGCATGCATGCATTTTCTTCATTCCTCCTATTGTTTTTCTCTATCATAACTTTAAACTTTGCGATATGATAAAAAGATGCTTCAAGTATTGAAGATGGTATCAATAAATTAATAAAGCTAATAAAGTGTTGTTTGTCATTAAAAAGGGATGTGATGGTTCGATTCTGCTGGACGACACATCCAAGTTCAAGGGGGAGAAGGGCGCAGTGCCCAACAAGAAGTCAGCTCGCGGCTTCGAAGTGATCGACGCCATCAAGTCAGAGGTCGAGAAAGCGTGCCCAGGCGTCGTCTCCTGCGCCGACATCCTCGCCAGCGCTGCCAGAGACTCCGTCCACATTGTGAGTTCTCTCTCTCTCTCTCTCTCTCTAGTAATAGATACACATGGGCCAACCTATGAGACAACGAGTGAGTTGACACTTCAAAATTTCAGCTGGGAGGACCTTACTGGGACGTGAAGCTTGGAAGAAGAGACGCCAGAACCACCAGCCTCTCCGCCGCAAACAACGGTATCCCTGCACCTACCTCTAATCTTAACCAACTCATCTCCAGATTCTCCTCACTCGGTCTCTCCACCAAGGACTTGGTCGCTCTCTCTGGTATATATATATATATATATATTTTTTTTTTTTCCTTTCCCCTTCTTCCCATCCCCATTATTAATCACTTTCTTATAACATTCACACACACACGCATATGATTCCACTGTTATTATTATTAGGCGCGCACACGATTGGACAAGCAAGGTGCATTAATTTCAGAGCCCACGTATACAACGAGAGCAACATAGACGCCGTTCTGGCTCGCACCAGGCAATTGAATTGCCCTAGAGTCCCCGGTTCCGGCGACAACAATCTGGCGCCTCTTGATTTGCAAAGCCCCACGTACTTTGACAACAGCTACTTCAACAACTTGGTTCAGAAGAGAGGGCTTCTTCACTCTGATCAGGTCCTCTTCAATGGCGGATCCACCGACTCCATCGTCCGAGGCTATAGTGCTGACCCCAGATCCTTCGCCGAGGACTTCGTTCAAGCCATGATCAAGATGGGTGACATCTCTCCCCTCACTGATTCTCAGGGAGAGGTCAGGACAAATTGCAGGAGGGTCAACTAATTAATTCGTTAATATAATTAATTAAGTGTATGCCTTCTTCATCATCAGTTTGCGATTATAATAATTAAGTTGTTTTGCTTTCTTCCTTCATTCCTTTGTTCACTTTTATTTGACCCAAGTGTACGTGTTCATTTCAAGAGTGATGTAAGCATCTTTCTCATTTTGTTTTCCCAATGTACGCACTATATATATGTTATTTTTTTAAAAAAAAAAACTTTTTCTTGAAAAGAGGCTATATATTATGTTATCCTCCAATTATTTCTTCTTTAAAATTACCTAATTTTATACTTTTGTTACATAATCGGTCCAAGCTTACCCCTAAACTTAAGTGACACAAAAGGACAAAATTAATAGATTCCTTTCGAGATCGTGAACACTTTGCCTTTGAACCAAGAGAACAAAGTAATACTGATTATCTATAAAACTAAAGAGGCGAAGCTTCTCTTCAAATCTTAATTTATCCAGATCGATTTGATGAATTAAAAATTCATTTTGTCCCGTGTTCATTTTTTTTTTGGGTAAAAAATTTATCATTGAGTTGACTTTGAGAGTATGCCTTCAGGCTCAGAATGTATTTACAAAGGTATTTAAAGATTGCTCACTAATAAAATTCTCATATCAATAGGATTTAAAATCACAACCTTATGTTCAAGGGTCAACTGCTTATTAACTGGACATCTCAAATCACTTGCCAAAAATATTTATAACTCAACGACAAGTGGACAACATTATTGTCCAGATCCAGTGGCTAAAGTGGATCCTCCAAATCCAATGATTGGTTCTATAAGGAAATATACATTTTAAAAAGCCCATATAATTTGGGCTTGCATCAGGCCCATCATATTGGGCTAGTTTATGCCCAAATTATTGGCTTTAAGCTTACATTGAACAGACCCTTCGGGTGTTCCCCAAAGGAAATATTTTCCTTCAAAAAACAAAAAGTAATGTGCACGCAGGGCCCACATGCACCAGTCAAATTCTCGGCCTTTTGGCTAAGATCAAGTGTAGTATTTCCACTATTCTCTGCTTACATAAAAATATAAAAAGCCAGTGTGATCTGATATTGGTCGCCCATGACCAATGGCGGACCTAGGTAGATCCCCTTAAATTTGTGATACTTTGTAAAAAAAAAAAAAAAAAAAAAAAAAAAAGTTTGAATAATTGCATGATTGTTTGGTGCCTACTCTTAATACATTAAGATTGCACTTTGTAATCGGATATAAGATGAATGGTTGGATAATTGTTTAGTTTCTTATATTGAAAAAGATATATTTGATAGCATTGATAATAAGGCAATTATGATGGAATTCCAAAAAATAAAGCCTAGAAGGATGATATTGTAATTATTTTTATTGTAATATATTTTTGTTATTAAAATATATGTACTTGAACTTATTGAGTGCCCACCCTTCATTGTATTTATATAGCTGCACTTTTAACAGCACTTAGCCTTACTTTTTTAAATGACAGGTTTTAAAATAACTGTCTCTCTTATTACATCATCAATATTCACTTGATTTCATAAATATTTCTTTTTCTTATTTATATTCTTTTATTTTTTTATGCATTTAAAAATTTCCTTAAAAAAAAAAATTTCGGGGGCGCTGCCCCCAACCCCCGCACCAATGGTGCCCCCCTCACTATTTTTCTGGGTCCGCCCCTGCCCATGACCATGACCATTGTTGTCAAACTCGCGAGTTGACTCTCCGAGTTTACCGTTTTTACGTTCCTAGCTTACTAAATCGAGTTAAGTCTCTAGTAAAATCGTGTCAGCTATAAACTCAGATAAACTCACGAGTTTACACACCGAATTTACCGTTTTTACGATTGTAGTTTACAAAATTGTGTTGATTTTTTTCAATTTTGTCTCCCTAACAGTTTTATATATGAATTTTATATAAATTTCTTTATTAAATATAATAAATTATGAATGTTGATACATTTTATTTCAATTATTGGGATTTAAAATATATTTAAATCAAATTATTGTCATTTTTTATATTTAAATTATTTAATTATACACTGTTAATACATATTTAATGATAAAAGTAAACTCTTACGAGTTTACCGATTCGAGTTTACGATACGAGTTAATGTCACTGTCATGAGTTTGCTTAGACTCGTGAGTTTGACAACCTTGACCATGACCAACAATGATGCTATTCTTTTTTAAGTGACAAGAGAATCTTTTATTTTTCTTATTGAAACAGATCAGTCAGATCACAAGTCTGAATTTTAAATTTTGAAAAGGGAAAAAAAATTACATTTTGGAATCTTACATAAATATGCATTGTAATCAGTGAAGAAGCTCAGTGTTTTTGTTTAAGTGAACACTGCCAGTGAGATATATTTAGCATAATTAATAGTGACAAGTGACAACTCCACCGATTTAATATTTTAGTATCAGCTAATTATTTTTTTGAAAAAAAAAAATCCATTAGTCAACCCTCAAGGAAGTAAAAGCTAGCCATGCATGGCCTCAGATTTCTTCAATGCCATGTGGCTACGAAAATATTTAAGTCCATCGTCAAATAAATGAATCTTCTTTTGCTTGTTTAATTTGATTAACGGATTTGTTTAATCTTAAGTTATCTTCTCGCACTATTTTTTTCCTTGATATTTTTTTTATTCAATCAAATATAAAGCATTATTTCTAGGGAAAATTATGTGTAGGTCCCAAGGAACACATATAATTACAAAAAAGTCTCTTGAAATCACCAAATTACACAAAAGTCCCAAGAGACTTTTTTGATATTATTTGTATGGAAATAAAATTCAGGTTTTTAAATGTTGTTGTAAATATATGCATTTTCTGTTGTAAATATGGTTTTTTCTGTTGTAAATGACCAGATTTTAAATTTTGTTGTAAATACAGCACTTCATATTATAAATCTAACATTTGTTCTGTTGTAAATGACCTCTCTACGTTCAAAATTCAGGCGTTTAAATGTTGTTGTAAATATAGGAATTTCTTGTTGTAAATATGGTTTTTTCTGTTATAAATGTCAAGATTTTAAATTTTGTTGTAAATACATTACTTACTGTTGTAAATCTAGCATTTTTCTGTTGTAAATGACCTCTTTATGTTCAAAATCTAGGTGTTTAAATGTTGTTATAAATATGGACATTGGTTGTTGTAAATATGACTTTTTCTATTATAAATAGTCAAGTGTTTAAATGTTGTTGTAAATATAGGCATTTTCTGTTGTAAATATGACATTTCCTGTTGTTAATACAAATAATATCAAAAAAGTCCCTTGGGACTTTTGTGTAATTTTGTGATTTTAAGGGACTTTTTTATAATTGTTTTTGTTCCTTAGGACTAACAGTAATTTTCTCTTATTTCTATGTCATATTCCTTCTCTTTGACTTTTGTTTGGATATTGGGTCCCTGTATCTTTTAAGTGACTTTTTATTGCTGTTACTTACCTAACCTTAAAAGAATTTAATAAAGAACTGGCACCAGCTATGCTCTGCTAGATTAAAACTAATCAATCAATCTGACAGTAATTTTGCCGTTCAAAGAATTTGACAGTAATTTTCGTTAATCATTACTCAGAAATCATAATGATTGAGATTATTGCTTCAATATAGACGTTAATTACTGGACTGATATAACTGTACACAATTGAATTTGGGGCCGATTGGATCCCATGATCTATCTCCAAAGGAAATTTTCGTTTTTCTGGGATAAAAGACATCACAATATTAAAATTAATATGGAATATCTATTAAAATAAATAAATATACTATTTTTTTCCAAAAGAAAAAGACACCAAGTATAAGAGTTATTTCCAACTATGTGTGAGTACTTCTTTGTTTGTTTTTTAGAGTTCATGCGTTATCCCAGTAATCAACAGAGACTAATCCTCCTCCCGAGGCGTACAAATCATCCAAGTGAGTTTTGCTTATGATATAATGTTCAAAGGACCTAAATATATATCAACTATGTTAGGCTTTGTTGGCTGCGTATGAATATTTTTTTTTTTTTTTTTTTGATAATAAAAAGTTTTGGAGGGGTTCGCATCGTCCCCACTCATTCAAGGCACGGCCTTATGAGCACTTACAATAGTTTTATTTTCTCTCCCTCGTATTAGTCCAACTAATAGGGACATTTATATATGTCGTTGAGAAGTTACTGTTAGACGGATTTTGCAAAAACCAAAATTATGGTCTTGTTGCAACTTGCAATAGTATGCATGGTAACAATAATTTTCGTTCCAATGTATCAAAAATAGTAGAATATTTTTTAAGTTCCAACTAGGGGCTGGGTATGGAACCCGCAACCCGGTAAGCCCGCTCATAACCCAATGCAATTGGGCTATTTTGAGCCCGCCCAAAAAATCTCATAACGGGTTGGGTTTAAGCCCACCCATTTAAGATTTAAATGGGCGGGTTATAGGCACACATTCGAATTGCCCATACCCACCTATTTAGTTAGATATATATATTTTATTAACTATATGGACACTAGTGCAATAATACGCTACTTTGCCATGAAATACCCATTCCCCCTTCCCCATTTGACGATTTCCCCACTTGGAGTTTGAACATCAAAATTATGTTATGATGACACTTGTCTAAATTTATGTTCTTTTGTGTGAATTAATTATGATTATTGAATTTTGAAGATTCATATTTCAAAATTTAGAATGATAAATTTAGGTGGATACTTAATGCTTATATATGTTTTTCTTTAAGAAAAATAAACTTGTTAAATGTAAATGGGTTACCCAAAACCCGGTTAGTTCGCCCATTTATATGCTAGCTCATTTAATATGGGTTTAAATGGGTTAAGGTACGGGTATGGGTTAGCCCATACCCGTTTAAAGTTAAATGAACGGGCTATGGGTTTAGGTATGGGCTGCCCAACCCGCTCATTGCTCTGCCCTTCCAACGAAAGGAAATAATATTATGGTAAGTCTTATAATTTATTAATAATAGCTCTTTCACTTGTCAATAAGGATTTTTAATTATGATATTATTTTTCATGTTTGGAACCTTAATGATATTTTCCTAAAAAGTTTAGTTCCAAATTATTTCTCACATTAATTGGGTCAATATCTTCCCATCCTTTTAAATAAATATAAGTTTTCTATATTTCAAAAATAATTAGACTATCTATTTCTCAACCATATATTGACCATATGTATATACATAAATAATTTATATGGTGAATGATGGAAAAAGAACTTTGAAATTGTATAATTTTAAATCATGTTTGTTACCAATAATTAATAAAGTAATAATGAGATTTGATAAGTAATTCACAACTTATTTTATGAGAAATAGCTGGTTTGAGATTTTGCAATTTTAAAGTTTTTTTTTTTTTCTATTATCTTCTTTAATTTTTATGCCTTGCGGTGCATTAGTTGATTGATTCATTTTCTTTTAACTCTTCGATCAGAAGAGATTTTGATTAACTCTAAATTCTTTAACTTTAACAATTTGGATGGTCCTTTAATTTTCCTTTTTTTTTTTTTTTATATATATGACTATCAACTTCTCGTTAAGAGTAAAATCTTAAATACGAGATAGGTTCACAAAATTTCATGCATGCACAGGTCTTCTTATGTATCCTTAACAACAACAAATTTTGACTTTTTTAATGTATTAATTAATCTTAACCTTCTATACTTGCCTCCAATGATCTAGTGCATATAATTTAACGGAATATATACTTTGTCTTCATTGATCACATACAAGCATATATGACGATAAATATACTATTATCAGGGGAAAAAATGGAACAAGAGCTGGTTTTTTGCATCATGTTTATTATTTATTTAACTTTCTCTTTCTACATATTTTTATTTTTTTCATAAATTAAGAATAGCATAAAGTCATGTTATAGTCTTAGCGCTGACTGCGCTGTAATAAAGGTATAACAATATGGGTTTGGGGGTTGGGGGGCACCCCACTCGACCTTTTCTTTGTCCTCTTGTAATTCCTAGTCATAGAGTGTACATATTGCACATAAATTGTCTACCCTTTGTAATATATTATTGGAAGATTATATGAAACAAAATCTTCTCCATGACCAACTAAATTTGTACAATGCGTTCTAAATAGGCTAAATTTTACAAAACTCCCATGAACTTTATATCATATGTAAACCTCTATAACCTTTGAAATTTTACAATAAACCTCTCTGAACTCTTATATTTATGCAGATAACCCAAACTATTTTTGTTCATTAAATTCATCTTCAAATAACTCAAAGTTTAAGGGGTCTATAATTTTAACGGGCATAAAATTAATAGTTGGGGAATATGAAGTCCTACATCAATTGGTGAGGGGAACAAAAGACACTTTATAAAGGTTACAATACCTCATATTGCATTTTAAAACCGTAAAATGTGATGGAACCCAAAGTGAACAATATCAAAAATGAAATGTTAAGATGTTATAAACGGTATGTCAACGGACAATATCGAAAGTAAGTTGTAAAGTTTCAATAGTAAACTTATTTAACTTCTTCTGCTCAGTCAATCTAATTAATCATTATTGATTTGTTAATCTTAGCTTGTACTTCTCAGAGAAAGCATAATTTTTTACTGTTGATTATTAAAACAAATCAATGGAGGTTCTATCAGCCGATGGAGTACCACTGATTTTTTTTTTTTTGCCCAGAAGAGTACCACTGAATTGATTTGTGATAATTAAACATATATAGTTAATAATGCTTCCAAATCTAAATGCATGATCCGTTGATGAAATCAATGTAGTAATTATTATTGATAATAATGTTATGTTGGCAATAATATATATAAGAATGAGAGAGATGAGTGAGATCCAAGAGTATGCATGCTAACTTAAACCTTGGGAGTCCTCCCTCACATGCATTTGACAATTTCGAGACTCCGAATTAAATGATCGATACAGCTAAACCTAACTCAACGCACCCTTTTAACTTAGCTTACAACTTTAAATATTCAACTATTAATTAGATATGCGTGTGTGTGTGTCAACAACTGAACCTAATATATATATATAGTTAGAATCATGTTACACACACACATACATATTATATTCATCGCGAAGACTTTCATATTCACTTCCCTTTGTTTTCCCAGGCAGGCATATGGAGAAGGCCATTAACTATATATATGTGTGTCTATATATATATATATATTATGGTTTAATTTATAATAAGAAAGAAAGTTACAATTCGTTCAAATACAAGGAATGAAGTAGGGTTATGTCAACACCATGAAGATGCCACGAGTTTAAGCAATCATGACATGGGACCAATAACATGTCACATCTCGGGAGAGAGAGAGCTCTTTCATAAGGAAAATTCTGATGAATCAGTGAGGTATTTGTGTTTTTAATTGAATTGTGCTCATCATTCTGAAAAAGAAAGGTCCATATATATATATATATGCTATGGATTAATAAAATAGAAAAGTGTGATATTCTTTTCTATGTAGTTCTTGCTTATACGACTAAGCCTTCCTCTTCGAACCTCCATCACAAGCTGGCTGAAATCCTCACGCCAAGTAAGCCCTTATTATTGAAAAGATATATATAGTTGTCATCAACACATATGCTACACCATCTATTTGTGAATTGATGTTTACTGTGATATTAAACTTATCTGTTTCTCTCAAATATAATCAAACATAAATACATGCACATTATTATACACCTAGTACTATAATTCTGAGAGAATTTTAGAAAAAGTCGATGTAGTACATATATACTAGTATATATTTCTAAGTTAACAGGAGACAGATTTTCTATGAAATCTATTCCTAATATATTCTAATTTCTAAATGATCTATCTAAAGATCTCGTCTCTAGTCAATTAAATAGTTAATCACACGTACACTTCTCCCTAATTACCAAAAATGACTCCTAGTGTTGCTACTATACTACTGAGATTTCATTTCTTAGTCGTAGATGTATCCCACTTAATTTGATTAATGCTGATTAAGAATATAAAACATACAAGAAGGGAACTTCGAAAGAGAACATACATAATTAAGAAAGGGAAATTAAATATAGTAAATCAGTAGAAAACCATTAACTGATATATGAAGATTTTGCTGATTATGATGAGTCATTGCTGATTCTTATTTTGCTGATTATGATGAGTCATTTCAATGACTCATCATAATCAGCAAAAGCAAATAAACACCAAAAGCAAATAATAACTGAAATCGCCATCACATTACTGATATGGCGGATCTAGGAAATTAATCAAGGAGGGCACTAGTGGCGGGAGGATTCGGGGGTTTGTGGGCACCGCCCCGCAATTTTTTTTAAGGAAAGTTTTAAATGCATTTAAAAAAAAAGAATATAAACAAGAAAAGAAAAGAAAATCAAAAAAATATTCATGAAATCAAGTGAATACTGATGATGTAATAAGAGAGGTAATTATTTTACAAACCTGTCATTTAGAAAAGTAAGGCTAAGTGCTGTTAGACATGCAGCTACATAAATTACAATGAAGGGTGGACACTCAATAAGTTCAAGTACATATATTTTAATAACAAAAATATATTACAATAAAAATAATTACAATGTCATCTTTCTAGGCCTTATTTTTTGGAATTCCATCATAATTGTCTTATTATCAATGCTATCAAATATATCATTTTCAATATAAGGCACTAAACAAACATTCAGCCATTTATCCCTCATCCGATTAGGAAGTGCAGTCTTGATGTATTAAAGGTGGACAATCATTCAAATATGTATTTTTTTTTAAAAAAAAAATCCCAATTTCCCAATTCAAGGGGGGCACTTGCCCCCCTTCTCTTGTATGTAGCTCCGCCTATAATGCTGTTATCAGAACAATCAAAATAGAAGGATGGGAACAGTGAAGAGACTGTTAGCTAGCTAGCTAATCTGAAACAGTAAAATTAAAAAGAAAAAAGAAAAAAAAGGCTGAGTTGTTTATGCTTCCCATGTTATTAACATATAGTAACATATATATGGTGAAGATCACAAGCTTTGATCATAACCTTACCTTTTGTCTCCCGCAACTTCAGACAGCAACTTAGATACTTCAGTGGCACGGATTAGCATGCTTGACTGTCCATATTAAACCAGTGATGGCACGTGCCCAATTTATTTCCATACCCAACAATTCAAGCAAACCCCTCTAGCCGTACATATTATTCAAATTGCAAAAGCTTCTACATCATTAAGTGTGAAAGGTTTTTCCTTTTTGTGTCACTTCATCATGAAGTAAATGAAGAGAACAATTTGTCTTCCTGAATCGTAAATGGGACTGATATAGGGAAAATAATGCAGAAAGGGAATGGAGAGAGAGCTAGTAATCTCAATGAGGCAAGAAATTAAAAAGAGTAGAGAAGCAAAATTTACATTAAATTAACCATATATAAAAGGGAAAAACTTGGGCATAATCATGGATTAAGACAATATAAATAAGAAGAAGAAAAGTTTTACAGCCCATAACAATTAATCTCCAATAATTATATATTCTCATCATTTTCTCCCTTACTTTTATTCCCCCAAGCTGGCCGGTGGTGCCTCCTCTAGTAGAGATGGAAAAATAAATGGAATTATTATTTTTTGGTGTCCGGAAAGTTTAACCAAAATAGGAAATATTATCACTTGATGAAATTGTGGTATAATTGGTGGGAGGCCTCTGCTGGACTTGGGTATACATGGAAGAAGGGGAATCATCAGAAGCAGAAGGAAGAGAAGGAGGCAGCGGAGGAGGAGGAAGCGGTGGCGGTGGAGGAGCGGCCATTGAGACGGCCCGAGAGGAATTAGGAGGGAGGACAGGATGATGAATATGATGATGATGATGATGAGAGGAGGGGATGATGTTAGTAGTAGCTTCCCTAAGTTTGTATTTAAGTATTTCAGACCTTACAGCATTAAGTTCAGCTTGTAAAGATTGAACTTGTTGCTGCAAAGCAGAAATTGCACCCATGCATCCATAAACTGGGTCTCTTAGCCTGACATTTGCCTCATACACTAGACTATTTGCTGCATCCGCTCTTTGACTCTCTGGCACCTCCTACAAAATTAAACAAACCATATATATATATATAGCCATATAATTCATTAATATTCTCTTTTTGCTCAAAGAGAGTTAATTAATTAATTAGGATTTTGTATATGTCGTACCATGAGCATCTTGGAGACGTTGCTAGCACCAAAGACCTTGTGAACAGAAGCAAACTTTTGGGGCTCATGAGGGGAAAAGTAAGGAGAAAAGGGACATTCCTGAGCACATCTTCGCCTCAAGAGCTTACATGCTGCACATGGCGTTATGGTATTTAGGGTTCCTGGAGGACCCAACATGTGTCTTCTTCCCATTTGTGATGATGATACATCTCCCTCCCTCTTTATCTTCTTCCCTATCTCTTCAAAATTTTCCCTGCATGTGTGTGTATACACACACACACACCAATCACAAGACTAATCGATCAGCAAATAAATTAACTAAACACATATATCAAAATTAATTTTTGTGAGCGGAGAGAAAGAAAGATACAGGAACATTAGGTTGATCACCCTTTATCCATGGTTAAACAACTAAAACTTAGGTCTAAATGTATATATAATAGAGAATTCAATATATATGTTTGAGAAATTTTGAGTTAAGAGATGAAGGGATGAAAAGTTTATATAGTGAAACAGTAGAAATTAAAGGTATGTGTTAATAGGTGAGAGATAGAGGGAGATCTATCATGGTTATGTGACTGATTACCTTTCTCTGGACATTCAGGCATGCTCTCTCAATACGGACTATGAAGCAGTAGGAGTGATCTTGGGTGGGAGAGAATAATTAGAGAGAGAGAGGGAGAGGGAGAGAGAGGAGAGGAGAGGAAAGGAAAATAAGAGTAGAAAATGAGTGTGCTTAAAAGGCAAGGTATTCAAAGCGGTCCAGCTATTTTTAATTTCAAAATAAATATACAAAAAGGAATATATATATATATATATATATATATATATATATATATATATATATATATATATATATATATATTATAACTGTTGCATATAAAGAGATATAGATAATAATAATAGGTATAGTCAGCTAGATAGCTATATCTATAGAAGCTGAATGAGAGTGAGAAGCAAAAGATCGATTAGACTAATGGAATTTCAGATTTTTAACTAACACATGAGATTAAGATGAGTGCTCTGTGAAGAAGTTCATGAAGAGGAAGAGGAAGAAGGAGAAGAAGATAGAGATCCGAGAAGAGTTTTTATTTATTTAATATATATATATATATATATATATATATAAAATTAATTAATTAATTAATTAATTGTTATGGTGTGTATATATACGTGCCAGCCCTATCACTGGTAGCTCACGTGTGAGTTAATAAATGTGTTTGACTTTGTTAATAAACTTTCTGATTCTATTGCCGCCATGCATGTGGTACTTGCTTCTTACTGAGGACAAACCTTACCACCAATTGCTATAGTCTCTTTTTATATATACACGATATATCATCAAGCAGCTGAGCACGCATGTTTCTGTATACTGTTGATATATATTGCCTTCCACTACTCAGACCTCATATGTCATATGTTAAAGAGTGGTCGATTCTCTATATATTAAACAATCATTAAATTAAACCAACTGTTGATCAAGAATGCTAGCTAGCTAGCTAGCTGCCTAGCTATATATATATTCTCAATCCATAGATTACCAACGTTGATCTCAAGGTTTTATATATCTTTATCACAAGGTAATTTAGTGACTCCATTAGATCAGTAATCTTTAGTATCCTCATATTTTTACTGAGGAATGATATGCTAATTGACATATTTAGGATTCTACTTGGGACATAGGGATTAGTTACGCTGAGTTTTTTTTTGGAACTAATAAAGTCTTCGAAGTAAAGTAATTTCTTAGTTGGATTTCAAATACATCGTAAACTCCCTGATCGATGGTTTTGGTATAAATTATAAAATCTTACGATAAAACAAGAATTTCTCACCTCTTTTGTTTTATTAATTAAATATACTTATTTATTCCTAGTTTGCTGAAGTTTCTAGTTTCTATGATTGATATCTAGAGATAATACTCCCCCTCTAGTCTTTATTATAAGACCCAATTGATTTTTTTTGGAAAGATTGAGAAACACAAATAAGTTAATTAATCATAACAAATGTTGTGTTTCATATACTTATATATCAATTTATAAGTTAGAGACAAATTAGTTTGATATTAAAAAGGTAAATAAAAATACTCTAAAAAAAAATTATTTAGTTTCCTTAATTTCTCAAAAAAAAAAAAAAAATCAACTAGGTCTTAGGGTAAAGGTAGTATCATATTTGTCTCTTGCAGTTCATGATTATAAAAATTGGTAAAAAAATCTTTCACCCAGAACCATTCGTCTTTTGAATGATCACTACTGCATTAACATACAAGCATATGACATTATTAATTAAGGGTTGAGGGAAAAGATTGGACACCTTTCAAGATAAGTTGATAATCTTAGAGATATAGAAAATGACTTGTTTTATAGTGTGTGATGGATATATAATTGATGGATATAGATATGCTAATTCGAGACATCTCACCCAGAAATTTTTTCATATTAGAGAAATCATTACACACACACATGTAAGAATCTAGCATATATAGTGATTTTCATTAATTTCAAAAGCTCCAATTAATTTTATTTGCTGTAATATATGATTAAGACTTTTAACTGCTTAACTATTTGTCCTCTACGCTCACACTCACATGAGTAGTTTTCACTTGAAGCACACCTTAACTATAACACAAAGGAACCCAAAAGCACCAGCCCCTTCTTATTTGATGTATCATTCAGAATCAATATAGTTAGTCCACCTAGCAGTAATTTATATCACTGAAAAAGAAGGGGGAAAAACAAACAAAAGTTGGCGCACTGACCCATAAACCCTAATTTTTTTCTACAGATAACGAAAAACAAAGTGTTTCACTTAATTTGTGGAGGAAGGATCGATATATATGATATTAACAGAGGGGTAGTGATCTATCAAAGTGGGTGGTGAAAGAGTGTATTTGGAAATTGAAATGGAAAGGGTTTGGTATTATATATAACTAAATTACGTAAGAGAAAAATGCTTAGACTCTAAGCAAGGTGGCACCATCCGTCCTTGTTTGACCCGTATTTTGAGCCTTACTATTCGCCTTATATTTCTCTTCTCTCTGCTTCCCCAACCTAACTTCAATATATATACATATATTATATGATTAGTTTTCTGCATTTAGTGCACCCAAACCCAGAAGCCACCAGCCCACCAGATTTCTACTGGTTGCTCTATATATTAAGAAATGCCAAGTGATCAGACCTGAGAGAGAATCTCTCGATTCTTTAACGGAGTTTGAAAGTAAACCCTAAAAACCCTCTTGCTTTGATTTCTTTCCTTGGATCGTTTTCCATTTTTTTAAAGACGAAAACAAACATTCGGTTGAAAATACAAGTCTTCTAAAGGGTCAATTATACGTATCAGCAGAGTCTTGTCACGATGTATAATACTAGATCTTGAACCCTCAACTACACACACACACACACACACATATATGGTCTTACTCTATAGTGTCACTATCAAGCCAGCTCTTTCTTTTCCTTTCCCACTATACTCTCCTGTTATGTCATTGATGGATTGGAGAAGATGGGTCTGGTCAACTATACATACAATACCCTCAGAACTTTGATTTTTTAATGCCGTTGATCCAAGTGATATGTTGGGAAAAAATATTGGTGTGTTTCAGTTCTGAAATCGTGTTGTTTATATATCGGAGAGAAGTAAACAGAGTATGAACCTATAAAGTGAGCATTATATTTGATCGAAGTAGTTCTCCAAAATTTATATAGTGTGAACTTTTTAATATTATCTAACTGAGAAGAAATAGATCTCAGAAAGAAGAAATCTTTACACAACTGGTATTTGATATTGGTTAAAAAAATTATGTGTCAATTTAAGAATTTCAATAACATAGCATTATGTGCATTGTGAAAATTACCTAAAAAGAATTGAGAGATTTCTTTGCAAGATAGTTTCATCAGGTTGAAGAAAAAGTTATAATAAAGGCTAGACTGACTTTTCCTTTGTCAAGATAGGATTTAACTGCCTTAATAAACCTAAACTCATTTTAACTAAATTGTGTGGTCTTACATAAAATTTAAAGATAAGCCGTATTGTTATGCTAAATAATATAATAAAACCTCTTTTGACCAAGTTTTTTATAATATGTTTACGCAACTCTTAGCTTTGTTCCAAAATAATTTCAAAATTACTTGGCTGTAAACTCTGAAAAAGGACAAGTCAGTAAAGCATGTTAATTAGCACAAGCAGAAATCTTTATCTTTTAGACAACAAAGGTTTTCGATGAAATGATGAGCTTGAGTTATATGAAGGAATCTTCGTCCCCAATCGAAGAGTCGACACTTTTTTGGGCCGGTGTTGTCTTGTGGTCCATTATCTCATCTGGTAGCACACAAATGACCCTTTCAAAGCATTCGAAGTGTAGGACTATTTAAGCATCATTGTTTTTTTTTCTAGGCACATATACCTTTCTTTTGGTGGTACTCATATTCGAGGTACTATGTCGTCGTGTACTAAATGAGTCAAGGTTTTGAGGAAAGTAGGTAAGCTTTCAATGAATAGCTTGAGCCTTCATAATTCTACTTATAGAATGTACAACCAATAATACAATGACATGTGTCCTTACAAGACTATTCTAGAATTTACAGCATTATTCTAGAATTCAATATATAATGAATAATACAAGGCTTTATTTATTTCTAACTCCCTCCTTCACTTTGAACCTCCTCCTCCTTCTTGCTTCTAGTCAATGTATGTTCTTGTTGAGGTCTTTTAATGGGTGCAACAATGACTCCCAACTTGTCTCTAAGGAAACAGAAATGAGCACGATGCAGTGGCTTTGTAAGGCAATCTACAACTTGAAACTCCGTTGGAACATAGGAAACCTTCAAGACTTTAGATAAAACTTGGTCTCTTATAAAGTGCACATCTATTTCAATGTGCTTTGTTCTAGCATGATGATGCAATGGGTTGGAGGCAAGTGCAGTTGCACTGGTGTTATCACACCATATAGTAGATATCTGCTTCAATCTCAAACTCAGCTCAGATAATAAGGATTTAACCCAATTCAGTTCTGATGCTGTATTGGCTAAGGAATGGTATTCAAACTAACAATTAACTAGAATGAGAGACAACGGATTGCTTCTTAGATGACCAAGTTACTAGAGAATTACCCAGAATTACACAATATCCCCCAACAAAGTGCCTATCATCCGGGCATGATGCCCAATCTGCATCTAAATAGGCAAAAATATCAAGTATCCTTGCTGGTTTCACATGAATACCATAATGGATTGTACCTCTCAAGTATCTTAGTACTCTTTTCATTGCTTTCCAATGTTCAGTAGTTGGTTGTGACAGAAATTTACTCAACTTACCAACACAAAAGCTTATATCAGGTCTTGTGTTGCACAAATATTGAAGGGCACCTACTGCACTTCTATATTCAATAGGGTTTGAAAGTAGTTCACCTGGATATGCTGAAAAAGATTTGTAAGCAGCTATGGGAGTAGGACAAGGTGAGGCATTATTCATGTGAAACCTATCTAGTAAGTCACACACACACACACACACACACACACATATATATATATATATATATATATATATATATATTTCCCTTGTGTTAAGTACAATCCAGTGTTGTCTCTATGTGCTTCAATTCCAAGAAAATAATGAAGAGGACCAAGATCCTTCAAAGAGAAAATAGAATGCAGTTTGACAGCAAAGCATTCACTATAGGGGTTGCTTCCAGTCACAAATATGTCATCCACATATATTAAAATCAACAAAATCTGAGTCTTGTCTGAATAAACAAAAAGAGATATATCACTCCTTGAATTTGTGAATCCTCAATCAAGTAAAACATTACGAAGTCTATCAAACCATGCCCTTGGAGCTTGTTTTAAGCCATAGAGGGCTTTAGACAATTTACACATATAATCAGGTTTAGAGGATCAACAAAACCTTCCGACTGTTTCATGAAGACAGGTTCAGATAGGAATCCATTGAGAAAAACATTATCTATGTCAAGTTGCTTTATTTCCCAATTTAATGAAATAGCAAGAGTCAAAACAATTCAAATAGTGGAGGCTTTAATTATTGGGCTGAAAGTCTCATAGAAATCGATACCTTCACATTGTTGAAACCCTTTGGCAACAAGTCTAGCTCTCCGCTAGGCTAAAGTTCCATTAGAATGAAATTTGGATTTAAAAATCCATTTATTGTCAACTATGTTTTGAGTCCTGAGTCTGGGAATAAGAGTTCAAGTGTCATTTCTTTGAAATGTTGAAAACTCTTCTATCATGGCTTGCTTCTAGAGAGGTGAAGCTAAAGCTTGATTTGCTGTTTGTGGTACAAAATCTGAGGCAATTGTTAAGCCAACATAAGGGAACTTGGGTTTAGAAATTCCAAGTTTGCTCCGAGTTATCATTGAATGAGGATGAGTGACTGTTGGTGGTTGTGTAGGAGGAGAATCAAATACTGATGTGAAATCTGATTGGGAAAGGTGATGAGGTGATGGTGTAGAATCTGATATGGGAAGGGAAAGGTGTTTAGATGATGGTGTAAGAGAAGTTAAGGCTAGTGTAGGAGCTGAGATTATAGGAGAATGGGGTTTACAAAAGCAAGCTGTGAGTCAGGTGAAGTAAAACAAGGTGAGTTTGGATCAAGATTTATCAGTGGAGCTTATGTAAGTATAGGGGAGCAGAGAGCAGTTTCTGTGACTGGTTTAGGTGAGGATAAGGCTTTATTGATAATTGTTAGTGGATTTCCTTGATGGCAAGTGCACCAGTCGAACAAGTAATAAAGAGTAAGTAAAGTATCGTCCCACAGAGACTGGGATACCGAATGATAACGCCGAATCACAGAATTGGTTGTGTTTAAAGAGAAAATAAAGTCTGATTGGTTTGGGAGTTTCTATAGTTATGCTAATAAACTAGAAATAAACAATTGATCGTAGTCGAATAAGATATCAATAAAAAAGATAGGCTGAGCTCAGAGTCTTTCCCAAGCATATTAATCCCCCAGTTGCCTATACACATTGCTATAGCATTTATGCTACACAACTCTCTCAATGCTACAGCATGAACACCTTTTACAATGTTATTCAGTTAACCCACCACTATAATCTACCAAAGCTCTCGCGTCCGATACGTACAATCCTAATTTACTTCTCCCATATGTCTATGGCGATTTTCTAATTAGGTTATCATTACAACTCAAGGTGTTATGGTTATGAGCGATAGACCCATCCCTGAAGCTTACAATAATAGGTCAAGTCTTGCACCAGCCTTCCTAGCAATCACTGTTTCTCAGATGTCTAGCCCCGACTCCCTCTCAGTAAGCCGAGACCACTGATTAAGCCCTTAGCTCTCGCTAATCGACAGAAAATTGAATCACTGATAAGCAAACTGAATGTATTGAATTAAGAACTAGCAACTGGGTTCATTCTACACTTAGGAAATCATCCTCGCTCAGCTACAGGAAGTTTAGTTCATGAATGACGAGGAAATCATAGAACAGAGCACAGCAGAATAGCCCATGATCACAAGATTAACTAGAATTAATTAAAGAAGAAAAACAGAAAGCTTGATGGAGGTTCTGACAGCGTGGAAGAAGCCCTGTCACGTCACAACTCCACGTTTTCTTATCTCCATCTCACTGCAAGGAAGGATACTTGGTTCTCTTGGAGTTCTCGTGCCTTGTAATTTCTCTCACTCTTCTTCCGAGTTTGGTCGTATGGAATGGTCTTTGACTCTTGACGACTTCGAATCCTTTTAGGGTTGGCTGTTGTTTTCGTATATAGTCTGGTTTACTTGCTGCGTACGTTCAACGAACTGGGCCTTTCCTAATCTGTCGAGGTCCAATCGTATCTTATCCTTCCAATCTCGGTAGATTGATTCTACTGATCCTGCGGGATTCTTCAAATCTTTAGTTTTGATACTCCGCATCTTCTATTCCAATACGTCAGCAATCTAACCGTTGTTCCTGACCTTCACTATATTTCCTGAAACAACCTTGACAAAAGATCAGAACATATGCCGCATAGCATTGCATCACTTACTCTGCTATAGCTTCAGAGATGCATTGTATTGCACTTCGATAATGCTGTCTTGATGCTATAGCATAGTATCAACTATGTTATACGACTTTCCCATAAAACCTCAAAACGTATTATTTTCTCAGCACATGTTTAAGATGTCTGTGGAATTTATCCTTAAGTTCCATGTACAATGAATTAATGCCTTTTTGCTTAGATTAAATGCAGTTAAGCTTATATTCACCATACAATTCAGTCATAAAATACAGGAAAAACATGGCATAAATGGTGTTCATCAATAATAGGAGACACGCTTGAGAAATTGACAATTTTAGTGTCTAATGGCTTCTGAAAACACAAGAAATTGTTAGCAAATGGATATTCATCCTCATTAAACACAACATGTCGTGATATGTATATCCTGCCAGTAGAGCTTAAACATTTGAAACATTTATGAGATCCACTATAACTCAGAAAAGTGCATCTGGTGCTATGATATTGAAGTTTGTTCTGGTTAAAAGGGCGAAGGCAAGGAAAATAGGCGCATCCAAAAATTTTGAAGTTTCTATAATCTGGTTTTCTGTGAAAAAGAACTTCAAAAGGGGAAATATTCTTTAAAATTGCAGTAGGAAGCCTGTTTATGAGATGAACAGCAGTAGAGAATGCCTCCCACTAGTAAAAAGTGGGCATATATGCATGAGCTAGAAGTGTTAAACCTGTCTCAACGATATGACGATGCTTTCTCTCAACTCTGCCATTCTGAGCTGATGTGTGAGGACAAGAGTGTCGAAAAACAATTCTATTATCATCAAGAAAACTCTGAAAATTTCTAAACTCACCACCCCAATCACTATGAAGGAATTTTATTTTCCTTTCAAAAATATTCTCAGCCATATTCTTAAAAATTTTGAAAGCAGAAAGAGCTTCTCCTTTTGCTTTCAATAAATAAATCCATGTATGTCTACTGTAGTCATTAAGGAAACTTATGTAAAATCTATAACCCTTAACTGATTTTATAATTGGTGAGGGCCCCCAAAGGTCTGTATGAATCAGATCTAGAACACAAGAGGCTCGTGAGTGAGAGATAGGAAACGAGATTCGATGAGATTTGCCCAATTAACAAGATTCACAAAACTGAACATTTTCATTAGATGGCAAGGAGATATTTCAATCCGTAAGTACTCTTTGTAAAATAACTTTACTAGGATGACCAAGTCTTCTATGCCAAGATTCAGAAAATGACAAATTCCTATTTATGCTAACAGGATTATTTCCAACAGAGATGAAACTAACAGTAGAGTTCTTCACTGGAACTACAGGGTTGTCATTCCGATAAAGGCCTGGGGTTGATCCTTTGGTTGTTTTTCCTTGTAGCAAAATACTAGGTAGACTCTTGCCCTTCACAAAATAGCCACGAGAATTAATTTCAACAGATACATTACTGTTATTATTAGTGAGTTTGTAACCACTAATCAATTTCTTCGACATCTTAAAGGCAATAAGAATATCATTCAATTCTAGAGTTTTCAATCCAGTAGATTTATCACAGAGTAATTTAGCATTACCAGAAGCAACCACATGTATAAAGGATCCATTACCTACTGAGATGGAATGAATACTTAAGTTCATAGTTGTCCCAACATCATCTGATGTATTAGTGATGTGGTGAGTAGCTCTTGTGTCCAAATACCACGCTGGGTCAACAGTTGTTTCTAGAGTAGTGATATAGGCAAATGCATTTTCAGGCTTGTAAGGGGGCTTGAAGTTCTTGTCGAAATGACGAAAGCAATTAGCCACTTCATGGCTTGGTTTGTCACACAGATAGCACCAAATTCGATCATGTTGTGGCTGAGAAGAATTCCTATACTTGAAGAGTGTCCTCTGCCTCCTTTGTTGGACTGACCTCTGCCTTTTCTACCTCCACGACCACGTCCTCTATTTGACTGATTGTGGTCAGGTTGAAAAGTTAGACCAACGAAGGCATGAGACAGATTTGCATTAGTTGTAGTGTGCAACTGCTCTAGGCGAGACTCATAAGTAGGGTTCTGAAACCCAGACCAGACCGTCCGGTTCAAATCGAAAACTGGCGAATCGACCAAGAAATCGGTCCAAGTTAAGGAGAAACCCTGGGTTCAGAGTTGACCCGGGTCAACTTTGTTGGAAATTATGCCCTAAGGGTAAGTAATTGTACTTTAAACATTTATGTTATTTAAAGTATTTCTCCGTTTTGTTATCATATCATTTACTTGTTTATAGTGATAACTGTATCCTTGGATGTATCTTATAGATTATCCTAGATGTCCCTGATCAGTCATCTATGCAGGAGCGAAGATGAAGTAAGACCAGTATGACTTTAATGAGCATGGAGATAGGAATCAAAGTCATAGGCAATTGTAAGAGTACAAGGTGATGGATCGACCCACTATGAGAAAACTGCATGGATTGAGTCATTAGCTTTTGTCATGTATAACCGCGTCACAACGCCCCTTTGACCTGAGATCATCATGGATTCCTACATGAGAGTCATTGATCTTTGACTTATTCAAAAGTTACCTTTGACCGGGTGATGATAAAGGCTTTGATCGGGATTAGTGATTTTCATGCAGAGGAATGTGAATGGTCAAGATGAAATTTGTCCCTCACATTTGTAGAGAGATAAAACTGGGACCCTCGATGAGTGAGTCTAAGAAATGTATAGCCATACTACGATGGAACGAAGTTTCCATTTCAATTGTTAAACTACTCAAGAATCGAGAAAGTAATGGTCAAGAACAGGAAGTTGACATTATCCATGCCTCATCCTTGACCAAATTATCGCGTGACAAAAGGGACGTGACATGGTTGTACGATAGGTTATATGGTATCATCGATCCCCATATGAATTGGGTAGTCACAATGTCTTGCTAGAGGCCGCTTGCGACTTGTGGGCTGGTACAGTATTGGTCCGCTGCCAATCTCATGTGGGCCTACAATGTCGCATACAAGAATAGCCCAACACGAGCAATAGTGTCCAGATTCATTGAATCTTAGATATGTCTAAGATTAAATGAATACAACATTTAATCTATATATATATATATATATATATATATATATATATATATATATATATATATATATATATAATTAATGATATTATTATTATTTATAGATAATAATATTATTATATAGTATTTAATTTATTTGATAAATTAAATAACTAAAATAAATAGAGATATCATATATCTAATTTAATTTGAATTGAGATATGTATCTCATATTTAATTAAATAGACAGATATCATATCTCATATTTAATTTTCGAATAGAGATAACATATCTGATTTAATTTAAATTGAGATATAGTATCTCAGATTTAATTAAATAGACAGATATCATATCTCAGATTTTAGGCATGCTTTTAATTTGGATTAATTGAATAAATTAGATTAGATCTGTTGGACAGATCTAATTAATATCCAAATTCAAATTTCAAGATTAATTGAGATTAATCTTGAATAATTTAATACGGCCCAATTAGGGTTTTAGAAACTCTATAAAAGATATTGATCTTGTCGTATTAAGATAATGAATCAACAAGCCGCGAAAGAAATCCTAGAGAGAAAAACGTGAGACACAAAGTAAGAATGCGCTAGCACGCTGCCGTACGTGTTGGAGAGCTGTTCGGTGTAGATACCGGTAGAGGGAGTGGATTCATAGAGTCAGCTCCTAGAGATTGATCGAGCAAGAAGGTGTTAGCCCACGAGTTCTCAAGGCACGCATACCAGTTCGAATAGGTACGGTTTTTCTTAACTAAACCAATTTAAACGCCGTTGATAGATCCTCTTTGGGATTCGTAAGTTTTTTTAATGGATGAAATCATTCCGTTGCGTGTACGAATCCCAACAAACTCAGCCAACTCGGCCTGAACCGGCCGAACTGATCGAGTCAAATTCACTGGTTTAAAAAAAAAAAGCCTGAAGAAGTGAAGAAGTGAAGGAAGAAACTGAGAAAAATGAAAACAAAGACCCACGACTCAAACAGAACCCTCTCCCTTCGACTCAACAAAAGCCAGACCTTCCTCTTCCTTAAAAGGCATGGAAATTGCAAAGTAAGTTGAGAAAGAGACTAATTTTCTTGATTTACCTTCCCAAAACTCGATGGGTTTCTCGTACATGACCTCTCCAGCGTTGGAAAGCTCAAATGCAGAGTCACCATGAAACTAGACGCAAGAAGCGTGAGGTGAAGAGAGAAGAAGTAAATATGGGGTTATTTTGAAGTGTGAGGTGAAATGGAATGGCATTCCCATCTTTTCGTATTGGCTCCCTTCTTGCTCCTGACCATTATGGGAAAGAAGCAAAAGAGTCACATCACCCTTTAATTTTCTACTGGTTTGGTGGGTTCAAATTATGGGGTTGTAAGGCATTTTGTATTGAAAGGTGTGTTGTATTGGGTTATGTGTTGCATTAGGTTGCTTCACTTGCTTGTTCTGCATCTACGTGGTTTATTTTTTTTTTATTATTAAAATATAAGTATTTTTATCTATTTTGATTAAATTATATTTTTTAATTAATACTGATTTGACTTCGATTTGACTTCACTCTGACCCACTGACCCTTGACCCAGTCTCTCCACCGGTTCAATGACTGGTCCAAGTTTTAGAACCTTGGTCATAAGTGAGTAACTTGGATTGTAGATCAACCCAAGATAGATTTTCCTTCTCAGACAGGAGCACAACAATCGAAGTGTACTCCGTATCAAGACCAACGAATGTTTATGTAATAAGGTTTGTAAGAGACAAGGGGCAGCCAGCAAGGGTCAAATTATTAGATACTGACTTCATCTTTTCCTAGTATTCTCTCATCTTAAGAGAACCTTTCTTGAGTTATTGAAACTCACTTTTCAAGAAAGTGATACATGATTTGGTGTTGGCACCAAATAACTCAGTTATTGCCTTCCAGAGAGATGAGGACGTCTTGCATCCTGTCATTTGGCTAGCAATTTCAACTGTCATGATGCCAAAGAGCCAACCGAGAAGAATCTGATCGGTGGCTAGCCAATCATCGTAAACTAGATTTGGGCATACTTGGTTGGCTGAATCAAAGATGTATTCTGGAGGAATCACTTTTGTTTCGAGAATATGACCATCAAGCCAATGCCCTCTAATAATGGGCATAATCATTGACTCCCATGTGAGGAAGTTGTCACCGTCCAACTTGACGGGATTGCCCTGATTTAAGGAGCTTAACAAAGGAGTGGAGCAAATGGAGACCTGAGGACCTTGGTGAAGCATAGAAGAACTGGGAAACTCGGCTTGGTTGTAATACTGGAAGACTGACGATGAGGGCAAGAATGGAGGAAAACAAGTCGAGATTAGGATGGCGGTCGACAAAAAAACGGAGGAAGACTGGGTAAACGGAGGAGGAGGAAGAGACGAGATCAAAATCTGAGTGTGTGCGGCAGAGGAGTGTATCAGAATCTGAGGATGTGCGGCGGAGGAGTGGGTTGGGTGACGAAGGTAGCTGGTGTCGAGAAAAGGGAAAGGTGGGTATGATGGGAATCAGTGGCGGAGCCACAATGGGGCAAGCGTCCGCAGGTGTAGACGATAAATTCTGAGGTTTTTTTTTTAATAAATGAAAAAAGCTCCGATCCAACTGATTTCGTTCCATGGCGACGATCGGGCACAACAACATCAACGCCAAATTGGTGAGCGGGTCTTGTTTTGATTCCTTTTCTTTTCCCTCTTTTTGCTGCTGAATTCCATTTTCGATGATGATTTTACTTTATAATACTGAATTTTTGGGTTGTCTAAAACCAGGTTCTCCTTGGGGACATGGTTGCCAGAAAATCGAGCATCGTTTTGCGTTTTGTCAAGGGACAATTTCTTGAATTCCAGGTTTGTTTACCTCATTTTTTATTTTTTTATTTCTTAGTTAAGTTGGGTACTTCTTGCATCTATGTTGGAGGAATTTCCTTGTTTTTTTGCTAAAAAATTTCCTAGGATTTGTTACATATGATGGTTTCTTGTATTACATATAAATAGAGAAGTGCGTTTTAAGTCTAATCGTCCTATTCTTCAGCCTCTATCTAAACACTGGAAAGATTAAATATAGCAGGTTAGAGTTTTCCTTATACATATTGGTATGGAAGTTGAAAATTGGAAACAAATATCCTTTGCATTGTTGACTGCTCTTGTGGCCTTGCCCCTTTTTGGATGGAAATCCTCAATGTTACATGTTCTTTAATATTCAGAGTAAGTACTTGTTTTGAAACTTTTCTACCCCGAGGACGTGATAAGATTGTGAGGAATATCGAGAAAAGGATTGCTGATTTTACTTCTATACCTGTAGGTAATAAGTAATTTGAGCCTCTGTTTTTATGTTTTATTGGTTGATAAAATATGGTATTCCTTGTTGATGCTAACTAATCCAGTGCACCTAACCTTAAAATTGTATCTAGTTGACACCTATATGTAATTGTTATTGTTATAATAATCATTAAGTCATGGCTCATAGTAATAGTCAGTGCACTTATAGGTCCATCTAAGCTTTGTGTCAAAGTGAAAGTTAACTAGTTAACCTCACAACTCAAAAAATGTAGTAGCTATGGCAGCTAAGCCATTAACAAATTACAAAAGATAAAGTGCAACGTAGAATTTCAAAAATTCTAAGACAAATTATTTTTCAAAAATAACAGATGTAATGTCCTTCAATTCAGTCATCTGAATCATCAGATACTGATCCATAATTATCATCATCTGAATCAGGTTCTATTTCTTCTAAGGGTGGGTTTTGTTGTTCCCTATTTTATCTCATTACTATTTTGGTTTATGATGAATTGAAGACGGAGCCAGCATTTTGGTTTGCTTGCCCACCTTCTAGTTATTTTAATTTTTCATTCTTTGATTTCTTATAGATTGCAACATGTTCTTTAATATTGTCATACTTTTTTCCTTCCAAAAAATGTCAACGATACAATCTTAATGCATTTAAAACTTTCCTTAAAAAAAAATTCCGAACTCCTACACTAATTGTGCACCCATAAACTCTAAATCCTGGCTCCGCCACTGATGGGAATGACGGTGGTGGTTGGAATTGACGAGGGGAAAAAGATGAAGGTGACACGGTGTGACCAACTGAGGTTGACGTGGGAAGCACTGATGTAACTATGAAGTCTCTTGGGGACTGTATAGTGTGACTAATAGTGAAAATAGAGTTAGAGTTTTTAGACAGGGGTGTGGTGGTGGCTGATTCTGATTGGGTAGTGTAATTCCTAGATGATGCCATTTCTGGCTTTTCATCAGCTTTGATACCAAGCCAAGGTTTTTGAGGAAATTAGGTCAAGCTCTCAATAAATAGCTTGAGGCTTCATAATTCTATTTATAGAATGTACAACCAATAATACAATGACATGTGTCCTTACAAGACTATTCTAAAATTTACAACATTATTCTAGAATTCAATATACAATGAATTAATAATACAAGGCTTTATTTATTTCTAACTAAATGTGAGAATCTGTCCCAGCGAGAATTTGAACTTTGATTCATCACGTTATGATGAACTAACCCCTTTCGTCAAACCCAATCACATTGGTGATTATTTAATTTACGGTATGAATCTTCTAAAGTTTTAATTTTTTTTTCCCGCATAATTACATAATGTGAGACCAAACATTTGGAAGAATGAAGATAAAAGTACTCTATATGCAGTAGCCTCTCTTGTACATGTTTATTGATCCTTAACATTTTCAAAAATACTCAAAAAAACACAGTTACTGGGAATTTTAAACTTCATTCAGGGACCACTGTTTCATTATTTCAAAGATGCCTTGATTAATTACTTCTCCAACACCGTCATACTCATTGTCCCGATGATACGTTCCATCAGTTGTAATTTTTTTGGGGAGAATAACGAATCAAGTCCCAAACAAGTGAACAACCACGAATGTCACAAAAAGTCTCTCATTTGATGTATGGAATAAGATGTTTTACAGTAGAAAATGACAATAATTTCATATTTCTCACTTGTTATTATAAGTTTTTGATGATTGCATTTTTTTTTTTAATCACTGTGATTCTTACTAATTTTCTCCAGCAAGAGCTTTTTTTGACTTTTTTTCCTTTATTTCCTAGGCTTAGGACAAATGGAACAAAACGTACATATAGATAGGAATCAGTTAATTATTATAAGTTCGTAACTAAAATAATTAAATTTACCTCCTTAGCTCCTCCAATTTTCATTCTAAATTACCTCTAACTACCTCACTATGACTAAAATTAAAAAGAGGTAGTTAAATTATTATTATTTTAAAAAAAAAAACAGTTCTTCCCATATTTGAACACATACACTGAAAACAGAATATAATAAAAAATTTGCATTACATTCTCTATTATAAATCATTATTTTAAATAGGAATAATATTTTAAAAAGTAATTAATACTCTATCCAATAAATTATGATAAAAATCATTCATCTTTTGTAAAATGCGTCATATAACAAAGCGCAAAAATGAGTACTTTCTTATCTATTTGTTTAATTATAACATTTTATATTCACGTAGGGGACAAAACTTAAATGCTCCGCAATAATGAATTCTGTCATCAAACGGCAATTTTGTGTTTTTTATTTTTGAAAAAAAAGAAAGAGAGAAAAAACTTCCGCATATGGGTTCCAGACTTGCAGCTATATCTGGAAGAAGAAGATGACACTTTTAGAAAGATTGATCAATCACGTGGAACACAGACCTATGCATACAAAGGGAAAGAACTCCATGGGAAAGCATCTGGAAGCTTCATATACCCTACAGAGCGACTTATTATCTGCAACTTAGTGATAATATATCTGACCCAAAAAAAAAAACTGTGAAAGTATATATAAAACCCAGACTATGTAGAAAACATAGACCAGAATTATTCTGGTGAAAAGATAAGTTAAAGTTGGTTCTTAGTGGCCATTAAGTGGCACATGAGAGGGTATTGAAATGTGTGCTTTCTTGGGAAAAAAACTAGACTATATCTTCATCCTATGAATCATGATTCTGATAAAATTACTCCATAACACAATTCAATGATACATGCTATATATATATAAGGCACCACATTGGGGGGAATTTAATGGATTCCAATCTCCTGCATATACATGTCAATATAATTGATCATGAGCTATGATCCACATCGATATATATTTGACCCATTAAGCCCACACACAATATTCACTGTAATTTCCAATTAAGTGCATTCAACAACGTAACCCAGAGACTTCTACAATAACTAAAACCACGTAGAAAAATATTAGCTAGCAAGCTAGCTAACTAATTAAGCTGCTCCACCATGTCCCACCATTTTCAAAATCACACTCTTCATATTCCCAAAAGGGGTGCAGCCTGTACTACTACTTCTTCTATGTTTGTACCTGAAAGCAATTCCCAGTTTTGAAGTCGCAGACCTCACAGAAAATGAAGGAGACGACGACGAATAATACCCCAACGAAAGCGACGAGGAGGAGGACGACGAAGACCGGTAAGATGAAGATGACGAAGGAGACATATGAACCTTCCCACCAGAGCCTGCAAGTAGTGCCCTCAAAATGCCTGATGAGATAATTTTCTTGTTTGGATTTCTTCTTGGGTTTGGCTTGGACTTATTGTTCGAAGTGTAGGAAGGTGGGGGTGTTAATGGAGGAAGAGAGGTTTCACTGAGAGGATGTTTAGGGGTTCCTGGTTTTGATTCCCATCTGAAAGGAACTCCTAAAGAAGCTTCTCCATAGTACAATACTCTTGAAGATGAGTTAGCCATGGAAGATTCTTTAGCCACTAGCCTTGAGAAGAACCCTCCATCTTTGTTGATTCTGAATGACTTCTCAGCTTCACTTGGCATCTTCTTCCTTCAATTCTCTCTCTCTCTGCAGATCTCAATGCCTCAAGATCCCTAAATGGACCTCAAAATATAACACTGTATTATATTGAACTTTATATATAAAACCCAAGGAGAGAGAAGGATGGGTGGGCTAGTTTCTTTCACTTTTTTTTTTTTTTAAAAATATGAATTATTAATTACGCATATCTTTTAAATTGTGATCGACCACATTTAATGCCCTGGTTTGTGGTAGATATGACAATACAATTCCATGGGTTGTTCCCCTTATTGTTTTTGGAAGCATCTGTTTGAGAAATGAGCAATTGGTCCCACGCGAGAAATTAAAGTTTATTTTTTTATGATCATGAATCTTGGAGGAGTCTTGGGGTTAGATAATTCATACACTCATTTTGAAATATTGAGCAAGTTAATCAAACTAGCTAGAGTTAATTATATGAGAAGGGAAAAAATTAAAAACAAGAATTGTTTACGGATGAAAACTAATAAATGAGGACTTGTGGGTGGTCCATGTTTCATAGATGAAAAGGAGAGAAACTTGGTTATAAATATTGGTAGATGATGAACATGCAAGCATAGACCACTCTCTCGCGCTACACTATAAATTAATAAATTCAATAGTTAGTTAATATACTGATTATCTATGTAAGTGGTAAGCCTAGCTAGCTAATTAATTAATCACAGTCATGTGGTGTGATCTGTTATTCAAGATGATTGAATAATCTCTGTGCAGCAATATATAGGTGAAACACTTTTATAATAGTTTGAACCTAGAGTTTGATGTATTAATGATGAATCATGTGAATGAATATTCAATTCCATATACCTTCTTCTAAGTATAAAAACAAAAGAAACAAACCATGCAACTAACTTCTGGTCTAGCTATAGATATATATATATACATATAAATATATGGTTATTAGATGAAATATAATGATGAAGTTCCTGTGTTTTTTTTGCATCACGTTCTCCTCCTACCTTTAGCTCTAATGTAATATTATATCATTAATATTGGTTGGTTCTTGATGGCCGCTACGAGAGCCTGATGCTAACAATTCAGCCTCATTGAATTCCAGAGCTGCAATTTCAGTCTTCATATTCACACAGAGGCATTAAAGAGAGCGAGGCAGTTGATCATATATATATATATATATATATATATATGATCAATTAATATACGTGTATTCTAAACCTTCTTCATATACGTTTCGAAATGTCAAGCAAGTGATGATCAGATTTCAAGGTAGTACTATCCCACTTCAAGATAGCTTTAAATATTCTTCTGTTTGATCAAAATTATAAAGCTACTCGTGCTCAAGATAATACGTGTACCAGTATATGATTGATCTCGCTGCATTAAAATAAGTGTTAAATCGACCACATTAGTGGTTTTTAATTATGCAGGCTGTTAATGTAAGCTGGGCCCCTGCTATAAAGTATGGTTATTAACTAATGAGGTAATTGAACAGTATGTGTAGTGAATCAAGTAAGAACCAGAGGTAGCTAATAGTGGTCCCGTCTGAATTTATATATACGCACGAATTTCTTCTTATTCTTCCCTGAGAGGTCTGAGCCACATGCTTGGGGGGTCATTAATGGACGATCATTAACCGCTCTGCAAAACTATTTGGGGTGTTTATGTACGGAAAAAGCACCAAAATAAGACTTTTTTGCAAAAAAATTATACCTAATTAAAACATATTAGAAACATTTTACCAATGTAATGCTCACACCACTAATGACATAAAAGGGGTTTACGCCACTGACACTTGGCGTAAGGGATGTTCACGCCACTCAATAATTGAGTGGCGTGAGGGATCCTCACGCCACTCAATTATTGAGTGGCTTGAGGGATGCATACACCACTCAATCTCTGAGTGGCGTATGCTTCCTTCAAAAAAAAATATTAAATATAATAATAATAATAATAATAATAATAAATGATAAAAATGTAGAATAATTTAAAATTCTACTTCATTTAATTTGGAGTTAAAAGAAAGAAAGCATGGAGTTGAAATAACTCACTGCGAACGCATTTTAAAATATTATGCGGTACAATTTGGTTATAACAACAGATCTCAATACAGGAGATCTATATAATTTGTTTTTCACCAAATATTTGTATAACAGTATTGATTTTGGGATTTGTATAAAAAAGTGTGTAACAAATATATAGATCCTCTGTTTTAAGATTTGTTGTTATAACCAAATTATACCGCGTAATCTTTTAAAGGGCGTCCTTGGTGAGTTATTTCAGCTCCATACTTTCTTTCTTTTGACTCTAAATTAAATGAAGTAGAGTTTTAAATTATTCCACTTTTTTATCATTTATTATCATTATATATCATTATTATTATTATATTTAATATTAATTTTTTTTAAAGGAAGCATACGCCACTCAGAGATTGAGTGGCGTATGCATCCCTCACGCCACTCAATAATTGAGTGGCGTGATCATCCCTTACGCCACTGATATAAAAGTGTAAGTCACGTACACCCTTTTTACGCCACTAGTGGCGTCATATCAGGCGACGGCACTAACTGCATTACTTTGGTAAAATATTTCCAATCTGCTTTAATTAGATATATTTTTTACAAAAAAAAATCTTATTTTGGTGCTTTTCCCGTTTATGTACTGATTATGCGTTTTTGCATTATTGATCTGTATCTGTCAAACAGTACGTTGTTGTCTGCATGCATTTTTTTTTGCTTGACTTAGAGGTGTACGTCAGGATTATAAATTTCTTTAAACCAATTATAATTTCCATCTTCAAGTAATCTGAGCGATCCAAATTCGTTAAAAATAACTTACGGTTTTCAATAAAAAAAATTATCTTGAAAGTATTTGTTTTAATTAAGTAAATCATATTGTACTTTAAATAATAGAGAATTCGACCGTCACACACACACACATCATTTATTTAAGATATAAGCTTACTTATTTTGAGAGAAATAAAACTGAAATGAAATTAGGCATCATTGAAAACTTAAGTGAGTATAAGCAATGACAACTTGAGTATAACAATTAGCAAGTTAATTAGGGAGCGTAAATTGTCAATCTCTAAACTCAAATTGCCATCGACGTTTGATAGGGCTTATAGATCGGAGCTCAAGTGTCAATCTCTATACTTAAGTGGTTAATCACTTTACTCAAGTTGTCATTGACCGGTCACCAGCGGTGCTCCAACTAGTGAGAGGCATTGCCTTTTTAAAAAAAAAAAAACAAATGAGGAGCGTTTTGAAAAAAGCACAACATTTCAAAGTTCTAAATTCCTCCCTTGTGACCTATATGTCATTTCCATATGTTAACAGATATTTTAAAGCTTTTCAAGTTCAAATAGTATCTATGTGAAAAAATTTCCTTTGATTAACTTGTATGTATACACTAGTTAGCTCGCTCCTATCTTAAATATATATGAAGAGAGTGGACAATAATTAGTTTTGTTGCTTATACTAGTCTAGTGGGAAAGATTATGACTTGGATCTTACAATAATATATATTTTTAATCTAAAACAAGGAAAAAATGCTACGCGTCTAGACTAGTCTAGCTAATTTGATACTCATCAACTCACATAAATTATTTTACCTTCAAAAAAAAAAAAAACCCACCACCTAGGTGGAGTATGTAATGAAGTTAGCTTATTGTGTTGTAACTCCAACATAATCAACAATTCTAAGAAATGTAATTAATTAAAAATATAAAGAGAGTTTTTTTTTTTTTTAACTATAACTCACCCCCCATTGTATTTTCAGAAGCTTGAGACACTCACAACTCCACACTTTAAAAAACTTAAGAGAAGAGTTTGATTTGATTTAACTATAAAACTAAAAAAAAAAGGTAAATAAATTAAAGAGTAAATACTCTTTCTGGTCCTTGACAAAAAACGCGATCCCCATTTTGGTCCCTTACAAAAAAAAAAGTCATTTTTAGTCCATAAAAAGGACGAATAATGGTCAATTTGTTGACATTTTGATCCCTCACAAATTTTCAAAATGTTTTTTTTAGTCCCTAAAAAAGGACGAATAATGGTCGATTTTTTTTCTAACGGACCAAAATGGGGTCCGTGTTTTTTGTCAGGGACCAGAAAGAGTATTTACTCTAAATTAAAATTAGTTGGATGGGAATTAATTAGGAGGAGGAAATGTGGTTGGAGAGATGTGAAATTCTGAATGTAGGGTGAGAGCGTGATATCATGCAGCTTCTGCGAAACTCACGTGATCCCTCCTTGAAATATACACTCCCTCATTTATTTTCCCCACAATTTTGTCTTCTTTAAATCTATTTATAAATTCATATATTCCCAATTTATTAAGTTGGCCCCATACAATACATACACCTAGGGGTGAGCATAGTGTTCAGATGTCCGGTACGCCAACCCAAGCCCGCAAAAAATTGCCCAGCCCAGCCCAGCCCTAAAAAAGTGGCCCGAAAAAAAATTGGGCAGTTTTGGGCTGGGCCAATAACTGGGCAGGGCTGGGCATTGGGCAAGGGGTCCTGCCCTGTCCGGAAAATTAAATATATTTAAATAAATATTATTTTATATATATTATTTTATTTAAAAATATTATATTATTATGTCTAAATATATTATAAATATATTATATTATAGGGTTAAGGTGCAAAAATAGACATATGCTTTTTTCAAAAGAGCGTCCAGTGGCAAATACTTTTTTCAGGTGCAAAAGTAACTACGTGGTTACAAAAGTGGAGCAAAATTAGCATTGACCGTTAGTTGACTTTTTCTGAATGAAAATGATGACGTGGACGATGACATGGATGTTAATGTTTTATAAATTACAGTTCGGCCGGATGCATTTCAAAAAAAATCAATTTAGTCCCTCTATAAACTTTTAAAACTTTCATTTAAGTCCCTGGTCAAAACTTGCATTTTGACCAGGTTCTTCTTCCTCCTCCAGATCTGAGAGGAACGAAGAACAATGACTCAAGCAATGACTCAAGCACAGATCCAGAAATCATTAATCAAATCCAGAAATCAAATCGAGCAGGTGGCTTCATGACCCTTTCAAATACCAATTACAGATCCGAAATCAAATCCAATAATCAACTAAAAAATCAAATCAGAAAATGAGGAAGAAACTGGACGAGGCTGCCAACCCCTTCCTGTCTCAATACGCGTTTCTCCACAAGGGCTTGATGGGTTACTGCTGGTTTGCCTCTTGCTTTCAACAACACGACATGGAAGAACGAACAGAGAAAAGTGAGAGAAGAGATCGAACAGAGTGAAGGACGAATCAATCTCAGAAGAAGATGTAAAATCAGGGAACCCAGATTTCTATTCTCCTTCCCCTTCCTTCAACCTTGCGACCTGAACACCCCCCGGATGTCGAACCCGATTTCTCCTCCTTCCCTCCTTCCTCTTCTTAGCTTCACTACTCGAAGATGCAAAAAAGGATTGTATTTCAAAATCAATTCAACAGTATCATCCCCTCAACAAACCCAAACCCAGATCAAGTCTTAATCAAGTAAAAATAGAAAATAAAAATAAAGAATAAACCAGCAATCAAACCAGATCCACAATGAGGAAAAGGGAAAAGGGAAACAGATAAGCATAAACCCTAGATCGAGGAGGGGGTCCAGATCGAGGATGGAGAGGGGAACAACGATCCAAATCCAGATGGTGGGCGGCGGTCCGTATAACCTGTGCTTCGTCATCGGAGGAAGGCGATGAGGGGGTCCAGATCGAAGATTGCTGCTGGTTCTTCTCTTGGAGACGGCACGATAGGAGAAGCTATCAATAGAGGAGGAGTGGTTCTTCAGCAAAATTTCAGACACATGTTGATGACTTGGAAGAATCCTAGGCCTCGCACACACTACCAGAGAAACGATTCCCCAGGCAACGGAGTCTGTCGCCGGTCATATTTCCGACAGCTTGAGAGCAATAGAAAGAGGAAAGAAGAGCCAAAATCCAAGACGAAGGAAAGAGGAAAGTAGAATAATGAATCAAAGAGATGAAAGGACTCTAGACTGTTGAAGGAAGGAAGGAAGAAGAAAGGACGGATGAGAAGAAAGTACACATGGATTTTTTTTAATTTCTTTTTTTTTCTTTCACTGCCAACTAGGATAAAAATTTGCTGAGTCAGCATCCATGTTAATGTTTTTGGTCAAACTAACGGTCAATGCTAATTTTGCTCCACTTTTGTAACCACGTAGTTACTTTTGCGCCTGAAAAAAGTATTTGCCACTGGACGCTCTTTTGAAAAAAGTATATGTCTATTTTTGCACCTTAACCCTATATTATACTTCATGTATCTCCAAAACTTTGAAATTCTATGAAGTGTGAACTAGAATCTTTATGGAGAAGGGCAATGCATCACTACTTGGGCAGGGGAAGCCCGCCCTGCCCAGCCCGCCTTTGCCCAGCCCTAAAATGGTTAGGGCTTTTATTGGGCAGGGCGGGGCATCGGGCTGCAATATGCAGACCATTCATTCTTTGGGCTGGGCATCGGGTTGGGGTCTCACCCAGCCCAGCCCAGCCCTGCCCATGCCCACCCCTACAGTGATACACCCCCACATATTATTTTATTCTCAAGAATAAAAAATATTCATATAATTAACTAGTCTGATCTCTTTCCCTCTTTGTAACCAATAGAGACGAATCCAATTAAATGCCTTTAGAACGGGTTGATTGAGACTTGAGAGCAACGTCTAATAATGTTTATTTGCCAAAAAATTTAATTATTAAAAAATATAAACAGGTTTAACATTTAAATTAGACATGTTTTCTTGTGGAAATAAGCCCTTCTCCGACTTGTAAATAACATTTTTGCAATAAACATGATATGTATATTGAAATACTGATTTTTTTAATGAATACTCTCTCAGGTTTTATTGCCCCTGCTACAAACCACTATAAACCATTTGATCTGGTTTGGATACATTTAAAGAATACTATTAGATGTGCCTATGAGAAGGGTTCATTAAACGGTATGAAGCTATCTTATCTAAAGGTGATCGAAGCAAACACTTAAAGAGCTAGCTAGGTTATAGTGTGAGATCTTTTGATTAATAATTTATTTAAAGATCTAGTTCTTCATGGAGCACAATGATATCGTTCTATTCATGTATCCGACCTCACTCAATGAAATAAGGGTTTATTGTTCTCGTTGTTTTATTACAACTGTTGTAAGTGAGTGAAATCATGCGTCCATAAATTAGAGATCTTATATCAATGAATGGAGGTAAGATACAGATTTAGATACATTAGCAAGCGATGTTTCTCAATTTTCCTCCTGTTTATGTATCTCTAGGGTTGAGAGGGTGAGCTTTGGCATAGTGGTAAGGTTGTTGTCATGTGCCAGTAAGGTAGCATACATCTATTCCTCCCTAAACTCCACCTGGTAGGAGCCTTGTATACTGAGATGCCTTTTTATATATCTCTACAGTCAGTGGCAGAGCCACACTTGTTCCGGTAACATCTCGTTTTCCAAAAGCAGTATAAAATTTTTTCATCAGAGTAGAGCATCGGAGCAAGAGTGTAACTGATATATATATATTCAAAATGCCCATTGGCTAATTACAGAAGCGGTATAGTAACCGAGAGTTTTCAAAAGTAAAGACAACATCAGAAAGTCTTCAGCCTGATCCCTGAACTTGCTGCTTCCCTCTCTCCTCGGTTCTCGGTCCTCCCGACCCTAATGCTATGTTAAGAGCTGAGATCCGCACCGGATCTCAGGTAACGGTTAACCTCATGTATACATACACACATATGGGTTATAGAACAACATTATATAAACCACACCCAATCAATGCACATGTATCGCTCCAGCAGCATGTAGATATATCGCCCCCAGCACTACAGATGTATCGCTCCCAGCATTACAGATGTATCGCTCCCAGCCTTACAGATATATCGCTCCCAGCATGCATACAGTTATTTTCTAACATGATATGCATCCCAACAACACACCACATATACACATACCATACTCACATCATACCACACACACATCACATACACGCATACTATATCCATCAGATTAGTGTTACAGTACGCGAACGTACATACCCCAACTGTACATAAACATACAAAAAAGCTATCATCTATCACATACAATACACATATCACATATATACATACAATAAACATCAGCGTTAGTGTTACAGTACGCGAACATACATTCGTTGACGGTAATCGGTATTTCTGTCGGTATACGGCACGACAGTAGGTCAGAAAGTAATCAGGGATATCCTATCAACATAAGAACGTACTTGTTAAGGATCTATCATTACAACGAACATTTTTAGTCAAAATGACCATTTTACCCCTAACCCCCTAATCGGCGGAATTTCGCCAGCACTTCGTTACTTTGACTCTAATCTTCCAAAATTTCAACATAACTCCTACTCCAACATAATTTTCGAAATATAAATCATATTGATTAATGATTCACATCATAACAGACATTTTAGATACAAATTACCATTTTGCCCCTATCCTTACTAGTTGGCGGAATTTCGCCAGAGCTTCGCTACTTTGACTCTAATCTTCCAAAATTTTGCCAGAACTTCGACCCCACCATGATTTTCTAAATAATGACTAAAATACCCCTAACATATGATATCTAATCATACTTGGAAGATTAAAGACTAAACTAGCATTTCTACTCTAATTACCGAAAGAACTACGGAAACTTAAGACTAAGTACCGAAGAACTTACTCAGAGCTTCGCTGCAGAATTCCCCGGACTCCTTCCTTACTTCCTTGCTGCTCCAATTCGGCCTTGGCTAGTGAGAATGGTGTGAAAAATGCAAAGGAGGTGAAGTCCTATTTATAGGCAAAACCCCGGTCACTATTCACACTTTACCAGTCCGGATATCGACCGTCGGATCGCACACGGATGAGGTGGCATGATCTTGGCCCTCCAACCCTTTCTCTTTCCTCCATATGACATCATCCCCATGATGTCATCCATGTACTTTGATGATGTCACTTACTTCCTCAAGAAGTTTTATACCGATAAAGTCTCCGATCGGTGTCCAAATCGCGTAATCTTGTAAAATCTTAGAAATCTGGAATCACAACTTTGAAGACATTTTCTCACTTATTAGAAATGTCCGGGCTAAATAAATTTCTGACTCCATACAGGGTTCCAACGGTCCTGCTGAAGTTTCTCGAAAAACGTGCTCGGTTACGGAAATCGTTTCCGGAATTACCAACTTCGGGACAGAAATTCACTGATTCCAAATATGTTCAGATAACTATCAACTCAAACCCCAGACGTTGAGTTATGATTTATTTCCTTCAAACTCCAACTCGTGACTATCTGTCTTTTTCACAGATTACCCTATTCCGTCTTATTACCTAAGTATTCCACCGATCTCGGAAATGACTTCTGGGACAGTCTACTTCGAGATAAAAATTCACTCTTTAATAATCTTCTCTGATTTTAGAAAACTTGTCCATGGTTCTCTAGATAGGATTTTATTTCTATCCGTGGTCATTTATTCTATCATAAATTATATTATTATTTTAATTACAAGTTGCATATAATATCATGATATTTTTTCCATTCCTTCTTATCCATCTTTTTTTGTCCAATTTCGGCTGGCCCTTTTTTGGATTTGTAAATATTTATTTATTTTTAATTAATTAATTATTTATTTATTTCAATTTTCTTAAAAATTTCATAAAATTCCCTTATTGGTCCATTCTTGCATTTAGGCTTAAAATTACTTAATCTCATCAATTTTTCTTCATATTTTCCAATTAATTAACAAATATATTTTTGCTAATTTTTAGCCATTAACCACTAATTATAAGGTTTTACATAATTATTTATGGATTTTCCTTTGTTCATGCTTAAGTAATTAGCCAATAATTACTTAATTAACTTATTACTAATTTTTGATAATTTTATTAATTAGAACAACTCATTACCTTATAACTTTTGCATTGACATTAGTGTTTTATGCCTCATGCATATATCAAAATTCACGGGGGCATTTTGGTCATTATAATACTTTTTAACTTTTCCCCCTTTATTTCTTTAAGGTAATAATTTAATAAATTACCTAAATTAGGGACAATATTCTTCCCTATTTCAAATAAATATTTACTTGTCTCTTTATAATTTTCACAGGGTATTTTATAACCCGTAATGCGTTTAGGAACCTGTTTGCAAACTTCCAAACGATTTAGGGACCTAATTGCAAATTATTCTTTTTCAAGAGAAACTACCCCAAAAATAAGATAAATTCTCCACAAGGTTTTTGAGATCATATATTCACCTATTTCCAATAGGTATTATTTACTCAATATGATACTTATCATAAGTGAGATTTTCAGGGTATTATAGTTCCAATGGGGGCAAGTGCACCCATAAAAAAATATATAAGTTAAAAGAATTTAGTAACAACATGTATTGATAGTGCAGTGGGTTAAGACTTTGCATATTTAGTTATAGGTCACCGGTTCGAGCCTGCTTCTTCCACTTATCCTTTCTTTTTTCCCATTTCCATTCTCCCCCCCCCCCCCATATTTCGATCGATCAGCTCCAAATCCCCCCTTTGCCTTGTTCCTAGCATTCCCCAATCTCTGAATCGTTTCCCCCAATCCCCAAATTTCGATCGATCAGCTCTAAATCCCCCCTCTGCCTCGTTCCTAGCATTCCCCAATCTTTGAATTGTTTCCCCCAATCCCCCAATTTCGATCGATCAGCTCCAAATCCCCTCCTCTGCCTCGTTCCTAGCATTCCCCAATCTCTGAATCGTTTGCCCCAATTTTTCTTGGAACGATTATAGAATTTCCATCTCGTTTGGTAATTATTTTTCATCCTGCAAACATGATGAGTAGACAACATGACCAGCAATCTCGGATGCTCTACGACCTATCCACTCTGGTTCTCAATATTCTTCGATCTTCTCCTGTGGTGGCACCAATCTCCCAACCGGATCATCCTTCGGCGTTGCCGCTGTCGAGATCCCCCTCTCAACGGTAATTTTCTTTTGCTGAAATTTTGAATTCCTTTGCTCAATCGATTCTGAATTTTCCAAATGCCCTGCTTATTTATTTGTTTGCTCATATATTATTATACTGATACTCTTTAGGCAAAGCGGAAGGTTTTTGCTGTCAATAATATCAATAGAAACAAGTTTAAACGTGATGCCTGTCCCCGGCCAATTGCTTCATCATCATATCCTGCCATTGGTTTTCCAAGATAATTAGAGTATCTAATTATTCCATCCGTTTGATTGAGTTGTCTGCATTTTTATATTTAGTAAACTATTAAATACTGGGAGAGTTTGCTTTAACTCATTTGAAAGCTGAAAAGGCCTGACACATCAAAAGCACAAAGAAACGAATCAAAAGTCCCCAAAATACTACTTCCAAAAACCCACGTTCCTGTGATTACAACTGCTGCTAGAAGTGGAACATTGGGTACAAGTTGCTCAAAGAGAAATCAACATGACCATTCGGATAAATTTGCCAATCTGCACTTTCTTTGTTTTTCCCTCTTGAAAATACTTGTTAAGAATTTGAGGTTTGACAAATTTAATCATCAGGATATATGTAATTATTGTGTAAAGGTGATTGAATTGCCCTGCTTATAACGCCACAAGTTCTGGGAAATTTCTTAAAGGACAAAATCCTTCCTTTAATAAGCAATTTTGTTTTATCTTTAATAATCAAATCTCATGAGGCATTCCTTCCTTTATGGTGGCACAATGTCTGTGCATCCATTTCTTTGAAAATGGAGAATAACTTGAGTTTGTAATGCATTTGTTCTCATTGTTTTCCTTCCTCCTTTATGTAGGTGTTTGTTACTAATTATCAAGGCTGCCATGTTTTGAGTTTATGTACCTGAATTGAAATTGTGCAGTGACAAAACAAATTATTCTTGGGGTTTGAGGTTTACCGAGGTAAATGAAAAAAATCAATCTCATTTTTAAGATTTTTTAGGTAGTATAACCATATGTTTTCAGATGTTATTCGTGATGATTGTTTTTTCTTCCTTTTTTTTGGGTGAACTTTAAGGTTATTATAGGTTTGATTTGGGTTCAGTAGAGCATTTGTCCTATACAATTTTGTTGTCTATAAAGGGGGGAACATTGTGGTTCTGATGTATTAATTTTGTTTGCTTAAAACTAAATTTTGAGTTAGATCAAGCACTTCTCTTGATTGTTTGTTTGTTTCTTCACTAAATTGTAGAATCCTCTGTACCAAGTTATATACCTGATTTTTGTGATTTGGTTAAACTGGCAAATATAGTTTCTTTAATTCAGAAATCATTGAGTAGTTCAATTTCATTGATTAGCTTTATTTAAAATTGTAATGAGTTTGGTGGTTGAAACTTTGGTTTTATGCAAAATTCTCCTTGTTTAGAACTTTTTATTTAGTTTGTAGCTTTTTAAAGTTCTGTGTTCCATAATGAATTGTAATGAGTTTGATGGTTTGTAGTAAGTTTGGTTTATTTGTCCGTTCCAGATCTACAACTTCCCCTCGCGAATCTATTCCAAATCCATAGCTTCCCCTACTCTCCAAATCTCTCCGTTCTAGATCCATAACTTTCGTGCTTTTTGAGGTAATTTTCATTTAGTTGACTCTTGATTATTGTTTTTCTATGTTAAGTTGATGTTTTCTTTTCTTTTCTTGTTTATATTCATTTGATTTTTAATG
Source organism: Acacia pycnantha (assembly GCA_025563575.1). NCBI lineage: Eukaryota > Viridiplantae > Streptophyta > Magnoliopsida > Fabales > Fabaceae > Acacia > Acacia pycnantha. Next base: position 1,706,692 of record JAMWYP010000054.1, on the reverse strand, counting down.
CATTTAAAACTTTCTTTAAAAAAAAAATTCGGGGGCAGCCCTCACGAATTGTGCACCCACAAATATAAATTCCTAGCTCCGCCACTATCTACAGTTAGATGATAAAAACCAGACACAAACTACTCTAATTAAGATATTTAAATGTTGAAGTATGAGTAGAGCAAGTTAAGAATGTTGTGTGTCATTGATTTTATATATTAATTTAACTAGTAGTCATGCAAACCGACTAATTATGAGATGTCTCGCGTTCTTCTATATGTTTCTGATGCCGAAATTTTCCATGAAATACCCATCAAACACTTCTACAGTGCCCACAATTAACATATCATAACCTAGGGCCAACAATACATTCCTTTCATCTAATCTCATTTACAAGCCACTTCTAATTAACATGTTTTGAATCTGTTTTAAAATTTAATTACTTTTTCAGTTTTAACTGGATAATGTGAAAGAATGGTGATGATCGACTGAAAAGTTCAATAATAATAAATTAGAAGTTAATAAATTTAATGACATGACTTATATTAATGACAAAAAAATTTCTCTCTACCCCATAAACAAAACCAGTGATTAGTAATAAATAGGTTGGATTCCTAATTTGCTTCCACACATGTGCTTTTTTTTAATTTAAAAAAAAAAAAAAACCATCCTAGTTCTTCCTCAGGGTTGTTTTGGTATGAGGGATTTGGAGAGAAGGGGATGAAAAAAAAAATTATGAGTTATATCTAAAATAAATTGGAGAAGCGGTGTTATAAAATTTTAATAAAGATAAGATAAAATATAAGAGGGTAAGGAAAATTCATTTATTTTTATACAAAATTTAATTTAAATCTTTTTATCCAACTTCTTTAATTTTTTAAAAAAAATACAAGGGCGAAAGTGCAATTCTGTCCATAAATATTTCCCGAAAGAGTTACCAGCACTGTAAATATTATTTGGGTGCAAAAGTGCCCGCTACCTTTTTTTTTTTTAAACGGGGCAAAAATGCCAATTCCATTAAATATGCTTAACGGTTGTTACTTTTTTTGTGTAGGCCGCATCAATTGCCAGGTGTCAATTATGTGGCTCTTTACTTCACCTTTGATCAATGGAAAGACAACATGGGTCGACAATGGCTTCTCGACGATGATTGCCAGCTATCGTCCACTGTTCTTCTTCTCCTTCCCTCCCATCGATGCTCTGATTAAAGGTGCAATGGCTTCTCGACGAGATTGAGCAGACAACAACACAAGATCGGCAATGGGTTCTCGACGAGATTGGTTTCTTGTTTGTGCATTGCTAGCTTCTTCCTGGGTTTTCTTGTTGTCATGGTTAGCTTTCGGCTTCAGTCTCTTTCCCTATGAAACCACTAAGATCTGGTGCAAATGTCTTGACTCTTGAATGTGTGGATTCTGTTTTTCCAGTTGGGGTTCTAAGCTTCTAGTGCACTATTGTTTCCCCAAAATCAGTAGTTTATTCCTTTTGCTTATGTAAGCAAATAATACAACAGTTATCTGTATTCATGTAAATACGGGATATATTTATATAAAGGAGGAGAGCAATAATGGCTTTTAATATTGACTATTAATCCCTAATCCTTGATTTATAGGGATACTAATTGATTCCCTAATATATTTCCTAACAATCTCCCTCAAGTTGGAGCATATATATTGATTATGCCCAACTTGTTACATATAAAGAAACTCAACCTGTGTCATATTTAAGGTTTTCGTTAAAAGATCTGTCAGCTAGTCATTTGATCGCACGTGCTCTGTAGATACAATATTCTCTTTGATCATCTTGTCAAAAATAAAGTGAAAGTCAATTTTAATATGTTTCGTATGCTCATGGAACACTGAGTTTGATGCACTGCTTTATTGTCACACCATAGTTTCACATGCAATGTCGTGGCAATGCCAATCTCCTTCATGAGTTAAAATACCCACACAATTTCTTGTGCTGATTGTGATGGTATGGTTCTATATTCTGCTTATGCACTTGATTTTAACACAGCACCTTGCTTTTTACTTCTTCAAAATATCAAATTTTCACCAACAAACACACACTGACCTGTAGTGGACTGTTTTGTGGCATTAGATCTTGCATGATCCACATCACAGAAGCACTCGACTTTAGTGTGCCCATAGTTTGTATAGAAGATGCCACGACCTAAAGAACCTTTCAAATAATGCAAGATATGCTCTAAGGCTTCCCACTATGCCACTATTGGAGATGTCATGAATTGGCTAAGTACACTGACCATGGTGAGTTACTATTAATTCAACTTTTCAATAAGTCTTCTATATCTCTCAGGAGATGAGATGCAAATAACTTCAGTTACTCTAGATCAATTTTCTATTTCAAGTCATTATGAAGTTTTTAATGGGAATGATATTATTGGGCTACTTTTTAATGTTGATGGGTACTTTTGTACACAAAAAATTTACAATGCTAGTAGCTCTTCAGAAAAATGTTTAAGGGTAAAATTGCACTTCCGCCCAAAATACAACTCATAAAAATTCCCCAACTCTCTCCTGCAAATCCCTTCGTACCAAACAATCTAGCAATGAAAGGAGAGAAAACACAATCCTTCGACCAGACACACTCTAAGCATCGCTTGGAGTTTTGATTAGGCAATCTCCTAAGGTTTGATGCCACGGAAGAAGATTCTCTTATAAGTTTTTTTTTCTCCTCATCCCATCTAAATCATTGATTGGGAAGAGGAGAGAAAAATTAAAGTAGTATTGTGATAATTTAAATTGATTAGATGGATATGATTTAGAAATTATGAGGAATAATGAGAAAATGATAATGAGAGAATGAAACCTAACCTTGATGCCACTTGCTTCTACTCCCTCCAATCCTAATTATAGGACAATATTTGGGGTTTGTTTTGGTCCTAATTACAGGACGTACAACATTCTAATTTTTGTCAATCTTTTCCTAAAACATCCCTATTGATATGAATGAAGGATTATGTTAAATCAACAAGGTAATTGAGATGTCAAATTTATTTAAGGGTCTTTTAAGAAAATGAGTAAAATTAACTAATTTAACCTCTATCCTTAATCCCTCCAAAATCGGTTAAATATGTCCTATAATTAAGACTAGAGGGAGTATATAAATGACCAAACGCTAATTGATCTCATTTGATTGAGGTTAAAAAAGCACATAATAATCCTTAACTGTTTGTAATCTTTAAATTTTCAACCACGAAACATGTCCTTATTATTATATTCATTGCATCTAATCCACCTAAATACACTTGTGGAACATATCATAATTTGAGTGCATTGAATATTTGCCAAAAACAAAAAAGATAAATACGAAAAGTCTCCCATCAAAAAATCTATGATCTTACATCAAATTGTATCGGTATCCAGTATAGTACAATATTTACAAAAATATTAGTCTTTTTGTGTATAAAAAGTTATCATGCCTTTCTTATCAATAAAATTTTTAATATGGGAATTTTTCAGGAAAAAAAGGGGGAAATAACATAAAAATACTACTTAAACTTTAAAATCATGTTGACAAAAACAATAAATAATGTGATCAATAAAAACAGTAAAGCAATTGCAATTCGTTTTGTTGGAACATCACCTACTTGATATTTTGAAATTCAAGTGATATCTTTTTTGGGATTTTTCAAAAAAAAAAAAAGACTGACCTGAATACTTTAGGTTGAGTTTCTCTTACAATCATTTTTTGATAATCCCTCATAATCTCTAAATTATATTCGTCCAATCAATCTGAAAGGTCACAATATTACTTTAATTTTTCTCTCATTTTTCTAATCAACGATCAAGATAGACGGGTGAAAAATAATAAAAGAAAAAGGTGCCAATGCGTCATTACAATAGTTCAAGTGTGGTAAAAAACACTAATGATATTTTTCAACAAATCGCTAACAACCACTTTAAAAATTAAACGTTTTATTATAATCTCATACTCCGTATTACAGTGGACATGGGTTTCAACTTTCAACCCTCTCATGATAGAAATAAAAATCCTATTCAGTCAATACGCAATAAGGACAAAAGGATACTAATTTTGAAATCAAACCTTAAAAAGTATATGAAAAATATTGGGGAAAATTCGAAACATATCTCTATCGACTTCATATCTATCCAAAAAGTATTACTAAAAGAGATAATTTGTTGGCCATGCCAACCTCCAACACTGCATGTCTTTTTCCTCCTCCTTCTGAAAAATGGTTAATTATTATAATTACAAATCATAATTATATCCTCAACTCCTAATAAATAATAATATTCATCTTCATCATTTTGGGTTTGCACGTTTTACCCCTTTCTACTTATAATTTCCCCCTAAAAACATAATTATATAATCTCATTTAACCAATATACTAATATATTAGGGAAAATTGATTTCAGGGCCCTTTTAACAAGAGAAATTGTAAAAAAAAGCCCTAAGATTTTGACAATCCCAGAAAAGGCCGGGATTTTCAGAATCTTGGGGGAGTTGTCAACGGGGCTGATATAGTTATTAAAGGTACTGATTTAGTTGTTGTTAACGGAGTTGATTTAGTTGTTAAAAACCTACTGGTTAACAATTATATCAGCCCCGTTAACAACTCACCCAAAATTCTGAAAATCCCAGAAAAGACATTTTCTGGGATTGTCAGAATCTTGAGGTCTTTTTTACAATTTTCCTTGTTAAAAGTCCCTGAAATGAATTTTCCCAATATATTAATACCATATATATAAGGAAATTTAATTTCTTACACTTCAACAAAGATTAATTGTGTGTTTAATAAGTACTCTATCATGTCCCCAATTTAAGATCTACTTCAATGAAAAAATTGAAATGCAAACTAAATCTTATATTGAGGATTAGATTAAGTATTTTTTTAAAAAAAAAAAATTGCTAGAGCTTTTTATTGAATACTAATATTGAGGGGAAAGTGAAGGCACTTTTGATCCTATAAGCAAAACCATCATTTTGCAGCAAGTATAAACTTCCATTAGCTGAATTTGAAATACTTAACATGAAATAATATTAATTAGAATGTAAATTTATTTCATTTTGGAATTAAAAATACAATGATAAAATATTTTTTTTTATATTTTTTTATCTCTTATAAACAATGTTTAGAAAATCAAAAATTATAAAAGATACTATAAATAATATCAAAAATTGAATTATTTTGTAAAATAATCAGGTCATTACATAGAATTTGAAATTGACTAATTGATCAAGTAGTGGACTAGTTAAATCACAGAGTAGGTGAATTGATTTTAAATCCTACCTTGTTAAAAAGATCATATTGGAGATAATATTAAAAAAAAGTGAGGCATTTCAATTATAAAGCCTCAATTCAAATTAATTGGTTTTTTTTAAATATCTAGCTATAAAGTCAAAAAAAAAAAAAGACTTGACTGGCATGAAGGATTGTTACAAAAAAGAGCTTGAAACTGAAAGTTTTAACAAGCCAAGTATTTATTTATTTTGTCACAACAAGAAGCTAAATATGAATAATTTACACACACACTTTGACAATGATAATTTGTTCTCTGGCCCAAAAAAAGAGATAGTCTGTTCTGAATATTTCTTAAGCTGCTATTCATAGTAATCAAAATCATAATTAATGTTTCTTCATGGTCATACTTTCTTATCTAATCATAGTAATGAATTAAAAATGAATTTTAGCATTGACAATTAAAAATTTAAAATACAGTATTAATTTTTTTAATAAATATTAATATTAATATATTCTCATATATTTTTAAGATAATAAATATAAGAAAATTTAGCTCCATTTATTATTTAAAAAAAAAAAAGCAGAAATAAGAAGCCCTGAAACTGAAAAATGAAAATAGTGCAAGACGGCGTCGTTTTATGAGATTGACTGTGCACTTTCCCTTCCAAAAGGTCAATCATTACTTCAACTTTGTCGATGCTTTTCCGTAACCGCATATCACGCCCGAAATCAACGCAGTCTCATCCCCATTAAAAACTAGCCTAATCTACATCCGCTTACGTGCTACTTTCTCATTGGGTCATATTCCCAGTCAGTTTGACTTTTTCTTTCAACGACCAACCACAACGAAAGTCGCACTCCTAATCCAAGACTTCAGCTCCACAGTATCGCTACCGGAGAAAGGCTTCGCAATGCCGAAAAGCCTTCTTTTCGCCTTTCCTGCTTTCCCGCTCTGCGCTCACTTTTATCCGCCGAGTGGGCTATGGAGTGTGTGGACCCTGTTACCTCACTCGCCCTTGACTCGTCTTCTTTTCAGCCGAGTTGTGACTCGCCTATGAGACATCATCATCATCTTCGTAATTGCTTATATTGCAGAATGGATTTGTCCCGGAAGTCCAAGCTCTGGTCTTTTGGCCCTTTTAGCTGTGGGTGCTTCTCTGAATCTCGCTTTTGTACTATTTGGTGCGATGGCCGAAACCCAGGAAGTAACTGTCGAGGGGATTCCTGGAACGCCTGCCATAAGGGAGGTGAGACCTGATAAGGGGTCCGAGAAGCTCAATGCTGGAAACGGGTCAAGTGGGAACCCCAGTTTTGGTATGAGAAGAGTTAATTTGAGAGCTGAGATTGACACATCGCCGCCATTTGGATCGGTTAAAGAGGCAGTGACCCGTTTTGGAGGTAGTGGACCTTGGCCACCTCTTTCCAAGCTTGGAGAGGCTTTTGTAAGTTCACTTGGTTCAAAATTCACACTGCTGCTTTTCCTTATATTGTTTTTCAGCTATAAACATATTTTCTTTGGCCAAATATCGGTGACTGGAAATTTATTTGCTAGTGTTTTTCTGGCAAAATTTCACCATTTGATTCAATGGATGAAGTCAAAGTGGCAAATCGTGTCGTGAAGTTTACTGTAATACTTAGTTGCACCTAAAAATTTAGACAATTTCAGGGCGGTATTCATGCTTACTAGCTGTAATGTTCTAATTGTTCATTTATGTCATTAGAGTACTCGTTCATTAGAGCAAATGAGCAATTGCAGAATTGTTTATTGGATACAGATATTAAATTTAGTGTAAATTCCAAACAAACAAAAAAACCTTCAAAATGTCAAAATCCCAAATTAGTTTTGTTTTCTTCAATAGTTTAGATATTGACTACACTTGATTAACAATTTACAACTCATTCTAGTATAAAATCACTTACTTGGGATTTTCAAATTTTGAAGGCATTTTTCTGAAAATTTCCCTTAAATTTAAGAGTGTATCCACAATTTAGATTTATTTTCAGTCCTTTCCTCGTCTTTCATTTTCAGACACCGATTTTTCATTTTTCTGGGGGATTTCAGTTTGATAATTTTGCAGCAACACTGTATCATTATAGTTATGTCTGACTTTTTTGATACCTCGGACTAGATGGAGAAGTAGTGGAGTACGGATAATTTTGAGATTCAAAAATCAAATGCACCTTTCAGAATTTTCATGCCAGATGCTGACACTTTGTTGGGCACATTTTGCATAAGTACTTTTTGGGTTTAAACTTGTAGCAAAATGAGTATCTTTAAATTGCCACGGTTATTATATATAAGTAAGCCATTTAGATTGGTCCTTTTGAAATTTCTATGATCAGGTTATACTTCTCATGCATCACTCGTCCCATCTTACCTAGCATTGTTCTTTATGCATTCCTGATATCTTTGTACTTCTTTAGATTACTTTCTGATGTTGAAGATGATGATCATTAACAGAATGGAATTGATGGCTTTGACATAAAGAAAGTTGAGGAACAAGCAGCGGAATTGGAGAAAGATTTGATAGTGAAAGAACTCGAAACACTTGATGTACTTGAAGAACTTGGAGCCACTAAAAGGATAGTGGAGGAATTAAAGCAGCAGCTACAGAAAGAAGCCTTGAAATGCTTTGCAACTCCTGAAGTCCGTCCCAATGAACTGGTTGGACCTCCTGTTATTAAGGAAATGAATAAGGAAAATTATGGAAATGTTTTCGACAACCAAGAACTGATATTGCATGGTTCATCTCCCTGCTCTATCTCATCACCTGATCTGATCTTGATGGAGCTAAAACAAGCTAAAGTTAATCTTGGTAAGACCATGAATGATCTTGAAGTGATACAATCCTCTGTCGAGTCTTTGAATAAGAAGATGAAGAAGGATAAGATTTTTCTTGAGAGGACACACGAAATGCAAGCATCAAAATATTCAGCTGTTTGTATCCAAGAGAGAGCTCAAGAACAAACTAGATTAAATCTGCCTGTAGCTCCTGTAGAAGCAAGTAGCATTTTCGGTGATCCCATGAATATAATGAAGAGTTTCAAGTCTGCTGGGCAATACAACAGAATGGTCGAAACAAGATCTGAAGTTTCAAGTCCCTTCAATATGTATGAAGAGAATGGATTTGGTATTAAGACTGCAGAGATGAGGTGGTTGGCTGCTAAGAAGATGGAAGAAGCTGCAATGGCAGCGGAAGCTATTGCTCTTGCTGAAATCAAGGCACTATCCAGCATTGAGAGATCATCTGGCTTTGTCCTACCTGAGCCTGCAAAAGTGACTTTTCCTTTAGGGGAGCGGTCTCTAACCCCTGAAACGGCAAAAATATCTACAACAAAGAAGGTCGTAGATTCCAAGTTTCAAATGGATGATTTAAGTATGTCTAAATTGACTATTCTGAAAAGGATGGAGGAAGCTACAGAAGAAGTTCGACATAGCAAGCAAATCTTGACAGAAGCCCTGAACAGAATTGAAACTGCAAACAGAAAGCAACAGGCTGCTGAAGAGGCTCTTAGGAGATTGATTCCAGAGAATGATCTCAAGGTACAAGCAGTGTGTAACTCTATTAAGTGCAACAAATTCAATTTAGCTGGAAACTGTCAGGATTCTCCTCTACCAGATGTAACAAGATCAAACCCGGCGAACAATAATCCAAAGCCTGCTTTAAGGCCAACAGTTTCATTGAGAGATGTGCTTAGCAGAAAGCAAGTTCCTGAACAATATGATACAAGAAAGAATATGGAAGAGCATAATGAAGGACAAAAGGTTGCATTGAGCCACATGCTGCGTGCGCTAAGGGAAGATGTTACTCTTCCTCCAAAACCTGAGAAAGATGAGAGCGATCAGAAGCAGTTCATAGCCCAGAGGAAGAAGTTTGGATTCATTCAAATATCACTCCCATTGTCAAGGCCAAGTAAGAGAAGGGCATGAACTTTTAAGCTCTATACATATGCATGCATGAACGACCATTATTAGTGTGTTGATGTTCAATTTTTTTGGGTAAGTACATGATATAGAAGATGTTTGAATTCAAGCAGATTCTTGTGTTAGTATGTTAATTCTGTAGAAGATTGTGTTGGTGTTGGATTCTGTAAAGGATTTTGTGCTTGAGCAGTTGGTTGGCAATGAAATGATCAAGTATATGGATGTTACCAGCATGTTTGGGTAAGCGTTCTGACCCTTAAAAAGCCCAGTTTGGGAAGAAAAAACACAGTGGAAAAGAAAGCCCAGTTTATGGTGTTTGGCTAAGCTTCTTAAGTCACTAGGCTTCTCCAAAAATGGTTCTAGCGTTGGGCATTTACATGACTGCTGTTCTCACACCTTCTTTGAGTCTGATAAAGTGGGCGGGTTTTTTAATAAATTGAGGGAGGTGAGAGTGTTTAATATTATTCTCTGCCCAGTGCCCACTATTAAATGGTGGGGTCGCCCCCACCATTTAATAAAATGTTTCTTTAAAAAAAAAGGGAGAATTTTAAATAAAGACGGTTGAAATATGAAAATCCTATATAAGGCCAATAAATTTAACAAATCTTAAATTGGGTCGATGACCCAATCTAGAATATTTAAATATTAATTATTTTCCAATAATACCCCTCACGGCCAACGTCTCCACCTCCATGTACTCTGATTCATCCCAAGCGTAAATGCGTGTGGATATATACCTAGATATTCCTCTTAAACCGAGACTAAAGGCCAAGGGAAGGAGCATCTTGGTCCAAGATTATCAACAACTCACTCCAGTTGAGATCAACGAGTTCAAGATTATCAACAACTCACTCCAGATGAGATCAACGAGTTCCAATTGGCCGCCAAAAATATTTTCCTTTTCGATGATTCGTCCCAACACCTATCTCTCATCGGTGACTTCGCTAACTCCTCTGTTCCTCATGAATCACAAAGACTGTAGATTGCAACACTTTATCAAGTGTCAGGCAATTGAAATTATTAATACACTCGATAAACGGGATTTGTTCAATATTTCAAGATGTTCTTGCCGGCTATGATCTGGGCACGGAACATACGGGAATCTCGGGGGATCACAAACTAGGAATGTTTTTACTCCTTCGGCTCTACTTCCATTCACAACAAGACATATTACTTCCCTTTGTAAGAGAGATGATACCACAGTATTTAAATTCAGAAAATTGGCAGACTCATCATGCAGGAGTTACTGCCTTTTCTACAATAGATGTGTCCACGAAACGATCATGATTAATCAAGCGGAGAGAGTGATCAATATCTTACTTGCTGATCCCCACCGATGCGTGCTTTTTGCTGCCGTTGACGCAATTATATGTTTGGTTAAGGACTTTCATAAATACCAAGTCAAACATCTAACCAAGTTCGTCCCTAGACTGGTGACCATAATGAGATCATCTTCAATATATCCAAGTATTTAGTTGCGCGCTACTATGGCAATTCATCTCTTGATTGCCAATTGCGCCGATGAAGAAGCAGTGAAGTCATGCTTGAAAGATTGTTGCATGTATTGCTAGATCTTCTTGAGAAGGAAGATAGGGAGTTTTGGAAAAAAGCTATGAAACTCTGAAATCACTGGCAATTCATCTCTTGATTGACAATTGCCAATTTTGCTTTCTTTCTTTTTTTAATAACTAAGGGATATAAAGGTAATTTTTCCCAAATTCTAAATCCCAAATTGTATCACATAACCTAATTAATAATTTGTTAAGTTTAATAACCCAAATTAGAATTTGGGTAATTCAACCATCTTTATATGGGATTTTCCCAAAAAAAAAACGCAAATTTCCTTTTCTCTTTTTTTTTTCGCTTTTTAATTTTTTTATGTTATATTCATATGATTACCATATGTCCTCTTGGAATAATACCCTTATTTATATCTATCAACTTCAATTATCCCAATATGTATAATTGATAAACGCACATACTTATGTACATACATTAATTAATAAGATTCGTACGTTTTTCAATTATTTTTCATCTCAATTAATTTTTGAAATAATAATCTAACTACGTTTCAGTTTGGAAAAAAAAGTTACTTCTGTTACCGTCAATCCAAATATAAACTACATTTACAATATGACTTTATCCCTCTAGGGGTGGAAATAGGTCAAGCCCCTATCAGGGGCTTACGGCCTAGCCTACTTTAAGCCTAGTTTGGTCTATTTAGTAAATAAGTCAGGCTCAGGTTTAGGCCTATTGTCAGACCTATTTAGGTAAACAGGCCAGGCCTATTTTCATAAGGCCTAGCCTTCAGGCCTGACCTATTTAGTTTTTTTAAAAAATATTTTATTATGCATAGTTATATATAATTTAATCTAAATTAGTTTTTAGATTATTTATAAAATTAAGAACTTATTCTTAACCTTAAATTTCACATTTCTCAATTTATCAATGAGCTTAACTTTTTCATTCATCAATTGATCACATATACTTCTCTTCTCTCTGATCGCTCAAGGTGGCAATGCTAACTACTTCTCCATTGATTTATGTCATTTGATGTAACATAAAAATTGCATTAAGTTTATTTTAGTGATGTTCAAATGAAAATGATCCAAAGGAGTTTGTCTCATTTTTTGCAAGAAAAATAAGAGGTAAAATCTAGTTTTACATGTCACTTATCATGCTTCGTTGATTTTAAGAAATATATATTCTTAGTCAATAAATGATTGATTTTTCTTATTCATACTTTTTCAAACAATTGATGCCACTAGGTGTTCTTTTTTTTCACTTACTAACTCTTTTATTTTATATGAGAATGAATCCTTAAACTTTTTAGACATAACGTATGCATTTAAATAACCTTGATGAATTATAAATGAATTTAGATGCATATGCTTTAAGACTATATAAAGATCTACATTTTAAGTAGGTCTTTAAATAGGCTTCAGACCTTTTGAAGGCCCAGGCTCAGGCCTAAAAATAAGCCTACACACAGGTTTAGGCCCAGGCTCAGGCTTTGGATTTCCATCGCAGGCCCAGACTTACTTAGCTAAAGCCTAGCCTAGCCTATTTCCACCCCTAATCCCATCTCATTTTTGTAAAAATCAGATTGAAAATAATTAACTTCTGTGACCAAATAGGTCCGTAGTTTTCGTTCTTTCTAATGTACGGTCGTAATATGTTTGTTACTTTGTTGGATGCTCGTCAGTGATGTACTCTTGCAAACCCCCACGACTCTACGTGACCAATATGAAGGAGCCATTTGCCCCTTCCCTGCCACATGGAACATAATCCTCTTTTACCGGAGCGGATGTTCCGAAGGGACACGTGGGCCGTGATCCTTTTTAATATTATGCTCTCAAAGGGGCACGTGGATTGTAATCTTGATACGAAATAAGTATGGGAGATAGAGAATTTTTTACATTGTGTGAGACACTCCCTTCACCTCACAATATAATAGTGGCTTGTTGAAGGGACTGTGTGGTACAAAATATAAATCACTTATAAAATAATATACATTTGTTTAGTTTTATCCCTACATTAATACTTATTTTCAATTTGCTTCCTTGATAAATTTTCAAGCACATTTTTCAATAAGTGTAAAAGGTAAAAATAAAATAAAATCAAATTATGATGTATTTAATAAGTTAACAGTCTTATTTTGACACACATAAATAAATTTGAATATCTTATTCTTTTACCGTCAATTTAACACACAAGTGTGAGTTCTTCTTCTTATTATTTTTTTGCTAAAGAAATTTTAGAAAAGGGGTCGGCTCACCCACAGTTCAAGGGCTGGGCGCTTTGGTTCCACTCCGTAAGATTTACTGGGTTAGAGAGTATACATGCCTCCATCTCTTCCCAGCATCTCCACTGCTTCACATCACCAAGAATGTCTCCCCCAGCGCCTTGACCAACTCCAGGATCAAACCCCCTTCCTTTGGTGAGAATGTCTGACCCTTTGCCAGTTAAACCCAAAGACAAAGGGTGAATTTAGGAATTTTATCCATACATAGAGTTGTTTTTCTTTTCTTTTTGCCAATGGGTAGCACTGTTTTTTTTATACCAATGGGTAGCACTGTTACCTAAAGTTAGATTGAATATTTTTTTTTTTAAATAATACAGGCAAGCCGAAGCTTGAAAGATAGGATAGGATCTAGACTATGAAAATCTAGCCCATAATACAACAAACTTGAAAATAAATTACAAGTGACAGGATCGCTGATCCTTCAATACCATATCAAGGCATCCTCTAGAAATCGATGGAATCAAAACCACCTCCTCACCAACAGCTACTCTATGACCTTCTTTGGCCATGTAATCAGCACATGAGATGTTATCTCTTGGAGTATAGTGTAACTCCACATCCCAGTTTCGGAACAATAGATCTTTAGTTTCCCCAATGATGTTTCTTAGAGGGTGATCTGTAGGACAATCTCTCATAAGGACATTGACGGCATCAAGAGAATCCGAATAGAGAAGGATTTTCTGAAAAACCATATGAAGACCGACCTTAAGCCCTATCATGATAGCGTAAATTTCAGCTTCAATAACGGAATGAAGGCCTAATGATTTGTAAAAACCTATCAACCATTCGCCCTGATCATTTCTTATCACTCCCTCGCAAGCCGCTTGGTGTTGTTGACGCACAGAACCATCCACATCGATGCAGATCGCGTTTGCAGAAGGGGTGTCCAAGATGTCTCCTTTATCCTGTGAAGTTGGAAAATATGATGATGGAGCTTGTGATTGGCATTATTCTCCATGAGAAGGTAGTTGCATAGATGCAAAATCTCCCTAGTGTCAGTGTTATCTCCTTGGAAAAGAAATTTGCATCTGGTTGTCCAGAGGATCCAGTACCCCAGGCTGAAGATTCTTGTCCACGAGAAGTTCTGAAATCTTCCTTTTCCAGGCTTATGGTTGGTATTCCAATTGAGCCAAACCTGCAAATTACCATTGAAAAAATGAGAGAAATAGTTAGGTTTTAAAATTTGTTTCCACATGTTTCTTGCTCACTCACAATCCCTAATTATGTGAAGCACACTTTCCTCATTATTACATTGAAAAGGACAAGCATTGTTATTAGTAAGGCCTCTCTTGACACGGAGAGAGTTGGTAACAAGTCTCTCATGACCAACTTGCCACATAAAGTATTTAACTTTTTCCGGTAATTTCCATCTCCACAGTTGAGCCCATAAGCTATTAATGTGAGCCTCTTCTCTATTAGAAAGATATTGATAAGCAGATTTCACAGAGAAGCACCCATCTTTAGCAGCTCTCCAAGTAAAGCAATCAGGAAGATTATTAGTGGGGGGATGCATTTTGGCAATGATGTTTATGATTCCAAGAGGTAAAACTCCATGTCATCTACTAAGGTCCCATCGCCCATTAACCAATAATCGGTCCCTAACTGCCTTATCTTCATTAACCAAGGAAGGATTCGAGACAAAGGATATGATGGGTTGGTCAAGGGGAAGCCAAAGATCAGACCAACACTTGGTTTTCATGCCATTGTTAACCTTTTTTCCGAATCCACTAAGAAACTTGTCTCAAACTTCAATAATTGCTTTCCATGCAGAGGAGGAGTTTCTCTTTTTGGAGATATTAGGAAGAAGAAAATCACCACAGTTATATTTGGACCAAAGACACTGAACCCAGAGCACATCTTTTTTAGTTAAAAGACTCCAACAGAGCTTCATTATGAATGCTTTATTTTGCCTGCGTAAGTTCTTAAAGCCCAGACCTCCAAGCTTTTTCGCTTGGATAATTTTATCCCAAGCAACAAGATGCATTTTTTTCACATCTTCCACTTGGGACCATAAGAACTTCCTTGAAATTTTCTCAATCTCACTGATGGTACAAATAGGAAGGAGAGAAGATTGCTTGCAGTAGCTGGAAGCGAAGATAATACGGACTTAATAAGCACCGAACGCCCAGCAATAGTCAAGAATTTTCTTTTCCACATGGACAACTTTTCCTGGCTCGTTGCACAATGGGGTAATAAGTGCCTTTGGTTACTCTTTTTTGGATAATTGGAACCCCTAAGTATTTACCGAGATCCGCAGTAATCCCAATCCCAAGAAGGCGACTCGGCTCAAGAGCTCTATTAAAGTTAACACTCTTGGAGCAAAACATACGAGATTTGTCAATATTGATTTTGTGCCTCGAGACTTCGCAGAAACTTTGCATCACAGTACGAACTTCTAACATCTGGTTACAAGAAGCTTATGTGAAGAGAAAGAGGTCATCGGCAAAGAACAGGTGGGAAATATGAGGACTACCTCTCTTGAAATAGAAGGGTTTTCAGTGACGAGTTTCTCATTTAGCTTTAATAAAGTGGCCCAAGCGCTCCATGCAGAGGATAAAAATAAAGGGGCTTAAAGGGTCCCCCTGTCTAACTCCCCTGGTTGGGGTGAAACTCGGGCTTTCGTCCCCATTCCAAAGAATAGACATAGTATTGGAAGAAATGCAGGCCATAATGAGATCAATGAGATTGTTCTCCAATTTTAAACATTTGAGAGTATTTTTTATAAACCCCTAGTCCAACATGTCGAAAGCTTTCTCCATATCTACTTTAATGGTCACAAAGCCTTTCTTTCTCCCATTCATTCTCATCGAGTGAATAATTTCTTGGGCAATCAGGATATTATCACAGCTAGATCTATTTGCAATGAAGTTACACTGCTCTTAACTAATGAGATGAGGTATAACTTCTTTAAATCTATTCGCTAGAAGCTTGGTAATGATTTTGAAGCTCACATTGCACAAGGAAATAGGACGAAAGTCCTTTAACGATGAAGGGTTATCCACCTTGGGAATAAGAGTCACCTTAGAGTGATTTATGATGGACAGATTTGAGGGGTTGTTAAAACAATCCTCAATAAAGTCACAAATTTTGTCACCCACAACATTCCACTGTGTTTGAAAAAAGTGAGTTTGAAGACCATCAGGACCTGGAGCCTTAAAGCTCCCATGGCAAAAGATGCATTTTTAATCTCAGTCTTACAGACTTTTCTTGACAAAGATCTGAGTTGATTTTCTGCAATAATGGGGAAGTTAGAGCACCATCCCTCAGGGTCTTTCACAGATGCATCCCTAGTGAACAAATTTTTAAAGAAGTCGTGGGCCATCAATTTCATAGTATCATGATCATTAATCCACTCCCCTTCATCGTTTTTAATGGCATCAATATTATGTTTCTTCCTTTTAACCATGGTAGAGGCATGAAAAAACCTAGTATTTCTGTCACCTCCCTAAAGCCATTTACATCTGGATTTTTGGAACCAAACAATTTCTTCTTGGGTAGCCACTTTATGATATTCATCCCAGAGCTTTTTTTCTAGCCGAAACAAACCAGTTTGCAAATTCATTTTCCTGCTTCTGTCAATTCCCTCTAGGCGCCTAATCAATTCTTTTTTTCTTCTTAGAGAAATTGCCCACACGATTCTCATTCCACTCCAAAGCAGCAGATTTAAAATTTTGAAGCCCTTCAATCCAATTACGCTCCCGCCATGCTTCTTTGGTAATATCAGTGAAATCATTCTCAAGGGACCAAGCAACCTGGTAGGAAAAAGATTTCTGAAAGCCTCTTCAATGGATTAAAGAATTAGAAGTCACAACCATGATCCTATGGTCAGACTTAAATTTAAGCTCATGACGGACGGAGAAATTGGGAAAATAGTTAAGCCAATTGAAATTGGTGAAAACTCAATCCAATCTTTCCTTAAGACCCTGTTTTTCCCAAGTAAATTTTTCCCCTTGAACCTTAGCTTCAATAAGACCTGTGTCATCCACAAAATCTTTGAATTGTTGCATAGAAGGCCAAGAAGGATCATCCCCTCCAAGTTTGTCAGTAGGAGATAAAAAGGCATTGAAATCCCCCAAAACCAGCCAAGGAAGGGTAGAGTTATTAGCTAACAGGCGAAGGGAATTCCATAGCGAGTTCCTGCGAATATAGTTTGCTGCTCCATAAATCACAATAATAAGACTCAAAACATTACTTACCTGATCTCTGACTTGGCAGTGGAGCAATTGAGTAGTAGAAAAGAGATAGGTAATGTCAAAATTAACTTTATTCCACGGGAGTCAGATACCTCCAGAAAAACCACTAGATTCTACCTGAATCCAATTACTAAAGCCTAATTTACGACAAACATTATCGGCTCTACCCCCACTAATCCGAGGCTCAAGAAGGTAGATAATATCAATAGAATATTTATTAATGATATCTTTAATAATTAAAGGGAAGGTCCGGCTACCGGCCCCTTACAGTTCCATGAAACTATAAACATTAAAATATATAATCATGAAAGAAGACTGGGATACACATACTTACTTGTTGTGCATAGCAACTCCTTCTTGATTCAACTCAAATTGAGTTTCATGCACCAAAGAATCCTGCTCATCCATAGAATCTGCAGCACTGGCCTCTATAGAAGGCTAATGGTCCGGTGGCCTTGAGCTTTGTGATTGCAAAACCCCTTGAATTATATTTTCAGGCGAAACAATTGGAGATTTCTCTCTAGGTGGCTCAGCAGGGATATCATTTTGAGCCATGTTTGATTTTGGTTACATCGAGTCCAAATTTCCCTGGACAACACTATGAGTTCTCTGCCCTGAATTTTTTTTGGAGAAGGTTTTTTTTTTGGGCCGCTAGAGGTGTTGGACTTGATTGAAGCCCATCAACATGAATATTAATAGGTTGCTTAATGGATCCTTGGGCTTACGCAAGGTCTATTTGAGCTAGGCCCATCAAATCCGCTGAGGCGCTAGCTCCATTCAGATCAGGCGAACACTGGGCTTGCGCAAGGAGCATTTGGGAATTATCCATTAAATCCACCGTGACTCTGGTTTCAACTTTTTTTTCAAATCAGAGGACTTTTTCAGCCCGTTTAAAGGACCATGAGCTTTGCCTTTAACCTTGTATTCATATCGAACAACCATTCCGTCATGCTTTAGTCCGTCACACTGCGACCTGTCAGCTGGAGAATTCCGCTTTTCCTGGTTGACTTGTTTTTTAGCCGTTCTGAATTCGTCGCTTCTGGGTGGGTTTTTTGTTGGGAAATCTTTCGATGTCAGGTTCCCATCCTCCTCCAAATCTTCGATTGCAGCGAATCGAGATTTCTGACCGATAGCTGTCAATTTCGGCGTCTTAGCACCACTTCCCGAGGTATGACGAATTCCATCACTGGTATCCGTCTGTTTAGGCGCACGCGACGACCTGTTTGTCCGTCAGGTAATCATCCATGGACCAAAAGTTTCATCGTCTTCGGGGGATTTCACCGGTGGTTGAGGTTCAGGCTGCTGCAATGAAGATCCTTCGTCGTGAAGATTAGCGTTGCATCTGTGGGGACATTGTTCCTTTCGATGGCCAAAGCGTCTGCAGGTGAAGCAAATGAGGTTAAGACCTTCATACTCAACATTAAAAATAGAACCTGCTGCAATTACTTTTGGCACCAATTTCTTTTGGAGATTTAATTCCACACAAATTCTCACAAATTTGCCTCTTTCTATTTTTGGCGTTGACAATTGGAAATCCTGTAGAGTGTTTAGATCAACTTTTAGGGTTCTTCCAATCCTGTCACCTAGTCTCGAAATACAGTAGTTATTGTAGCAGTGGATTGGTACGTTTAGTATACGAACCCAAGTTTCCACTCTTCCTAGAGGGTTCTGGTATGGATTAAAATAGGGAGACTAACGTTGAACTAGGACACAGTGCAGATTAATTAGCCAGGGACCTTCATATAAGGCTTTTCGGTAATGAGCACGCCATAATTCTTGGTCTTGAAACCTTACAACAAAATAGTTGTTTTGGAGATCGATAATTTCAAAGCTTGAGAATCCCCATAAGATTTTCAGGCGATCCTTTAGAACATAGAGATTAAATTTCTTTCCAAGCACAGTTAAGATCAAGGCGTAGTTCCAGGGTTCGCACCACTGTTGTATTCTTCCTGAGTACACGACGCCACTGGATATAACTCCTTAAGTTTCTTCATCTCCTCTGTTTCTTCAGGTAATTTCCAACAGATTTCTTTATCATCAGTAAATAAATCATCTTCCTCCAATGCATAATTGTTGTGAGCCACTCCGTTAAATCCCATTAGGGAGGCACGATAGGAGGGGAATTTTGGGCCATTTCCCTCAATTTTGTCTTTGACTTGTTTGTTTTCAGAGGATGAGATTTTCACTGCAGAGTCCTCTGATTCATTTTCGGACATATTGTCGTCCATAATGGCATGTGGGACTTCTTCCACTTCCACTTTCTTTTTCTTCTTGCAAACATCACGATCTTCAGCAGGAGACCGGTCCGGTGGCACCTTATGTTGCCCAGAATCAGTCATTGAAATGTGATACACGGATTCCAAGAAGGAGCTTTTCTATGAGAAGTTCTCACTCCAGGGCTTTTAGATTGAATATTTTGAGTTGGGTCCAGGAGCCTTGGGACTTTTCAGGCTTGTCAATTAGTATAATAAAATTATAGGAGTACTAATTTCATGTAGATCTCAATTTTTTTAATGGAGAAAAAGAAAAGAAATTTCAAATTTTTGACACAATCCGCCTTGTGTCAGGTTTTTCTTATCATCATTTTCTTATAATTCCTAAATCATATATGTGCAATCAATTTGAAAAGTCACGATACTATTTTAATTTCTCTCTCATCTTTTCAATCAACGACCTAGATGGGCTTATGAGGGATAATGAGAAAAATAGATGATGAGAGAATCTACTTCCAACTAAAAATGGTTAAATGGTAGTTTTGCTTCAAAAGTTTTTACCAAGTGGCAATTTAATCTCGAAAGTGTAAAAAATGAAGCAATTTTACTCTAATTGTTACTCAGTTAACTTTTGATAGAAGCGATTGGTTGAAAAGCACAATTAAAAATAAGCTTTTGAAACACTTTACCAAATGTGTTTTAAAAAATACTCTAAAGCCGATTGGTGCTTCAAAACGCTTGATTGGCCATTCAATTGAGATACCAAACATGTTCTCAATATGAAACTTGGCCATATATACTTTTTGCGGTATTTAATTGCAACTTATTGAAAAATTTGTCGTTTAAAGATACTGGAAATTTGTTTAGTCAGGAGTAATTTCTTTAGTTTTTAATTCAAAAATATTCTTTTTAGGGTGAAAAAAGAACATGTGTCAATTGATCTAAGAATTACAAGTGACAATAGTTGTGTGATGAACAATAGTAGTACAAACGGCAATAATACTCTCAAGGAGGTCATTTGAAAATCTTTAGCGTCCATGATAAGAGCGCCTGTGCATTTTTAGCCATTGTATCTCATGACTCATGAGTTCAAGTATGAGCCTTCTTTTAGACACGTGTCAATCTCTTGTTAGTGAGAGGTGGCATCAGCACTTATAGGGTATGTTTGGTTTGAGGGAAGGGGAAGGGAGGGAAGGGAAGGGGAGAGAAAAAAAAGGAAAGGAGGGAAAAAAATTCAAAATTGAGTGTAGTGGGGCCCACCAATTTTCCTCTCCCCTCCTTTTTTCTCTCCTTCCTTCCCTCCCTCCCCTTCCCTCAAACCAAACATACCCTTAGGGTATATTTGGTTTGAGGGAAGGGGAAGGGAGTGGGAGGGAAAATTGAGAGAGATTTTTTTCTCCCATCTTTACAAAATTACTCATAGATAATTTTCAATATTTCTAAAATATACCCTCAACAAAAAAGAATATTCCCTTCATTATTGACAAAATGATCAATGTCTTTTCAAAAGATTTTTTCCCTCCCCTCCCCTCAAACCAAGGCTTTTTGACCAAAATAATTGTTAAAAAAAAAGAATTTACCAAAATAAATCACATTTCAAATTATTTACCAAAGTAATGCAGTTGGTTGCGTTGTCTGATAGGGCGGAATAAGATACGTAAGAATCATTTACGTGGCTTTGGAAATCTCTCATTAATCACGTGGAAATTGTTTACGGGAGCAAAAAAACGTGAGGTTTCCTCACGCAACTAAGTTGCGTGAGGAAACCTCACGCAACTCACGCAACTTCGTCCCAAGCATCGGATTCCCCTGCTCCCATCTTTTTTCTCAGAACGTACCCTTTTTCCCGTGAACTCTTTCGTGAGTAGCTCCTCTTCTATATAGTCAGTGTCTTTTCTTACATCTTTGCTCTTCACTTTGCTTTCGGCTTTGCTTCTCTTCATTCATTCCTAACTCTTCTTCTTCACTTTGCTTGTTTATAGCCCTCATCATTCATTGCTAACTCTTTGAAAATTCTCTTCATCCACCATTCGAACGAAAAAAATGAATGAAATTCGTTCATTTGTATATTGTAATGGTTCTAAAAAGATAGGTCCAAACGGTTTGAGCTTTGAAGGTGAAAGAAGAGGAATGTATATTGTTCGAGGCATGTCTGCTGAAGATTTACATGAAAAGATCCGTCAAAAGTTAAAGTTGCAACCAAATCAGGTAATATCATCAGTAATTGGTAGAGTACCTTGTAGAAACCGCAAATATGCGGGTTTTGAGATATTCCGATGATGAGGATCTGGATGTTTTTGTACAAACATTCGAGGAAAACCGTACGTCCCAATTTGCTTTGAGTTATGTGTGGATATTGAGACGTCAGATAATATGGCTCATTCTGATACACCTCAGCCAACACAATCAACCGTTGCGCATGGAGAAGAAAGTGACTATATGCTAAATGAACTTGACAATGAGGAGGAGCAAGAGGAAGAAGATGAAGACACTTTATTGGATAATGACGATGAACAGAATGATAGTGATGCGAGATGATGAATCAAGAGGTAATGATTATATAATTTATTTTTATTTGTTACCATATTGTCGCATAAATTGTATTATGTGTGAGCATGCGAGATATTACACCGTTTTGGATTGACATTCCACATTATGAGGCTGTACATGAAGATTACCCAAATGAGGATATCTTGGATGAAGGCCGGGACCGTGGGTTAGAGGAGATGGATTATATCTTAAACAAGAGTTCGCGTCCAAGAGTGATGTGCAAGCTGCAATAAAACATTATTGCATGAAGGAACATCATGAAGCTCATGTGGTTGAGAGTACTACAACGAAGTTGATAATGAAATGTCGGAATCATGAACAAGGTTGTGATTGGAGGGTAAGAGCAATTAAACCGAAGAACAACAACGCTTGGGTGGTAACTAAATGGGTTGGAAATCATAGTTGTGTGAGCCAAATTCTATCCCAAGACCATAGACAACTTGATTTTGAAATTATTGCTGAGACCATAATAGGTATGATGCAGAATTTGCTAATTTGTGCATTTATTTGGGTTTATCAGTGCATATAACTAACATTCCTATTGTACACTTTTTGTGCATCGGTTTTGCAGACATGGTCAAGGAAACACCTTCAGTACCTGTGGTTTTGATACAAGAAAGGGTGACTGGAATGTTTGGTTATCATGTTTCTTACAAGAAGGCATGGAAGGCAAAACAAAAAGCAATAGCTAAGATTTACGGTGATTGGGAAGAGTCATATGCGTTCCTGCCAGGATTATTCAGGACTAATAAAAATTTTAAATAACAGAACACATTATTAAGTCACTAATTATTATTCTCTAAATAATAAATAACTGAATTCATTGTTTGAGTAATTATTATTCTCAAATTAATCTTATCTTAGCTATCTTGGGTTACTATAAGTTCGGAATTAATTATTTTACAAAATATGAAATAATTAGACTATCATCTTAAGGTTTAATTAACATACAAAATAAATACTTATTCGACTATTTAGTTAATTTACTAATTATTAGTCTTCTATCCTAAGGTTAATAATAAATTTTAAATATTTTAATTCCATAAATTATTGATTTTAATAATTAATTACTCTTACATATTTATTTATTAAGCATCTATCCTACCGTTATATATTTATTAATCCTATTATTAAATCATAATCCAAGCAAAAAAATAAATGTTTAAAAGTTAAATCCTATTATTAAACAAAAACATAACAAAAACATTAAATGTTAATCATCTATCCTACTGTGATACATTTATTAAATATCTATAATAAATTAATGTATCTAATTAAAAGTAAAATCTAATATTTATTAAACAATAAACATAACAAAAAAAATTAAATGTTACCAGAGTGAATGAAAAAAATTAAAGATTTGGAAAGTGGGGGAGACAAAGAAGAGGGGCTGTGTTTAAAAAAATGGAAGACAAGAAGAGAGACACAAAAATGGAAGAACGGAAATGGAAGAACGAAGGTCTGCAACAAGAAAATGGAAGAACGAAGAGGGGGTGGGGGGGTTGACGGTTGAAGAAAGACGATTTGGGGGCGTGGGTTGAAGACGAGGGGGTTACGCAACAAATGTTGGGGGTGGGGGGTCATGGGTTGAAGACGATGGGGAGGGGGGTTCTGCAACAAATTTTTTTGGGGGGGGGTGTCGGTGGAGATGGATTTGGGGGAGGGGGATTGGTCTGGGCTCTGCCGTGCAGCAGGAGCACGCCACCTTGGCAAGGTGGCACGCTACCAAGGTAGCGTGACAATTTCTTACGCGACTTTGTCGCGTAAGATATGTTCACGGCACCTTGGTGCCGTGACAATTTCGCACACAACCCAGGTACCCTGCTCCTCTCGTCCTAGCTTGTCAGTGTTTAATACCAGTCCCGTAAGAAAATTCTACGTAACTTGTCTGTTCCGTTCAAAAGCCTCACGCAATTAGTCACGTAAGACCTAGTTTGAGAAATAGTTTGAAAATAGGTTTATTTTGGTAAATATTTTTTTTAAAAAAAATTAATCTGTTCAAAAACCCCTCAAACCAAACATACCCTTCACTATTTTCTTTCTTTTATTTTTCCTGCAAAAAAGAAAAACCAATCATACGTGGAATATGCCACCGGGTTTTGCGCCACCAACAGGATAGTATTGGAGGTTTGGAACACAGCAATGCTTGAAAAGCTGCTAAACTTTTTTTCCTTCCCCACTATTACAAACTTTCCGTACCAAAAAAGAAAAGTAACCTTTTGGGCGGAAAAACAAATTTGCAAATTTGCAATCTCGCGGTGATGAAATTTTGCAGGCTTCGGCGCCACTTGCAGCTTCTGGGTATTCGAACCAAACACATTCTCACTTCTCACTTAAAATGACAAATTTACAGAGTCGAGTCCAGAAAGATTGACGTAGCGCTTCAATGGCGACTATGAACAGAAACAGGAAAAGGGTCTGCGCCTTTCACCGTGCTCCCGATGGAAGCGCTTTTGAAAAGTGGTATAGACTTCATAGCGGTGTTTAAGTTATTTCCTTTTCGTGAATTCTTTTATCTTATAAACTAATTCAAGGATCATTGATCATCGTTCCTATCACATTCTTAGTTTTCAATGTTTGTACATTTCAGTGAGATATGTGGGAAATCGGTGGCTATTGCGTTGGCTGACATGCACGAATGTGAACGGAAGATGGGCGTAAAAAGGTTCAGGGGAACAGATGTGAACCGACATGTGACGATAATAAGTTCTGATTCTGAAGATGTGAACCAACATGTGACAAATAAAAGTTCTGAAGATGTGAACCAACATGTAACAAATAAAATTTCTGAAGATTTGAACCAACACGTGACAAATAAAAGTTTTGAAGACCAACCAAGATCACCTTTCTGCTTGTTTATGTAGAATCTCACCCCTTGAAGTTTTTCATTGCTTGTTATTGGTTTTATTTGTGATATTAATGTTAGATTGAAGTTGTGTTTGGAATATGGTAAACGTGATAGCATACTAATGGGGTTTCTTTTTCAGGGAAAGCTTTGTCAAGACAAGCAATGGTGGAACTATGATTGAAATTAATACGAAAGGGTTCGAGACCTGGAAAAACATGTCCAAGGAGGTAAGCCCTGTCCATTCTCATTTTTTAAGTTGGAAAATAGGATTCTTTTAGGACTTAATTTTTCCATTCTCATCAGGAAAGGCAACCATTTGTTCTTCAAGCTGAAAAACTAGAATCTGCGTACCAAAAGACTTTGGATAAAGAGGTTAATGACATGATACAGGTAAATGGACACTGTTATTATTCATGGTTTTTTCATTTTTCCCATTGAAACATTGTTCTATCTTGCTGACATGAGGGTCCTTTGAAACTCTGAAATGAGGTTTTGTTAAAATATCATTTATGGGGTTTTGACACACTAATACAAGGGCTTTTGTACATCTATCAATCTTGGTAACTGTGGAGTCATTTTGTTCAGTACCTACTGGCCAGATTGTTTTTGAAACTTTGTTTGATAGAGGCTTTAATTTCCCCCCTTTTGGTTCATATAATTATGCACAATTCTTTCTTGCAATAAAAAATATGAGAAGGCAATGACTTGGAGCCAAGCTTCTCATTTACTAATAATGGTACTAAAAAGTTCCCTTCTGACATCATTCTTTCTGCTTTTTGTTCACTCTTGGCACATGAATTGCGACCCTCACCACCTTGCCTGTCTCTCATTCTTCCAAAATTTGAGATTCCTACTCTATTTATGACAAGTGGCTGGTTTCAGGTGGATGATGAGGCTGATTCAGCGATGGTTGGGAAGATTGATAAGGTTATTGCCTGCTTCCAAAGCTAAGAAGAACATTTTAGATTCTCATTGTTTACTTGTTTATTTTTCTAGTTCTAACTTTTGTGCATGGGTTTGTTCACTGTTTTACCAGTTCTGTTGTGAAGAATCCTCAGATTACTCTGAATACGACTCAGAATACTCAGATGACTGGCTTACAGTGGAGGTATGTGCATATTTATTTCATGCTCTTTGAATCAGAATTCTTCCTGTTTAAAATGTTCTCACTGTTTCCTTCTGCATGGAACAAGTTTCCTGAACCTGACCACTTTATTACTTTGAATTAGGAATAAGGGATCATGGATTTTCAAGGAGATATCTCAGTAAACTTGGAAACATCAATTTACATTGAACATTCTGTTTTATTGGGATCATCATCAAATAGCCACAATTGGAAAGTTCACCTGCAGGCAGTTTCTCCAAAGTCCAAAGCAAGTCTGTTGGTTATTGTACAGTTGCAGTCGTCAATTTCTACTTCTCATTTCTTTGCTGCGAGCAGCTAGATTTTACATTCTGAAGATGGAGGAGTTTTTGTTTCGAGGCTTCTTGCTGACATGTAAATTTTGATAATGGAATGAGAAGATGCTGATATAACATACAGTATGATTTTTTTTCTTTTAATGTTTAGGTGAAATGTTCCTCCAGCGTTATTTTGTTTTTGGCGGATTGGTTTTTGCTATAGAATTATATCTTTAATGGAAACTGGTCAATTGAGTGATTGACTGATAGGAAAGAAACTCACAGAAAGAAACTCACAGAAAGTAAGAGAAATTCTTATTTTATTTAAAGGTGTAACAAAATAGGAAAGAAGTATCTCCCCTAATCTCTCTATTCACTTCTTTTTTACTTAATTTTTCTATTATTAGATTGACTTTTAGTAGTTGAGATTCATTCAGTAAAAATATTATTGTAATTTAATATTGAGTTAAAATGCATTTAACATCCTAAAATATTTTTAAAGGTGGATCTAACACTCTAAAATATTTTTGGATGCAATTTAATTTTACGCCAAATAAAATAAAAATAGATCAGTCTCACCCTCTATCCATTTATTTTTGGCCCAGCTATCTGCTTTGGGAGCAGCTACGGTCCACTGCAGTGGATCATCTGTTGCCAAAAAATGCCTAATAATTTACCGCATGCAGTAAATTATTAGGTATTTTTATTAGGCAGAGGAGGGCAGCGGACGCTCCCATCTGCTTCACCGGCTAAATCTCCTACACCTTTTCAGTCCCAGCTTTAGATCCGTCTCCTTCGTCTACTGGTTTTGTAACTTATACAGTCGGAGACAACCAGATAGACGACACCTTTGGGGGCCACGTTCTATATTAACAACACCTGGACTTCTGGTAAGACCTTCAAAGTCGGCGAGACTGGAGCATCCAACTCAATGCTTCCATTACTTGTCTGATATGCATACCATTACTTTAATTCAAATTATTAATAATTAAGCTCATAGCACAGTGATAGTGTTATATATCTGTCCCAAGCAAACAATCTAATTTTGGCAAAATATAAATCTAATGGTGGAGATTGCTTGGTGCTCTGTTTGACAATGGAAACAGTAGTAGTAGGAAGAGGAGGAGATAGATCAAATATGGATACTCAACTTGTGTGTTCTGCAAATCAAGAAACAACAGAACAAGGATGACAACAACAAGGTTGTGTGTGTTTGTTTAGATGTAGAGAGGATGACAAGAAGGAAAGAGAGATATGGCCGGCAGGGCTACTGATAAGAGTGAGTCTGCTTCAATCCACCTGCAGGTTATAGCCATCATCATCTTGGAAATCTTCCTCTTTTTGGTGCTTCCTTAGCCTCCTCCTTTGCCAACGTCACTGGTTTAAGTGTCTTGGTATTTATAGATCCAGTGGATGAAGGAGACACAGCTGAAGCTGGGGTGCAAGAGATTTTGCCGCTAAAGCAGAGGGCTTGGGGAAAACAGAAGGCAAACGGCGTTTGTGGCTGTTACATTGATCCCTTTTTATTTTATCAGGGGTAAAATTGTAATTTAAAATATTTTCGGGTGCTGATACATCTTAACCCTTTAATATTTAATATTGCAATAAATTTTTTAATATATTATAAAATCTCAACCAAGTTAAAACTAATTCAGTGATGGAGAAATTAAGTGGAAAGGAAATGAGGAAAAGGGTTAGTTGAGACATTTTTTCCCACTAAAATGAGATGTGTTGAGTAAGGTTGGCAAACTCGCTAATTCAACTAAATTCGTAATGGTGATAAACTCGTAACTAAACTTGAATTGTAAATTTGTAAGAGTTTACTTTTATTATTAAATATGTATTAATAATGTATACTAAAATAATTAAAATATAAAGAATCACAACAATTTGATATAAATATATTTTAAATCCAAATAATTGAAATTAAATCCATCAACATTCATAATTTATCATATTTAATAAAAAAAATTCTATAAAATTCATATATCAAATCATTGAGCATGATCAAATCAAAAAAATTAACACAAGTTTAAGAGTGAGTTAAGACAATTTTATAAGCTAGAAACGTAAAAACGGAAAATTCGATGTGTAAACTCTTGAGTTTATCTAAGTTTACAACCGGTACAAGTTTACTTGTGACTTAACTCAATTTAATAAAATAGAAACATAAAAACGGTAAACTCTTAGGTGTGCATGAGAACCATTATGTTCCCCAGCACTAATTCTGAGATGAAACAATTTTTTCTAATTCTGTGCCTGGGAAAAATTCTGAGAATCAGAATTACGTTTGTTAACTTATTTTATTTTTACTCAGAGAATCAGAATTACGTTTGTTAATACATTTTATTTTTTATTTATGTAATTTTTATATTCAAAAAATTATTTATGTGGTGGTGGCGGTGGTGTGGTGGTGGTGGCGACGGCGGCGGTGATGGCGGTGGCCGCGGCGGCAATTGCAGTGGTGGTGGCGGCTGTGGCGACGGTTGTGGTGGCGGCGGTCGTGGTGGTGGCGGTGCGGTGGGGACGGGGGTGGCGGTGGCATCGGCGGTGGTGGTGGGGAAGAGAGAAAGGGAAAAATAGATTTTGGCTTTGTGCCCTAGAATAGAAAAAGTAGAAATTTTCTGCTTCTTTTTTTTGTTCCCCAGTACAAAAAAGAAACCGGTTCATCCTGGGAACAAGAAAAAAAAAACCGGATTTACCAAACACTATTCTTATACAATTTTGTTCCTGGGAATAGAAATTAAGGAAAAACTCATTCTGGGAGCGTTACCATGCACACCCTTATAATCAACTTACGAGTTTGACAATAATGATGTTGAGGGTTATTTATAGCCTCAACTCTAACCTTATAATTTAATGACAAAAGATACTAGAATGCAATTACAATAATGATAAAAGATTCAAAATCAAAATTAAAATAAATGATCATAATGATAAATGCTAATAAATCAGTCGTCTTTAAATTTTCAGTATTAAGTGCGGGATAGTCTCTAGGATCCTTCTAGTTTTTATGATTGAGATCAATAGCTGAACTGGTGAATAAATCATGTATGCAAGTAATTGATTTATTTTCACCTCGTGAAATTTAGTAATATTAATTTATGAAGAATAAACTTAACGGGCTTATCTATTTGTGTCTTCAAAGTTTAAATTAAGACACTTTCGTTTTCCCTTAAATGTTAAAACAAACATAGAACAATTTAAAGCAAAATAGGATTATATTTAATTTTTTATTCGTTGTTTATTATTTAAAATAATGAATATTGGTCACTAGTCGGTGAAAAAAATATGATAAAATTTTGATTTTCTTGAACAAATATGGGAGGACAATTATAATTCTTTATAAAATACTAAAAAAACCACTAACGTGTTTATGCATGTATTTATGGGAAAAACACTTCTCATGTTGTAATGTTGTAAGAGAAGTGTTTTCTTATGTCATACACACATGAAATGGTGGGACCCACACACACATATATATATAATGTTCAATTGTTCATTATACGTATGTATGGGTCCCACCATTTCATGTGTATGTAGGAATCTTCTTCTTCTCATGCAACATAACAAGTTTAAACCCCTATATATATATATATATAGGGAAAAACATTTTTCATGTTGTAGGAGAAATGTTTTCTCATGTCATACACATATAAAATGGTGGAATCCACACACACATATATATATATATATATATAATTAGCATTATATATATGTGGGTCCCACCATTTCATGTGTGTAGGAATCTTCTTCTCATGCAACATAAGAAGTTTAAACCCTATATATATATATTGGAGAGATACATGCATTTATATTTAAGTTCTACCAAATATAAGAGGGGGAAAAGGAGAAGGAATAAAAAAATCTTATCCACAAGCACAGAGAAGGAAGGATGTCACATGCGTGGCATGTGCCTTGGTCATCAAAAAACTGTGAAACTGATACGAATGAGCCGGGAAAAATTAAGCAGCAGCTAAAGAAAGAGGCTCTAGCTTCTTCTTCTTCCTCCTTGTTCAACTGTCAGCTTCTTCCCCGGCGTTTACGCTGTGCTTTGTTGCCATGGACTGGGTTGCTTTTCACAATTCCAGAGCCTCTTCTGGTTTAATTTCTCCCTCACTCTCTTCTCGTTTTCAACCTTCTCCTTTTCCCGTCCAGCTCAACATTTTGGTATGCAATTTCTTCTCCTTATGTATGCCTTTATTTATTTTCTTCATTTAATTTTGATTTTATGCTTTTTTCTAATATGTGTTTTTCCCGGAAATTGAAGCGATCGGGTGTGGTTAGGAATCGTCTGGTCGTCCGGTGTTCTTTGGGGTCCAAAGGCGATGGCTCTTTGAATGGTAATGGGTTGCCATTTACCCCCAATAAACTTTTCATGCAGGAGGTACGGAGTCTTTCCGTTTTTCTGATTCAATATGCTGGTTGTTAAGTCTTTGGATTCCTACTTTATCTTTTTTGCTTTTATTGTTATTTTTAATTCTCTGTATAACCAACGTTGAAGTTTTTGTTTTTGTTTTATCGGCATGGTTCATCGTTATGCAATCTTATTGGAACAGTGAATTTAGTGATGTGAACTTATCGGAATTCCAGTACTCCAAGTTTTCTTATTCCCGTAACTCTTCTCAATTCATGTTCTCTACCAGGCAATAGGAGCTGAATATGGGGAGGGTTTTGAGACTTTTAGAGCTGATGGGCTTTTAAAAGTTGATGTGGTAATGAACTTTGGTTCCCATGGGTAATTTAATGTTCCCTTAAAATTAAGTTTAGTTGCTTAGTTTATGAATCAATTATTTTATTTTATTTTTTTGAAAATAGGACTATTTGAATGAGAAGTTGCAAGATGGATTTCTTCAGCGAATACGCTATGCTATGAAGCCGGATGAAGCTTATGGTCTCATCTTTTCCTGGGACAACGTTGTGGTTAGTTTTAAGCTTTTAGGAATGCTTTTGAGATTTATCATGCTAGGCATGCTTTGGAAATGTTAATTGGCACAAAAAGATTTTATAGTCTTTGTGGCAATTGTGTAGACTTGTATTGCCTCATTTTTTGGTGACTATTGCCATATTTCTTGGGATAAGAAGCACTACCGCTCATGATATCATGCACCTGAATTATGTTTTGTCCATTATAACTCTATGTGTTGTGTTTCAGGTTGATACTCGAGCTCTTAGATGGAATGCCTGGAAGCAGCTTGCTTCAGAAGAGGGTATGTTAAGTTGTTATCATGGGACTCTCAATGAGACTATCTTTGGAGCTTGACTATGTTGATTTCAATGGACCATGTACTGAACAGAATAGAAAGAAAATCATCACAAGAGCGTATAAGGAGTGGGATAGAATAGAATCTTTTGATTGGATAGTAATATGGTAGAAAGGAAAGGAAAGAGTTTCATAAAGTTTTACCATGTTAACAGTCTTATAACTTTGTTCTGTTGCTGGTGTTGGTATATAAGAATGGAAATTCAGAGAACTTAATCAAATGATTTTCCATATCATCCTTTTTTGCCACCTTTGAAGGAAAGAAATATTATGGATGCATGCTATTTGAGGGAACGCATAGTTTCCTTGGCTTTCTTTCCTTCCTCAAGAAATCAGGGCCCCTGTTTTCCATTCGTTCCCTTTTATTGCATCTATATAAATAAAGAAGGTAAATGACATTGCCAGTTTTAAATTAAACAGGTTCAATAGATCGTGAAGTCTCTGCAGCTTATTTTCTGGGACTTTTCATGCTTATGTATAAAGAAACAATTACACCTTGGGTCAGTGTATCAAATTGGACCAACAGATTAGAAGTATCTGAGTTTTAAGACAATTTCTTGATGACTTGTGTGCATCATTCTAGAGGTAAGATTATAAGTTTTACTTTCATTCTCATGCAGGGAAGGATATTCCTGAAGACGGTGGTGTGAAAAGATCATTGCTATATTCTGGTGCTGATTACATGTTGCAGAAGGTTTGGAAACTTGCATTTGCTTATCTAAACATGTATTACATAACATATCAATCGCATAATTTTTAATTAGCGATTATAAATTACATATCCCTTTATGTCAATAAAGTTGGGATTTTTTAAATCGCCAACTAGAAGCAAAGGATACTAGAAGGAAGAACATTGCGGTTATAACAATTAGTTCATGATCATGTTCATTGTGCCTTTGAAACTTGTGAAGTTCATTCTGGCTGTACCATTATACATTCAACCTCATGAGATAACATGTGCTAATTTGGGCAATAAAGAGCCATGGAATGTAATCTTTTACTGTAGAGAGTGAGCAGACCAATTTTACAAAGTGGCTTTAGCTCAATGAGTACCTTTTTTAAAAACAAGCCTTATCCTACTAGATGGGATTAGCAATGTGGATCACACAACACCATTATGGTCTATCAACAACCAAATCCTTGAAAGATTGTTAACCAAAAAGTCACGCTCGATAAGTTCATTGAGTGTTCTCTTCAATCTTCCTTTACCCCTTTTCTGAGGATTCTATGCTGCTTGATCTGCCTTCCTCGCTGGCACATCCAGTGGCCTTCATTGTACTTGTTTAAATCACCTCTAATGATGTTCTACCTTTTTCTCTTCAATAGATGTTGTTCCAACTCTTGTATGTATATGTTCATTACTTTCTTGTATGACTATACATCCATGTCAACACTCTCATCTCAGCCACTCCCATTTTATGCTCATATTGAACTTTTTATAAAATAAAAAATTGGAGGAGCTCCATGTTGTGCAAAATTCCTTTTTGTGCTTGTTTATTGGTTCAGGTTGCCTAAAATTATGATGTTGACTAATATTGGGTCAATTAGTCCAAGGCCTTGCTGTTAAGCATGTAATTTCTGGTTTCTGATTATGAAATCTGACATTGATCTTAAGGTTGTCTCAGTTATCTGTTTATGTCATCTCACCATCTAATAAATCCTCTTTGCTTCTGATCTTAATATCTTATAAATGATGAAACAGTTGAAAATAAATATTTTTCCCGACTGGGAATAGGAAAAGAAAATTAGGTTTTCCCCTTCTTAACGGTCTTTTGAATCTGGTGACATCCAATTACTGGAATGTCCTTCCGACGGTTCTTATCAATATTTTCTGACTCAACTCTCTAAACTTGCAGCATTTTCTATGCGATGAGACAGATAACAAACAGGACAAATTGAAGTTGAGGTTTTCACAGTTATATTATGATAATCTTCTCAAAGTAAGTTTTGCCTCCCTGGTGTTGTTTGGCCTCTTAGACCCAAGAACCTGACCTGTTTCTTGCACATATTTCTCTGTAGCTTGAAACACCTGTGGAAGGACTTAAAGACTGGTTGGAAGCCGTGTATACTGCTCGTATCCCCTGTGCTGTTGTTTCAAGTCTAGATAGAAGAAGCATGACAGAAGCTTTGGAACGAATGGGACTCCAGAAGTATTTCCAGGTTGGTAATACATGAGAATGGTTTAAACAGGAACTTCATCTCTGGAATATATAGTCGCCATGTTTTCATAAATATGCATTGCAGAAATAGCAATTTGATGTAAGTAACAAATGACTTTTGATTTTAACTAATGGCAGTTGGGTTGCTTAGTAAGGGGCTCAACACCCCTTAAGTGAGGTCTTGAGTTTGAGCTTTGCAGATGAGAGAAACCACACTAGGAGAGTTTTTTTCCCAGCAAGGGCATGACCTAGTTTGAATTTAAATTAGTTGGTAGTATTGAATACTATGTTTTTTTAAATCTTATAATGGACTCAAAAGATCATGTTATTTTTATTTTCAGGCTAAAAGTGTCATATTAGAGTTATAATATATATAAATAATGTTGCAAGTTGAAGGTGGTCGTGACTCTTTTCCTGTAATGAGCTCCCACTTCAGTTTGACTGTTGGTCTATGAAATGTTATGAAAAGCTTTAAATGCCTGAATGAAATCAGTTGGTTGTTGCTACAAGCAAATTCCAAGTTTTACTTTGCAAGATGGGGAAATTTAGAAGACTTTCACCTATGCCCTACATATTTTTAGGGTTCAACCAATGGATAATATTGCCACTTATTGTCTTGAACTAATTTTAATTTTTAACACATTGTTTGAGTTCAATATCTTTACATTCTCACTTTATGTTGTCTTTGCTGATTACAACATTTGAGTTGCAGGCAACTGTGACAGAAGAAGATGGAATGGAGTCAATAGCTCACAGATTTCTTTCTGCTGCTGTCAAGGTATATTCTCGTCAGATGATTATATCACTATAAAGCATTTGAGGCTTGGAACATTTTAAACGATTGTTGGTACATTGATATTAAGATATTATTCCCTCCCGTCTTAATTATAATTATAAGACATATTTACTTAATTTTGGAGAGATTAAGGATAGTAGTTAAATTAGTTAATTATATTTGTTTTCCCAAAATGTCCTTATTTAAAATTTAAATGGCATCCAGTTACTATGATTCTCTGTTCTTTGTTGGACCTCTCCTACCTCACACACGACTTCTCTGGGCTCTTAAACAGTCCGGCGTTGTCGATCTCTCTCAACAACTTTTGGACTCTTGGAGGTTGAAAGTGTAATTTAATAGTAATACCATAATTAAATATGACAAAAATTGCTCAAAATTATTTTATTAAAAAAAAATAGTAGAATTGATTTGTATGTGGCATTAATGAGTTGCAAGCATTACTCACTTTATAGAATATATAGGTGCATAATTAAATTATTATTGAGAAAGTATCAATAGGGGTATTTTGGGAAGAAATTGACAAAAATTAGAAATTAAGACCAATATGAACTCCCAAATGTTGTCCTATAATTAGGACCAGAGGAAGTATTACCTAATCTTTGTTTTAACAAAAAACATATAAGCAACATAACTAAATATATATGGCAATCTGAAACTTATCTATCAGTTTATTTGTTCGTAGTCAGTCTGCAAGCGTTATACTTTTGTCCACAAGACATTGTAATTAAGGAAGTTAATTGTGAATATGCAATGTGAACAAATATATACTTATTCTTGATACAATATGTTGCCAGTCTTTGATCTGCTTGACTAAATGCCTTTCAGCTTGATCGGAAACCTGCAAAATGTGTGGTTTTTGAAGATGATCCTCGTGGAGTAACTGCGGCTCACAATTGTACTATGATGGCTGTAGCATTAATTGGCACATATCCTGCGTGAGTAGTTCACTTTTATGTACAAGGACTAAATCTAATCTATTACTACGTCTGGTTCTTAACATAAGATCTCATTGGTAATTTGAAATTCTACTACCAATGAGATCTTATATTAAATGCCCGAGGTAGTATTTTTCTGTCCCGTTGAAATGAAAAACACTTGACAGTTTTCATTTTGTTGAGCACTTGGAAATTCTTTCATTTTGTTACTGAAATCTTTGATGAGATTACTCATGCCGCTTTTGGAAATTCTTTCATCCGGCAGGTACCATCTGGGGCAGGCTGATCTTGCTATTGCTGGCTTTAGTGAACTTTCTGTGATCAACTTGCGTAGACTGTTTGTTAACAAGGGTTCCTCATTTATGGATATGCAGAAGGAGTTCATAGAGAATGCTCCTCCCAAAAGGAAACTTGGAACTGACACCATCTTTTAACATCTTTTTCTTCCCATTTATCTCCATATCCAACCTGAAAGTTTTCTTTGTAATTATATAGCGTTGATTTTTCGTTTTTAATGTAAATGTACTTTGATTATATTGCAATAATCAGTTCGGTCTGATGGTGAATCATATTTTACTTGTGATTTTGCTGCATTGTAGTGGGAAATATGTTAGTTCATGTGTATGTGAGTTTTGCTGCATTATAGTGGGAAATATGTTCATGTATATATGAGTTTTGTCTCGTTGATTAAACAATTCCAACCAATACGATTGATCTTTCATCCTGAGAAAAGTAGAGGAAGCCTTTCTGTTTAGTGTAGCCTTAGAGCCTGTTTTGAGAAAGCGGTACCAAGGCTGAAACATGGTATTGAAAGAGAAAACGTTAGAAGTGACTTTTTTTTCAACCTAAAACTTTTTTGGATGATTATATGAACAATAAGTTTAGATGAACAATTACTGAAAAAGAAAATAAATTTGCAGAGTATTGGTATGTATAAAAATTATCAAGTCATTTTTACCAATTAAATTTTTAATAAGATAATTTTCCTGATTTTTCCTCAAATTTATTATATATATTTTTTGCTTTTTGGATACATTTATAAATATCAAATTACTAGGCTTATTGGAATAATTTTATTTTTTCTCTCTCTCCACGGTGCATCTAAAAGCACCAATTTCTAGCTTTTGATGCTGTGACTTTTAATGTAAAAACTCATTAGCCTGCATGAACCCAAATGAATTTGAATTTGAAAAAACTACTTCTATCACTAATTACATTTATAATATGAATTTTGTTCTATTTTAAATTTGTAAAAGTGAAATTAAAAAAAACTACTTCTACCACTAATCCAACAAGTCCTTAATGTTGCATGTTTTAATCTTTTTAATAGCGTTTGCTCGCCACCAATGTTGTCAAAAACTAGTGTAAACACTTAAAAACTTACGTTTTTACGTGGGTCATACGTGCTAAAACGCAAGTAAAAGTTGTTCTGAGCAGAAACTGGTAGAAACTAAAAACTTACGTTTTTACTGTTTTTACTTTAACAAAAAAAAGAAAGAAAGAAAAGTTATTTTTTTTCCCAAAAAAAGGATGAAAAGTTGAAAACCCTATTTTCATCGTGCATTTTAGACTTTGGATTACTAGAGAGTGAAAGCTGAATAGTTATATATAGTTTTTAACGTATTTCCATAGTTATAAATGTAAGTTTTTTAACATAAGTTTTTTTTATAATGTTTTATATAGTTATATGACTTAATATTTTTTAAATATGAAGTTGTTCATTGAATTTTGAGTAGTGGTTTGTGATTTTTTTTTCATGTATATATATATAATTTTGAGCTTTGACCTTAAGTAGTAGAAAGTAAAAACTTTACGTTTCGTGTCGTTTTTATGATTTACGTTTCTACCACCCACTTCCGTGTCTACGTAGAAACTCGATTTTGACAACATTGCTCGCCACAATATGTGTGTGTGTGCGCGTGTTGGATTTTGTAAAGCTACCCTGCGTGTGTGTTGGATTTTGTAAAGTTAGCAATAAGATGGCTAGTAGCTAGCTATTTATTTTATGGATTAATATAATATTTGGTTCCTATATTTTCCCTTCATTTTAAATTTGATCCCTGAAGTTTGAAACTTATAGCTTTGCATCCTCAAGTTTATGTGTATAAAACGTTAGTCCCTATAGTTTTAAAAGGATCTATATATGAAATTAACGGCGTTAAGTTTGCAAATGTGCCACTTATGCCATTTATTTTGCCGACCTGACATGCTTAGTAGGAATTTGATGTGTTAAAATATATTATAATTTTTTTTTTTGAACTGTTATATAATAATTTTTTTTTAAAAAACATTATATTAACCCATATTTTATTCGTGGTCCCTCCATTAATAATCCATTTCCCCCCTTCAATGTCATAAGTCGGGAAGGAAGAAGGAAGAAGGAAGAAGGGAAAATAATAGAAAATGAATTTTGAAAATGTAAAATCATAAATTAGATTTGTTATTAAAAATTGATAAAATAATATTGATAGTTGATAAACAATTCACAATTTATAAAAAACACGTGGTTTAGGATCTTGTAATTTCAAAGTTATTTTCTTATCACTCTTCAAGAAGAATGTTAAAATTGTAACTAATATATTAGAAAAAATTAAATGCATTCATAAATATTAGTAATGGTCCTTTATTATTTGGCAATAACTTTTGGAGGGTGTTATTGATGTTTGTTAATTACTACGTTATTCATTGGTTTCTCTATCTCTCTTTTTTTTTTTTGGTCAACAATCATTTATGGTCACTTATATTGTGTAAGAACTAAGAAGCATTATTTATGATATTTTACTATAGCAATCAATTATTTAAATAATTATTACTTATATTACCAGACATTATAATCGTATTCCAATGGTCATTATAACTTATAAGTACGATGAAATGTTCATTTAAAAAAAAAAATATGTATTAAAAGTACATATTTCAATTATATTTTATGTCACTTGGCGTTTAAGATACTCAATAACATTATTACTAGAAAATTAGGTATCTCACCACACTTCAAATCTAAGTAAATCACATTATAATTTTTTATCAATAAAATTAAAATCGTAGTTGATGTTGCTGACATGGCGATGTCACTGTCCCAAGGATTCTTACAAGGATTAGGTTAGCGATATCCCTTATCTTTCCCCTTCTGCTCTTTCGCGCCTTCGAAAGAAGCTGACCCAAATGCCATTAGTACTTCGCGTCCGGCTTCAGTTGCAACCATGTCCTGCATCAACACTAGATTCACTTCCATTACACCAACCTCTGTTCCTTCGCCTAAGCTTAGAGGATCTCGGTTCGCTTTTTCCTCCAAGTCCAGGTCCCCAATTCTCTGCTCTCTGAGAGGTAATATTTTGTTTCCGCTGCAACCCTTTCCGCGATTTGAAATGCACTCCCTATGCGAGAGCCCATTATGATTTCTGATTGCTCTCCAGGATCTTTCGAACCTGTATCCCCGTCAAGTAAATCGATTATGTTTACATTATCATTCAGTTTAGAGCTCTGTGAATTATTAGCCTTGTGTTTTTCAAATTAAAATGAATTTGTCCTCAGTGATGTGTTTATGCGAAATCTGAAATCATTTGTGTTTATTATCATAAATCTGTCCCTTTCACTAACTCGATCTGATAATTTCCCGGGCTTTCAACTATGTGAATGATTTGCTCTTGCCAACGGGAACCGGGCACCCTTGTGTAAGGAAGTTCACTGAAATTTCTTGTGCTATAAAATAGTCTTGGGATTAATTAATAACTTAAAAATTGCTTTAAGATAAATAAATTGCGTACCATAATGCAGCTATCCAGTTGCTTAGACATATTATTTCAATTTCCTTTTTGTTCTTAGTTGTCATTTTCAGTACATTCCAACTATCGTTTAGCTTTATATCAAACATGTATTAATACACTCCCTCCGGTTCTTAATGTAGGTAGGGAGTTGATATTGGTTCTAAAAGACCTATTTCACATTTTTATTATTTTTTCCCCAATTAACCTATTGATATTCCCTCAACAGTTATCAAGTAGGAGAGGAAGGGAGGGAATTGAGGAAGATTATTAGGGTGTTTTAGAAAAAATATATCATGTTTACTAAACTAACATCCTTAATCTACTCAAATTAGTCAATTAGGTCTTACATTAAAGAGCAAAGTATTAATTATTTCCTTCACAAGACATACGAGTTTAAGTTTCTGAACTAAATTCTGGAAAATCACATCCAGGGACAATTGCTGAACCAAAAGAAACTTCTGTTGCAGAACCGCTATTGCTTAATGCTGTTCGTGGGATAGATGTTGAAAGACCGCCAGTTTGGCTTATGAGGCAGGCTGGGAGGTACATGAAGGCAGGTTTACACAGCTAACGGTTCTGGTTGCATTGATAATCTTTAACGTTGATGTTTTTGGAAAATCTTAGTAAGATAGCAGCTTTTAGTAACTTTATGTCATCCATGTAGACCAAATTTAATTCTAGGTTGTTTTGCTGTTGCATTATTTAGAATTTACAGTTGGTACTTTGTTGGTGCATTTTACAATTGTCATATATACATATGCCTTACTAATAATAGATCTTTTTCATAACCTTTTTTGACCAGAGTTACCAAATCATCTGTGAGAAGTACCCTTCATTTCGTGAAAGATCTGAAAATGTCGATCTTGTTGTGGAAATTTCACTACAACCATGGAATGTTTTCAAGCCTGATGGGGTAAGATAATTTTATGGCTCTCATTAATATATCTATAATTTTTTGGGTAATTGCTATGATTCTGCTAACATCAAGTTCGTTTGCATTTTTTTGATGCAGGTGATTTTATTCTCAGACATTCTTACCCCGCTTCCTGGAATGAATATACCCTTTGATATTGTGAAGGGTAAGGGTCCTGTTATATTCGATCCTATTCACACAGCTGCCCAGGTTGATCAAGTGAGAGAATTTGTTCCTGGAGATTCAGTTCCTTATGTTGGGGAGGCACTCAAAATTTTGAGGAAAGAGGTCTGACTGATCTTTTCCTTCAAAGATTCCATCTCTGAATGGCTACTATCTATCATTTCACAACTCTTCTTTTAATGACAAAAGCTTTTTAGTTTGGTCATGTACTGGGAATTCATATATATTTGAGGATACGACACACTGCAATGTATGAATGACCAATGGTTATCATGGGTGCTGGGATGTAGTGGCATTAAGATACTCATTGAAGGCTCATATCATGTGTTACCTAAGGGAATAAATAATGAAACAATAAATGAACTATTAATTCTGCGTTTGGCTATTATTAAGCTGATGTGTTGAATCTGTATGTCTTAATGGTGTTAATTTGTTGTTGTTGTTGCATGTCTCGAAAGTAATTTGCAGAGCTTATCAGAGACTCCAAATATCTAACCTTTTAGTTTATACAAGTGCTGTTTTAATGCTATTCTATCTGTCCAAATGAATTTAAAATGCCCTTTTGTTTTACTTTCTTCTTGGATCTAACAGCTTTAGTGTTGATTTCAGGTTGATAACAAGGCTGCAGTCCTTGGGTTTGTTGGGGCTCCGTTCACCCTAGCCTCATATGTAGTTGAGGGAGGTTCTTCAAAGCACTTCTCAAAAATTAAGAGATTGGCTTTCTCAGAACCTGAGGTAATCTTTGACTATCTTTAATTACTATGCTGGCCCAACCATTTCTTGCATTGGGCCAGCATAGTAAAACTGTACTTTTATATCTTGTCCTTTTATATCTCATTATTTGGCATTCTAAAACTGTACTGACCGTTCCCAACCTCTCCCACACTAATTGGTGCTGCAGCTATATAAAGTAAAACTGGATGATATTCACTAACAGAGAGAGAGAAATCTAGTATTGAATGACCTTTCTCTATTTAAGTGTTAGATTTGAACTTGGGAATCCCTATTTGATAACCTTACCCGTCTCAGTAGACAAATCCTGTCTTGTTTCTTGAAATCAATGGATCCTTCAATTTATGTCGAATTTTGATGTGTCCACAGATCCTCCACTCATTACTTAAGAAATTTACAACATCAATGGCTAGATACATTCAATTCCAAGCTGACAGTGGAGCTCAAGCTGTTCAGATTTTTGACTCATGGGCAACAGAGCTCAGTCCAGCTGATTTTGAAGAATTCAGTTTGCCTTACTTGAAGCAGATAGTAGATACTGTGAAAGAAACCCACCCCCAACTCCCTCTAATCCTCTATGCAAGCGGATCGGGCGGCTTGCTGGAGAGGCTAGCTTTGACAGGTGTTGACGTAGTTAGCTTGGACTGGACAGTTGACATGGCTGATGGTAGGAAGAGATTGGGACCAAACATAGCAGTTCAAGGTAATGTTGATCCTGGGGTTCTTTTTGGTTCAAAGGAGTTCATTACTAAGCGTATTAATGATACTGTGAATAAAGCTGGCAAGGGGAAACATATATTGAATCTTGGTCATGGGATTAGGGTAGGGACACCTGAGGAGAATGTTGCTCATTTCTTTGAGGTTGCCAAAGGAATCAGATACTAAGAGGCAGATTTTGATTATTTGTTACTTTTTTTTAAAATCTTTTGTTTTCTTGTGCCATTCTCCTTGCTAGGTAGGGGTTTTTTCTCTGAAACCCACAATTTCATTGATGTGGTTGTATCTGTAGGATTAAGAATTAATGGAAGAGAGGAAAATTTCTTAAGGCTCACTCATATATATATTCACGACATCAGTCAAGTAATGCCTTACATATTTATAGATCCGTTTGTTTCAATTTTTTTTTAAATGAAAAAATCACTAATATTTTGTAAAAAAAAAAAATTTACTTATGAAAAAACTTACCATGCTTGTTTTAAAAATAATTAGAATCTTAAAAAAAATTATTATTTGAATAAGCTATTTTGAATAACTTCTCATTATTTGAGAAGCACCACCTAATAAAAGTGTTTTTTTTTATGGGCTAACTAAATTACAAAATAATTTGTACTTTTCAAAAAATCTCTACACAACACACTATTTTTTCGAGCAATATGATACCTCCTAAACAAACAGGTCAAATTGCATCATTACGGGTTGATTATCATGTGTGGTTATTTGGGAAAAAAATTCATTAACTAGATTTTTTATATTTAATTCACTATCAAATTTGCTTGAAAAAATTGATTAATTGAATGGGGAGATGGATGTTATGAATTCATTAAAATTCTCATTTATGAATTATCTTTCTAGTTTTCTTCCCAAATAAAGTTTAATAAATTAGATCTTGAAAGCTTATCATCGTGACTCGTCTTTTTCTCAATGTACTATGGATAATAGGTTTTTTTTTTTTTTTTTAATAACAAATAACTATGCATTAAAACCGATAAAATTTAAGTTACAAGGTATCAAAGTAGAGTCCAACAAACACTCCTAATCTGAGTAATTATTTTAACGTGCGAATTGCGATAGTTTGACTAGTTTGCAATGGATAGAAGAATGATTGGGATAATCAACATGATTTTGTTGGAGGAAAAAAGTCATTGCTTCCCAAAGTGCCTGCGCAACTGCAATTGAAGGACGACAAGTTTGTTCCGAGGAGCTATCAACCAGTGGTGAAAGTTAAGGTTGTTGAAAAAGATTGTAACAGAAATGGCACGTCCATGGTTGTTAGTCTTAATGACTTTGAAGTAAACATCCCACTTGCTGGAGCAATTTCGTAGGACAGATTGCCAGTTTCTACATTGTATCACTTGCTATTGAAAAGTATCTTTTTTCCTTTGTTGTCGTATCAAAAATTGATTGGTGAGGGCACGTGCTTTAGCTTGTACTAATTCAATGACCTGCAATGGAGAAATTCTAGAACTTGCATGGCAAATTTTGCTTCTTGCAAGCCATAGAGAATCTAAAATGTAAAAAGGTAAAAAGGTCATAAAGTTCAACCATGTAGCTATCCAAACTTGTAATCTTTTTATTAGGGTCAAAGTCAATCTTAAGACCAGTGTGACATCCAAACCAACAGGCTCTGGAAAAGGGACAATATAAGAACAGATGCTCTAAGGATTCATCATTGTCATTACAGAAGAAACATACCTCAGTAGAAGCAAAGTGTCGATGATACAAGAACGGATTGGTTGGCAAGATACATCTAACAATCTTCCACAAGAGCAATTGAATCCTAGGTGGTAAAGATGAGTTCCAAATTAAAGTACATACCTTGTTATTTGATTGACTAGATTGCTCAGATGTAGATTGAAGCAGTCAATATCCGTCCCTGACAGTGTATATTCCTGAATTTTAGCAGGCCATCTAATCATATAAGGGAGTCTAGATAAAGGGATTTCAAAATTTCTTGAACCACTTGCCCAGGATAGAATGAGGATAATAAATGGTGCAGTATAAGGTCAGATACCTAAAGATGAGGATATGCCAGACCACACTGTTACAGAGGCCACCATAGCCGGCTATTAAGACATAGAGAAGAACCCTCATCCACTTGCCAGGTAAGATGGTTAGTGACAATATTACCCGCTTTAAAAATGTTTTTCCAAAGGGATGAACTATATTATAAGCGAGTGTAAATATATAGTTATGCTCTTGATCTAAATATTTTTGTAACATCAGATTACTGAGCAGAGAAACACTTGTTAGATATGACTCGCCACAAATGCTTTGCTGAGAGTGCAGAATTAAAAGCTTTTACTTGGACAATTTGGAGACCACCATTTACTTTGGGAAGGCATAATCCACCCCATCGAAGAAAATGTGCCTGATTTGAAGATCCCGTTCGTCCCCGATATGGATAAAAGTTAACAAGTAAGCTGTATGAGAATATAATGTGTACAACAATAAGGAAAAGAAGGGGGGAAATAAAAA
Source organism: Acacia pycnantha (assembly GCA_025563575.1). NCBI lineage: Eukaryota > Viridiplantae > Streptophyta > Magnoliopsida > Fabales > Fabaceae > Acacia > Acacia pycnantha. Next base: position 1,662,611 of record JAMWYP010000054.1, on the reverse strand, counting down.
GATAGAAGGATTTTTCCCTAAAAAAAATCCAACCCTAAAACTTTCAGAGTTTTTAATTTTGGTTAAGTACCAATTTTGCCTCTGAAGTACGCGCCCAAGAGCAATTTTGCCCCTGAAGTATCAAAACGGAGCAATGTTTCCCCTCCCTTAGAAACCCTAACGGTCAACGTTAGTTGACCTAACGTTGATCGTTAGGGTTTCTAACTGAGGGACAACATTGCTCCGTTTTGATACTCAGGCAACATTGCTACGTTTCGGTGGAGCAATGTTGCCCCTGAAGTATAGAAAACGGAGCAATGTTGCCCCTCCGTTAGAAACCCTAACGGTCAACATTAGTTGACCGTTAGGGTTTGTAACTGAGGGACAACATTGCTCCATTTTAATACTTCAGGGGCAACATTGCTTCGCCGAAAATTTAAGGGGTAAAATTGCTCCTAGACGCATACTTCAGAGACAAAATTGGTACTTAACCCTTTTAATTTTAATCTTAGTTGAATGAGGTTTCTTTTATACGAGATTTACTTTTGAAAAAAACTGTTTTCATTGGACATAGTTCAGATAATATAACACCACTTGAGTATGTAAGAACTGTAAAATCCTTTTCCTAAAACAATAATTAACTAAAGGTTTGACCAAACCATTATCATATACATAGTTGGGCTTTGAACTTCATAAGGGCCAAAATAAATATTCACTACCAAGCTCAACCTCTTTAATTGAAGCATACTTTATCAAATATCAAAATATTCAAATCGAACTAAGTTGTGGATCCACAACTTAAATATAAAACATAATCATAAATGCCTCTGGGCCACCCAAAATCATCAAGAGTTATTCGGTCACATAGAATCAAAAATATATAGTTAATGCGTCAAATCTTTAAAATAAGTTAGAGTATGCAAGATGAGCTTTAACATGACAATATACAATAATCTAGCATACACTAAAAAGGTGGAAGCAATACTCTTAGCAAAAATAGCTTAAGCTTCCAAAATCTTCTCTGATGGACCCGCACGAGAACTATCACTTATAAAAATGTTGAATCAACCGGGTGGCACAAAAGCTTCAACAACTAACAATACATCTCATCGGGCCGGGTAAGTGCTCATGAGGTGTCAAGTGAGACAATTATAAACTCATAGCATAATAAAAATTGTCACATGGTTATATGTATGTCAATTCATATTAGCATAATCTCATTCTTATATTTATCACATGGGTGCACAAAAATCAACAAACAAGAATTTATTCTCTAACCTCCCTTATTTCCTCCCTGCCTAACTTCCTCTTATTGAACCCATGGGCTAGTACTCATCCATGTGATTGGTAGTTTAACTCAATAAGCTCACCGGTTAAGCAATATGGACCGGCTAAAATCCATAGAGCACAAGACTAGACCATGGATTCCCACTCTAATGTATTAATGTCAAAGCCTTACTAAACACAAATAGGCCAAATGACTAACCAGTGTACACCTAAAAGCCCACCACCTTATCTTCTCTTTTTGTACAAGGATTCGCCTACTTATTTCTTCTATAAATAACCTCACACCAAATCTATATCAATACTCAAGAGACACAATCACAATGGGTTATCACATGTCATTATCAATGTACAAGTTGTTAACACAATTTTTTCCAAGCTCATAAATCAATATCAATTCTCTCTCTCACACACACACACACACACATCATATCACTAGTCATTTCTTAATGAAAATAAGTCTCACAAGACAATTTCATTAACAACATAGTTTCATAGTCCTTATCACAAACCAATAGCAAATTCTATATAATTAAAAATTACTCATAAACATCATAGAAGCAAGCACGATAAGAGGAAAGTGATTAATTACCTCTTTCCAAAACAAAGTAAAACCACGATACTCCTAATCCAAAAGCTCACTCACAAGCCACACATCAATCTACAATAATCAATCATCACCACATATTAGTTTACAAACTAATTGAGTGGTTACAACAACAATTTAGAGGCTTAAAATCTCTTTAGAACCCACCCAATCATTTATTCCAATCAATCAAAATCTTTGGTCTATAACTTAAGGTTCTAATATCAAAATACTCATTTGAGAAAAAACCAAGCTTAATTAACAATATAAACCAATTAACTTCAAATATAATCCATATTAAAGCACATTAACAAAACCCAATTATCAATCCTCGTTTCCAATCCATTATCAATATCAACCCAAAGCCTAACTCAAAAATCAAATCTTCATATATCTTCCAAATTGTCAACTTTAATATGAAGCCCCAATATTCTTAATTTAATAGCATAACTCAATTTCTCTATCCCCAATCATATTTTTATTAATCCAATAACTTTATTTCTCTCATTAAAACTATTGACAATAATAATTCTACTCAATTATCATAAAACCCCTAAAATTTTGCTCACTTTAATCCTTTGGAAAAATACCTATGAATCAAGTATCTCTCAAGTCTCAAATCATTACCACAATCTCATTTCTTTCTCCCATTAATTCTTTTTTTCTCCTTAGAGTTATCAATTAATCACAACCTCCTCAATTTATTTTAAAACTCCCAATTCCCTTTTTTTAAAGTTTCACCCAAAACACTCAATATTCATATTTCATTATAAACCTCAAATCTAAGTCATTCAATCATTAATATAACCTCCAATAAGTTACAATAAATTATTAAATTCGAACTTATGCCCCTTAATCATAGATCACATTTTTTCCAATCAAACCTAACTTTATTTTTCCCAAATAAACCATTTAAGCAAACATCTAAACCATATAACTCATATTCAATTCTAACCTCATTAGCTTTTAATCAACAATTGAAACACTCAAAAATTTGAAATCCAATAAACCTTAATTTTTTCCATAAAAAATTAAAAATGAGAGAGGAGAAAATAAGAAAAATAGAAGATAGAGCCTGATGCAGAGCTTATCCAATCAAATCTAACTTTATCATTGTTGCATGTTGCATTCTACATAATTATTTGATGACTGTAGAGCCTCATGCAGAGCTTATCCATCAAGTTGATAATGAACTGGCAGGCGAAGATCACTCTCATGAAGATAGTGCTCCAAGAGGTGATAGAAGTAAGGCAACTTAGGGCGAGCTTATAAGAGATGCAATAGCTCAACAAATGTGGACTGACTATGCAAATAATGCTGAGAACTAAACTTTACATGTTCCTTTGTTGTGTTATTTGGTTTTATTTCCTTCATTGAATTATTGTTATGTTGAAACTTTGTGTAATGTTATTTGGTTTTATTTCCTTCATTGAATTATTGTAATGTTGGAAACTTTGTTATAATTTTATTTGGTTATATTTGCTGCTTTGCTTTAATGATGATAATTATTCATTAAAAATGTCTCTTGTTCATCAAATGTTTACATTTATCCCTCAATTATTTATGTATGTATTTGTTTCTTTATTGTTTATGATTTTATTCATGTTAATTTTCTTAGTATGGCTCCAACAAAGACACCTGATGCAAATGTTCCAACATATGAAAAGAGCCTTATTTGGACTTCCAAGATGGATGATGCGTTGATTGATGCATTTATGCATGAACTTGATATGGGTCACAATGTGAATGGGACTTTTACAACTACGGCATATGATAACATAATTGCTTATTTGACTATGTTGTTTGGATTTAAAGTTGATAAGGACAAGGTGAAAAATCGTTGGAAGACTTTGAAGAAGAAATATTCTGAAATTTATGATTTCTTCAAAGGGGGTATGAGTGGATTTTCATGGAACTCATCTACTCATACATGGGAAGCTGAGGACCAAGTTTGGGAGCAATTGATTGAGGTGAGATACATAAACCGTCTTATTGTAGGAATTATTTTGACATTTATTCTATTTTTATTGTTTGAAATCCTTTATTCCCCTACTAAGACCAACAAAATAGTATTGATATTGCATTAAATTCTTGAAATTTGATTTTTCAGGTAAAACCAAAAGCTGCTCATTGGAGAAATACGCCCCTCCCAAATTATGAAAAGATGTTGGCTCTTTATGAAAATGATAGAGCCACGGGAGATGATGGCGACACTCCTTCAAATATGAAGAAAATGCGTATCTCAATTCCTCCACCAACACACTCCAGTCCTCCATCACCAGTTGAGAATGAGGTTGATCCACTTCTAACCCAAAATAATATGATTTTTCAGGATTTTCTTGTCAATTTGGACGATGTGGAAGTTGATGATCCTTCTCATGGAGCTCAAAGAAGACTAAAAGGGTTGGTGCAAACAACGCAAAAGACACTTCTTCTAAAGGAGTGTTAATTGCAAAGCAAATACAAGGTATGGTAAGTTCTATGAGGGAAGGAAATCAAGTTTTTTGAGATAGATATGCATAAAAAATTTCGGGGGAGGACACTTTTAAGCTGATTCGAGAGAGTGGATATGATGAGGATAAGATGTCTATCATCTACTGCTTCCTCATGAAAGATTTGAGCAAACTCAGAGCAGTGATTCAATGCCCCCTCCTATGCGCAAGCAAGTTATTATGCAAATGGTTTTCAGTGATTAGAAAATAAATTTGAGGATATTTTATTTTGCTTATGATGGATGTCTTTTGATAGATTTTGATGCCACCTTACATATTTTAATTTGCTTTGTGATGGAATTTGATGCCACTATTCATATTTTGGTATGAAGAACTTCTTATTTTGGTAAATGACAATGTTTAGTTTTATTTTGGTATGAAGAACATTTTTTACCCATCTAAAAAAACCTGTGTATTTTATTGCTACACTTAATTTGTGAAAATTATGGTGTCATATGCATGTCAATGCTTAGCTTCAAGATTGATTTGTATAGCTTGATAAAATATTGTCTTGATTTTCCATATATATATATATATATATATATATATATATATATATATATATATATGCTTTAAATGTTAATTTTCATTTTAAGGCATAAAAATGTTACTTATAATTAAACGTTATTATACATTTAATAAAATTTGGTAAAAAATCACTTATAACATAAGTAAATTTGTCCATGTGAAGACAATTTCCCTCCCCTCTCTTCCTGAACCAAACAAGGTAATATTAAAATCTCTCTTATAATATAAGGGTAAAGTTGTCAATGTGAAAAAAATTCTCCCCCCTCCTAAACCAAACAAGGTAACATTAAAATCCCTTCCCTCCACTTCCTTCTAATTAATCCAAACAAAGTAATATTAAAATCCTTCCTATCCCTTTCCCTTCATTAAGATCCCCCTCCCCCTCCCTTCCATCGAACTTAACAGATCCTAAAAGAAACCCACACAAAATCCCCTCTTCCTCTCACCCTCTCACTCTCAATCTCCTCCTCACAGTATCACACAGTGGAGAAGCACACGAAGACGTGAGAAAAGAAAAGAAATGAGGAACATAGGGAAAGGGATGCTCTCCTTTACCCGTCCCCTCTATTTAGAGCCGGGAAATCGGGCTGAGCCCGTCAGGCCGACCCGTTTAAGGCTTGGCTCTTCAAGGGCCGAGCTTAAAAATTAGAGGAGGTAAATTAAATTAGCCTTGTAGGGTCGGCCCGGCCCGTTAGGCCATTTTATTTTTTATTTTAATTACTTAGGTTGCCTAACTTGAGAGTTGAGAAGTGAGAACCCTAAAAATTTCAATTCTGGTCTCTCTTTTCTTTTTTTTCTTCGAAAATCTCACTTAGTACTACTCAAAATGAAGCAAAATCAAATGTCTTTGAAATTAATGATAGTGGTGAAGAGGATGACAATGATAGTCATCGTACTAATATTGCTTAGTAATATGCTTCTTATGTTTTATGTGAGTTATTTGTGGACAATAATTTGGTTTTGATTACGAATTAGTGAATGTGTTTATTTGATGGATGATTCGTGTTGTTTGGATATTAATGTTAACAATATTTCTTTGATAAATTAGAACTTTAATTGTTGTAATTTACTAATTATATTTCTTTGAAAAAAAAAAACGGAAGAAAAATATTTAAAATTTGGAATAGTAACTTTCGGGCCTTGTAGGGCCGGCTCTGACCCCGGTGCTCTGTTCTCAGGCCGAGCTTTGAAAAACAGTTGTTTTTCTTAACCCGGGCCCTGGCCCTTCAAGGGCCGGCTCTGATTCCCAACTCTACCTCTATTACCCTCTTCCAATCTTCATCACCCTTAGATTAAGAATTTAATGGTCTAGATTTCACATTTTATGAAAACAAATATTATAATTTTAGATAAAAATAAAATAAATTTAACATGGTAAAATTTTATCTGAACAGTTCACCCCTTTAGGCTATTATTATGAAGTAATTTTTTTCTGTTTTACGTTAACAGTTCAGATGGAATTTTATCCATTTAAATTTATTTTTTTTACTTTTATCTGAAATAATAATTATAATAATATATACTTTTATAGAATGTCAAATCTGAACCATTGAAGTTTTGATCCAAAGGGTAATAAAGAGTAGAGAATGGTAATGGGGAAAAAGGACCGAAACGGAGGTGTTGTTGCGTCTGAGAAAATGAGAATAAAGGGGATAGTTTGATGAGTTATGATCAAGAGCTGGGGTCACGCGACCCCACTATTGATCTAAAGAAAGTTATTATTATTATTATTACAAACCTTTCCAGCACACTCAATTCTTTTTTCTGAATTCAGGTTAGGTATTTTGCATAAACTAAATTTTCATACAAACCATTAATTTTCTCATCTTCCTAAAATTATGGTTTGAAAATAAATCCCAAAAATTAAATTCCATTGAGTAATATTCTCCATACACAAATTATTACCTGATAAATTTCAATAACCATGAAATAATACTATTAAATTGAAATCGATATTAAATCTTTATTGCCTTTACTTTGTTTTACTTTTTTAATAAAAAAATTGATATCTTAAAAATATAATTAGAACCGTTTATTTTTATTCATATTCTCTCAACTTTTTAATCATATTTCATTATTATCCCAATTTGATGTTTTCAAAAACAGAATTTAATCTAGGGAAAATTAAAATAAAGGACCTAGAAAAAATAATATTTATTATAAAGGACCATAAAAATAGGAATTACTTAGAAGGACCAAAAAGCATGATATAAATTTAAAATCACTAAGTTGCCCCTAATTAAACTTTAATATTATCTCTTGTATTTATAATTTAAAAACTAATTAATATTAAAACTAAAACCACACATCATGATATAATGGGTTCTTTTTTTTCCAATATATTATTTAATTAACAACAGTTAAACTCATATTTTTTTATTTTAAATTTTTAATCAATTTATATCATTAAGTTGCCCGCTTTATATTTTCAATGTTGGACTCAATTCAGCTCTTTTTATAAAAGATAAAAACTAAACTCATTTCATATTTTTCAGGATATTAGATTTTTTTAGAGTTTTTAATTTTATTAGCATTAAATGAATTTTTTAACCCACATAAATTTCTTCTAAAACGAAAATAAATGATATAAAATTTTTTGGTTTGGCATATATGACAAATTATAAAATACCTTGAGTTTTATTAAAATTATATAATTCTCTTTTTTATACGAATATAATTCTATCTTAACTTAAAAAAATGTTTGATTTAAAAAATATAAATTTTATAAAATCGAAGAAGGTATAATTTTATATCTCATACCTATCCATCCAAGTTTTGAAAAATGAAAAAAAAAAATGAGAAACCTCTTCTTTAATTTAGTGAATCTTAGAATTCTATACTAGTTTTAAAAATAGAATGTGAAAGAGAATTTAGGAGAGAATACAGATAATTTTATTAGGGTCATTTTAGTATTTTTAATTTTATATTTTTATATCTGATCCTTCTAAATAATTACAATTTTTATAGTCCTTCTCCATAAATATCTTTTCATGCAGGTCCTTCATTCTAATTTTCCCTTTAATTTACTCTAAACCTCAAATCAATTAATAAATCTCATCTTAGTGTTACTTAATTCGGATAAATAAAAATTTAGGATGTTACAAGTATTACCTCATGTCCTTAACATAAGACATAATTTACTAATTTAAAAAAATTGAGGAAATTAAATAAATTACTTTAAAATAGTTATATTTATATTTTTTCAAACTAATTTTCTGATTTATATAATTATATATACTCTTATTTACACATAATTATTTTACAAAGATAATACAACATATATTTTAATTAGGTAATTTATTTAACCGTAAACTAAATTTTATATTAAACACATAATGTACTATGTCTCAATTGAAACACTGTTTTATTCTGTCACTTATACATTTTTTTGGGCCGGTACCACGTATACAGAAATATATAAGGGAAAATTTCATTTAAATACCAAACGAATTTGTAAAACCCCCAAAAGTCTTCCGAATTTGTAAAAAGACTGAGAAATACTAAGGACCTATGAATGATATGCAAATTCGCGTGAAATTACCCTTTTATCCTTAGTTTTAAGAAAATCAAAAAAATAAAAAACCCCTCGCCGGCCGCCGGAGGGGGCCCTACGGCGGCCACCAGTGGGGGGTGAGAGTTTAAACAAAATTAATTTTTGAAAGTGAGGACCCCACCTCCTCTCAAAGAGGAGCCAAGTGGCCAACCAGTTGGGCTACTTGGCTTCTTTGATATATATATACAATAATAAATATATATATTCTTCTTAACATTTTTTCAATTGTATTTACAAATCCTGAAATGAAAATTACCATTCTACAAACGAGAATTACCACTTTTTCTACAGGGTTCCCTTTTTTTACCATTTGATGCATGTTTTGTAAAACCAAAAAAATTGCACTATTACCATTCCACAAACGACAATTACCATTCCACAAACGAGTATTACCATTCCAGAAACGAGAATTACCACTTTTTCTACAGGGTTTCTTTTTTTTTTTTTTACCATTTCATGCATGTTTTGTAAAACCAAAAAAATTGCACTATTACCATTCCACAAACGAAAATTACCATTCCACAAACGAGAATTATCATTCCACAAACGAGAATTACCACTTTTTCTATAGGGTTCCCTTTTTTTTACCATTTCACGTATGTTTTGTAAAACCAAAAAAAATTGCACTATTATTGTTCTGGTGTAGAACACAGATGTCCAGCCGAGTGGGTGGGCTGGTGCTTTGATGTCGGATTAAATGTCTCTTCCTGGGTGCTTACGAGGGAAGCACACTGTCGGAGGTGGGATCACAGTACACAGTCAGGCTCTTCGCCAAGGGAGTGGGGTGTGTAGTGTGACTAAATGTAAGTAGTTTAGGGTTAGAACGTGTGTACCTTAGGTCTCTACCTTAGTATTTATAGAGTTTACCGTAAGTAGATCTGACGTGTTATCCGGCCTAGTGCGCCCACTACAACACCGTATGCGGAGGTCACCCTAAATTAGTGGAGCGGTTGAGATCCTCCTCGCAAATAGGTAGGACGGTTATACCTCGTCCATTGGCTATTGGGCTTGACCGCTATTGGGCCTGACCGCTATTGGGCCTTATGTAGGTCCGTAACAATTACCATTCCACAAACGAGAATTACCATTCCACAAACGAGAATTACCATTCCACAAATGAGAATTGCCACTTTTTCTACCGAGTTCCCTTTTTTTTACCATTTCATCATGTTTTGTAAAACCAAAAAAAATTGCACTATTACCATTCCACAAATGAGAATTACCATTCCAAAAACGAGAATTACCACTTTTTCTACCGGGTTCCCTTTTATTTTTATTTCATGCATGTTTTGTAAAACCAAAAAAAATTGCACTATTGTCATTCCACAAACGAGAATTATCATTCCACAAAACATGCATGAAATGGTAAAAAAAAAGGAACCCTGTAGAAAAAGTGGTAATTCTGACTTCTGGAATAGTAATTCTCGTTTGTGGAATGGTAATTTTCGTTTTCCAGAATGGTAAAAGTGCAATTTTTTTGGTTTTACAAAACATGCATCAAATGGTAAAAAAAGGAAACCCTGTAGAAAAAGTGGTAATTCTCGTTTTTGGAATGGTAATTCTCGTTTGTGGAATGGTAATTTTCGTTTCAGATTTGTAAATACAATTGAAAAAATGTTAAGAAGAATATATATATTTATTATTGTATATATATATATCAAAGGAGCCACGTAGCCCAACTGGTTGGCCACTTGGCTCCCTCTTTGAGGGGTGGGGGGTTTGAACCACACCTCCTCACTTTCAAAAATTAATTTTGTTTAAACCCCCCCCCAAAAAAAACCCCACCGGTGGCACCTCCGACGGCCAGCGAGGTTTTTTTTTTTTTTATTTTTTTGATTTTTTTAAAACTAAGGGCAAAAGGATAATTTCACGCGAATTTGCATATCCCTCATAGGTCCTTAGTACCTCTCAGTCTTTTTACAAATTCGGAAGACTTCTGGGGGTTTTGCAAATTCATTTGGTATTTAAATGGAATTTTCCCAACAATCAAACCATGCTAAAACAAGAAGGAATATTATGTTCAAAAACTTCACTTTCAAATCCAAATAATGATATCAAAAATTTTCAAAACAATGATAACAAAAATTTTCAAATTGCGAATTTAAAAATTTTAGAAAAAAAAATAAAGTTTATTTTAAAATTCCAGATTATTCAATCAAAAGAGTAAAATAAGAATAAGAATAAACTTTAAAACAGTATATTTTAAATCAACTAAATAATAAAACAAGGAATATTAATTAAGTTCAAAAAATTCACTTCCGAATTTGAAATCAAAATATCAAAAAAAATAGTTCAAAAAAATCACTTTTAAATCAAATATTCGGAAATCAAACCAGATTTAAAAATAATAAGTTAAAAAAATTTCAAATTGCGAATTTTAAAAATTTCAGATAACAAAAAAAAGCTTATTTCAAAATTCCACATTATTTAATTCAATTAACATAATTAAATAAGAATAAGAATAAACATTAATAATTAATAATACTAAGGTAATAGATAGATGTCCACATTGCGTCAATATTCTTGCGACAACGAGGAATGTATTTGAAATATCTTTTATGGTTAAATATAAAAATATTTAGTCACCAAATTTGTTTCAAAACCATATTTATAATGAAAAGATAAAAGTTTTTGAAATTGGGGGGTTTTTAAAATTTCAGATAACTAAGTTAGAATTCAAATTTGCTGAATAAATTTAATAAGTAACTCAAATTATACATGAGGTATCAAAAAAACTTATAAGTAAATAATAATGGAGAGGTAACGAGATATATTCAAATTTAAAATATTTTTGATCAGAAAATTTAATTCACAATCAAATTTAAAATAAGATACTGAATTTTTAAAATATTTGAAACCAAACTTTAGAGTTTTAAAACTGTAATTTTCAATCAAACAAATAATAACAATGAACAAACGGAAATATTAAATTCAAAAAAATTCAGATAAAAAAATTTGAGATTTTTCAATCAAGATAATAATGAAATAAGAAGTAGGAATAGTTAATTATCAAACAATGGAACATGACTCAGGGAAGAGGCTATTGGGAGACTACAAGGAGAAGATAACATACCTTGGAGGGCCTCTCAGCATGACTGACTTGTTGGTTGCTTCAGCCTTGGTCCCTTGACAGGTTCAGAAACAAAATAGAAGAATAAAAAAGGCACAACAAATGTGTACAACTTCAACAGAGATAAAAAAAAATGGCACAAACTTCTTTCCTAGATATAAAGGGAACCAAATCAAAATAAAAAACATCAGCCAAAATTAGATCTTATCTTCAATCCTAAATATAGAATAAGGTTTGTAATGCAATTTAGGAGCGGAGGGAGAACTATGAAAGCATCAAAGCAAGTACAACAAGATGTTGATCACAATAAACAAACACAAAAATACAGTCTAAAAATGTGTACATTTTCAAAACAGATCAATCTTTGAACAATCACACCCCAGAAAATATCAAACACAAATGAATATAGCCAAACAAATGTTAATCACAATATACAAACACAAAATTCTCACAATAATATCACAAAGAAACCCAAAATAGGACTTCAAACACGTTAAGTGAGCTAGGAAAAAAAAATCACTCGAGAAAGGAAAAATCACAAGAAGGAGAGAAAGAAGTCTGAACCTTAACAAAAGTGAGCAAGTCAAAGAAAAATCAGAAAACCTGAAGAAACAAGTTAATACCAAATAAATTAGCTCGACCTACTCTTGCCTTCATAGGGAGAGTCTCATTGCCTTCTTTCCTAACGCAGTTGAACATTAAAGATGCAAAAGTTCCCTTCTATGTATTAAGGAATTTTCCCTGCTTATGAAAATTCTGTAAGGAAACTTCCGTGTGATTTCCCCTGTTTATGTAAACTATGAAAAATTTAGACCCTAGCAACTTGGGAATGCAGATAATAAAGAGAGTAAGGCAGAACCCCAACAAACCCTTAAACAGAACAGATCAAAATTGGGTAACAATCACACCACAAAAAAATCAAACACAAATCAACAAAGCCAGACAAATGTTAATTTCAATGAACAAACACAAAACTTTGACAATTATAACATAAAGAAGCCCAAAATAAGCCTAAACCTTCAAACGGAAAAATCACAACCAGAGAAAAAAAAATCCCTAAACGTTCAAAAGTGAGCAAGCAGAAGATAAATCACAACTACCACAGAAAGAAAACCAAATCTTCAAACAAAAAGTGAGCAAGCAAGCAAAACAAGAACCAACAGTAGAAAAATCACCAGAGAAAGAAAACCTAAACATTCAAACAGAAAGTGAGCAAGCAGGAGATAAATTACAACTACCAGAGAAAGAAACCCAAATCTTCAAACGAAAAGTGAACAAGTAAGCAAAAGAAGAATCACAGTAACCAGAGAAAGAAACAGAAACCTGAAGAAACAAGAAGATGCGAAAGTTCCGCAATATGTATTAAGGAAAATTCCGTATGATTCCCCTAGCAAGTAGCAAGCAAGGATATCCGAAATCAAGGATTTTCCACATAACCTATGTAAACAAAAACTAAAATTAGTTGAAAACCAGATTTAAAGTCATAAGATCAAAAATTTTCTAATTGCGAATTTTAAAAATTTGAGATAACAAAAAAAAGTTTATTTTAAAATTCCAGATTATTCAATCAAAGAATAAAATAAGAATGATTTTTAAAACATTAATTTTTAATCAAGCAAAAAGGAATATTAAGTTCAAAAAATCCAATTTCAAATCAAACATAAAAAAAATTCACTTTCAAATCAAAAGGATAGTCCACATAATGTATTTGAAAAAAAAAAAAAAGTTCAAAACCAGACTTAAGATAACAAGATCAAAAATTTTCAAATTGTAAGAATAAGAATAAACTTTAAAATAGTAACTTTGAATCAAACAAACAACAAACAAGGAGTATTAAGTTCAAAATCACATTTAAAATAACGATATTTGAAAGTTTCAAATTGCGAATTTTAAAAATTTCAGATAACAAAATGAAAGTTTATTTTGAATAAAATAAGAATAAGAATAAACTTTTAAGACAGTAATTTTGAATCAAACAATCAAACAAATAGTAAAACAACAAGGACTATTAAGTTCAAAAAATTCATTTTCAAATCAAATATCTGAACAATTTTTTTTTTTAAAAAAAAAGAAGTTCAAAACCAGATTTAATGTAATAAGATCAAAAAATTTCAAATCAAAGTTAATTTTCAAATTCCAGATTATTCAAACAACAGAATTAAATAAGAATAAGAATAAACTTTAAAACAGTAAGTTTTGAATCAAACAAATAATAAAACAAGCAATATTAAGTTCCAAAAAAGTTCACTTCCAAACAAATGCACTTTGTAATCAAATATCAAAAAAATTAGTTCAAAAAATTCGCTTCTAAATCAAATATCTAAAATCTAGGATTTTCTAAATGTATTTCGAATAAAAAATTTAAAAAAAAAAGTTCAGAATCATACTTAAAATAATAAGATTTAAAATTTTCAAATTGTGAATTTAAAAAATTTGAGATAAAAAAACAAAGTTCATTTTGAATAAAATAAGAATAAGAATAAACATTAAAACAGTAATTTTGAATCAAATAATCAAAACATTTTTGTTAAAACAAGAAATATTAACTTCAAAAAATTCACTTTAAGAAAAAGGATTTAAATTAATAAAAAAAATTCACATTGTGAATTTTAAAAATTTCAGATAACACAAATTTATTTTTAAAATGCGAGATTATTCAAACATCAGAATAAAATAAGAAAAATAATAAACATTAAAATAGTAATTTTTAATCAAACATCAAATAAATACTAAAACAATAAGGAATAAGAATAACTTTCAAATGAAACATCAAAAAGTTTAGTTTAAAAAATTCACTTTTAAAAAAATGGGATAGGATATCATTTACTACCAATTAGTGTTATTACTTATTCTCAATGAGATTCTAATCTAACGGTGTAAAACAAACTGATAGTAATAATTGTCCACAAATTTAGTACAATAAAATGACTAACAAAAAATAGTTCAAAACCAGATTTAAAGTAATAATATCAAAAAATTTCAAATTCCAGATTATTCAAACAACATAATTAAATCAGAATAAGAATAAACTTTAAAACAACAATTTTGGATCAAACAGTAAAACAAATGTCACTTCCAAAAAAAATCATTTGAAATCAAGTATCAAAAAATTTAGTTCAAAAAATCCTCTTCTAAATCAAATGTCTGAAATCTAGGATTGTCCAAATGTATTTGACAAAAAATAAAGAAAAAAGTTCAAAATCATATTTAAAATAATAAGATTTGAAATTTTCAGATAACAAAAACAAAGTTTATTTTGAATAAAATAAGAATGAGAATAAACTTGAAAACGGTAATTTTGAATAAAACAATCAAAACAAATGATAAAACAACAAGAAATATTAACTTCAAACAATTCGCCTTGAGAAATTTAGTTTCTTTTTTTTATCGAAGATAAATTTAGTTTCAAATCAAAAGGATTGTCCACATAATTTATTCAAAAATAAATAAAAATAAAAAGTTCAAAACCAGATTTAAAAAATTTCATAAAACATAAACAAAGTATATTTTGAATAAAATAAGAAGAAGAATAAACTTTAAAACAGCAATTTTGGATCAAACAATCAAACAAATGGTGAAACAACAAGGAATATTAATTACAAAAAATATCAAAAATTTAGTTCAAAAAATTGACTCACAAATAAAAAAGGATTGTCTACATAATGTATTAGAACAAAAAAAAAAAATAGTTCAAAACCAGATTTAAAGTAATTTTCAAATTGCAAATTTCAAATCAACAGAAAAAATTTAGAACAGTAATTTCGAATCAAACAATCAAAACAAAAATGGTAAAACAATAAGGATATCTGAAATCAAGGATTGTCTATATATAATATATTTGAACAAATTTTTTTTAAAAAAAATTGTTCAAAACAAGATTTAAAGTAATAAAATATCAAAAGCGTTCAGATTGTGAAAATCGAAATTAATTTTCAAATTCCATAATATTCAAACATAATAGGAATAAACTTTAAAAGAGTAAATTTTGAATAAAACAAATAAAAAAAAGTTCAAAAAACTTCCAAACAAACAAGGAATTAAGTTCAAAAAGTTCACTTCCAAAAGAATTCACTTTGAAATCAAATATTAAAAAAATTTAGTTCAAAAAATTCTTTTTCAAAAAACTTCCCTTCTAAATCAAATATCTGAAAATCAAGGATTGTCCAAATGCATTTGACAAAAAAAAAAAAACAGATCAAAGTGCAAATTTAAAAAATTTATGATAGGAAAAAACAAATTTTATTTTTAAATTTTAGATTATTCATTCAGTTTGAAATAAGAATAAAAAAGTGTTAAGTACCAATTTTGCCCCTTAAGTTTTCGATGTAATATTGTTGTCCCTGAAGTCTCAAAACGTAACAATGTTGCCCCTCCGTTAAAAACTCTAACGGTCAACGTAGTTGACTGGCACTTAACGGAGAAGCAAACATTACTATGTTTTGAGACTTCAAGGCAAAATTGATACTAACCCAATAAAAAACACAAAATAGATCAAAGTGCAAATTTTAAAAAATTACGATAGGAAAAAACAAATTTTATTTTAAAATTTCAGTTCAGTTTGAAATAAGAATAAAAAATGGTTAAGTACCAATTTTGCCCCTTAAATTTTCGGCGTAATAATGTTTCCCTGAAGTCTCAAAACGTAGCAATGTTACCCCTCCGTTAAAAACTCTAACGATCAACGTTAGTTGACTGGCAGTTAACGGAGAGTCAAACATTACTACGTTTTGAGACTTCAGGGGCAATATTGCTAAGCCAAAAACTTAAGGGGCAAAATTGATACTTAACCCAATAAAAAACATAGAATATTAAGTTCAAAAAATCACTTCCAAAAAAATTCAGTTTGAAATCAAAATCCGAAATCAAGGATTTAAAGTAATAAGATTAAAAAAAATCCAAATTGCGAATTAGAAAATTTTCAGATAACAAAAAGCAAAGTTTATTTTAAAATTCCAAATTGAAAATAAAAATAATAAGATCAAAATTTTTAAAATGAGAACAAGAACGAATATGCAATTTTGGAAAATATCTGAAATCAAGGATTGTCCAAATATTTGAACAAAAATAAAATAAAAATAGTTCAAAATAAAATTTAAAAAGAACAAGAAGAAATATAAAATTCAAAAAATTCACTTTCAAATCAAACATCAAAAAATTCACTTCCAAATCAAAAGGATTTGACGAAATAAAACAAAAATAGTTCAAAACCAATAATAAGATAAAAAAAATTCAATTTTGGAATTTTAAAAATTTCAGATAACAAAAAGAAAGTTAATTTTCAAATTCGAGATTATTCAATCAACATAATAAAATAAGAAAAAGAATAAACTTTAGAACAGTAATTTTGAATCGAACATCAAACAAAAAAGAACTTCACTTTCAAATCAAACATAAAAAAGTTTAGTCCAAAAATTCGCTTTAAGAAAAATAACTTTCAAATCGAAATGATTATCCACAAATGGTAGTTTAATAATTATGATTGAATAAAAAAAGTAGTTCAAAATCAAATTTTAAATAAAAAATTTTCAAATTGTGAATTTAAAATTTTAGATAGATAACAAAGACAAATTTTATTTTAAAATTCCAGATTATTCAATCAAAAAGAATAAAATATGAATAAGAATAAACTTAAAACAGTAAATGTTAACTAAATAATAAAACAAGGAATATTAAGTTGGAAAAATTCACTTTGAAATCAAATATCAAAATATTTAGTTAAAAAATCAATTTTAAATGAAATATAAAAAATTAGTTCAAAATCATATTTAAAATAATAAGATTTAAAATTTTCAAATTGCGAACTGTAAAAATGTCAGATAACAAAAACAATGATCATTTTCAAATGCGAGATTATTTAATCAACAAAATAAAATTTAAACAGTAATTTTGAATCAAACAATACTAAAAAAAAACAAGGCATATCAGGTTCAAAAACTTCACTCTCAAATCAAAAATAAAAAAATTTAGTTCAAAAAAATGGTATAAAAATTTTCAAATTGAGAATTTTAAAAATTTTAGACTACAAAAACAAAGTTTATTTTAAAATTCCAGATTATTCAATCAAAAGATTAAAATAAGAATAAGAATAAACTTTAAAACAGTTTTAAATCAACTAAATAAACAAGAAATATTAAGTTCAAAAAAATCCCCTTTGAAATCAAATATAAAAAAATTTAGTTCAAAAAATTCAATTTTAAAAAAATACTAAGTCAAAAAAATTTCAGATAACAAAAAATAAAATTTAGTTCAAAAACTATGATTATAGATAGACGTCCAAATTGAATCACTAATCAATAAATAATAAAAAAGAACCGGAATTTGAACAGAACAGCCAGATAACATGAAAAACTAGTTTCAACATAACATACCTCGGAGGACTCTTTCAGCATGACTGACTTGTTGGTTGCTTCAGCCTTGGTCCCTTGACAGCTTCAGAAAGAAAATAGAAGGGGGGAAAAGGCACAATAAATGTGTACAACTTCAACACAGATAAAAAAAAATGGCACAAACTTCTTTCCTAGATATAAAGGGAACCAAATCAAAATAAACAACCTAGCCAAAATTAGAACCTATGAAAGCATCAAAGCAACTACAAACTTTATCCCCTTGATAGCAAACAAAACAAAAAAATACAGTCCAAGCCCAACAAATTTGTACACACATCAATTTTGTAAATCACACTTCAAAAAATATCATACACAGTGCTAAACAAATGTTGATCACAATTAAAAAACACAATTTTGACATCCCCTTGATAGCAAACAAAACACAAGAATACAGTCTACAAATGGCACAACAAATGTGTACAAATTCAAAACAGATCAATCTTGTAACAATCACACCCCAGAAAATATTAAACACAAATGAATATAGCCAAACAAATGTTGATCACAATAAACAAACTTAATTCTGACAATAATATCACAAGAAACCCCAAAATAGGCCTTCAAACGGAAAGTGAGCAAGAAAAAAAAAATCACAAGAGAGAGGAAAAATCACAACAAGGAGAGAAAGAAGTCTGAACCTTAAAACAAAAAGTGAGCATGCAAAAGAAGAATCACAAAAGAAGTAGGTTAATACCAAATAAAGCACTCTTATTAATGAGATCGCCAATTTGAGCAGCAAGACTTTGACTGGTTTCTCCAGAACTTACATTTAGAATCTTCTCAGCACTGCTAAATGCATCCCATTTGGTGGAAGTTGATTCCTCAAGGGTTAATAGGGTGGCAGAAGCTAATTGAATAATTCCTTTGTTTCTCACTAAAGATGATTGGCTCCTGCCCAATGCTTTGATCATAGCTTGCAACTCCTGTCTTGTAACATGACCAGGACGAGATTTCACATTCAAAGTAACATTACCCCTGCGCAGGGTTTCCTGTAACCATTTCTTTACAAGTAGGGCTCCATCTCTTGTTCTTCTATCTAGTAAAGCCTCCAAGAATGGTGTTCCACGTAAATTTTCAGAGGAGATTAAGGACCCAGTAAGCATCTCTCCCTCAGAATTGTCATGAATCCTCTGACTAAAACTAATTAAATCAGACATCTGAGAATCAGAGGAGCTAGAATTCCAACCAGAAAGAAAAGTTTCAACACTTTCTGGTAGACGAAAATTATCCATTTTGCAATCTTCTTCACTCAGGATCTTCCCAAGTGGTATCTGGACATCTAAGGGAGAGCGCTGCAGGTAGAAAGTGCCATGCTTGAGTTGGCTTCCTGAACTCTTAACTTGGGGGTGTGAAGTAGTTCTACTCCTACGGGGCAGACATGAAAACATACAATCAACTAATGAGTCCCCATGGCAGCAAGGAGTAAGAAGGTCAAGTGTGAGATCAATGAGTAAAAGCCCTGCTGATCGTTTACGGCGACCTACATCATACAGACTAGACATGTCTGTCAGAATCTTCCCAACTATTTTTGACATATCACCAAGGAGAAAATTTCCATTTTCAACTCCATCTACATGATTAAGGAAAAAATAATGGTCATGGTCATAGGATAAGACAGCCACAACAAACAAAGTATCAGGTCCTAATATTTAACCTAGTCATTTTATCTTAATGGCCTTATGCACACTCCTCTAAGAAGTTATGAAACAGAAGGTTTACAGTGCAACTTATGGCTTTACAAGTTTCTAACTGGTAAAGAACCCAGAAGCAGGACTGAATAGACAACAATAAATCTCGCAAATATACAGCTTCTGAAATAAGTCACCAAAGTAAGCTGACATCTCATCAAAATGATGCAAATCAGTAGTTACCTTTGATGCCAAGTGGTAGAGAAAGTGTGCAGTAAGAGTTGCCCCTGGAGGCACATCATCAGCATCAGAGAGCACCCCAGTACTTATGGGAGGCAATCCAGGACTAATGGAATCTTCATGTTTGGCTGATAAGTATGCTTCAGCTACCAACCCTTCTGAAGGTAAAACAAATACTCTTGGTGAAAGGGGACATAAAATCAAAGGAAAATGATTAACAGAAACAACTAATCTTGGCCCTGCATCTTCAATGTAGTCTAACGGATTATCTTCACATAAATTAGCACTTGCACTAGCTTCAAGATGAAGAGCATCCTTTCCTCTGGAAGGAAAGTGTGAATGTCCTTCATCTTCAAGCTTTTGACATCCCCTTGATAGCAAACAAAACACAAGAATACAGTCTACAAATGGCACAACAAATGTCTACAAATTCAAAACAGATCAATCTTCTAACAATCACACCCCAGAAAATATCAAACACAAATGAATATAGCCAAACAAATGTTGATCACAATAAACAAACTTAATTCTGAAAATAATATCACAAGAAACCCCAAAATAGGCCTTCAAACGGAAAGTGAGCAAGAAAAAAAAATCACAAGAGAAAGGAAAAATCACAACAAGGAGAGAAAGAAGTCTGAACCTTAAAACAAAAAGTGAGCATGCAAAAGAAGATAAATCATCAGGAAACCCAAAGTAAGCCAGATCAAATTGGGTAACAACCACACCACAGAAAATATCAAACACAAATGAACAAAGCCAAACAAATGTTAATTACAATAAACAAACACAAAATTCTGACAATTATAACATAAGAAACCCAAAGTAAGCCTAAACCATCAAACGGGCAAGAGAAAAATCACAACCAGAGAAAAAAAATCCCTAAACGTTCAAAAGTGAGCAAGGAGAAGATAAATCACAACTACCAGAGAAAGAAACCCAAATCTTCAAACAAAAAGTGAGCAAGAAAGCGAAAGAAGAGCCAGCAGCAGAAAAATCACAACCAGAGAAGAAAAACCTAAACGTTCAAACGGAAAGTGAACAGGCAAGAGATAAATCACAACCACCAGAGAAAGAAACTCAAATCTTCAAACAAAAAGTGAACAAGCAAGCAAAAGAAGAATCACAGTAATCAGAGAAAGAAACAGTAACCTGAAGAAACAAGATGCGAAAGTTCCGCAATATGTATTAAGGAATTTTGGCCACGAAAATTCCTTAATACATATTAAGCAAACTTCCGTATGATTCCCCTAGCAAGTAGCAAGCAAGGATATCGGGTTCTTGGAGATATATTACAGGGAAGGAAAGGGAGGGGAGAAGCCGGACAACGCATAGAGGAAGCAAAAAATAATTGAGAAAAGCGTGTAGGGTTCCGAGGAGCGTCTAGCCGTTAAAACCTTATTTTGGAAGGGGGGGAAAATAAAATCTGTAGAGATCCCAAGAAGTGCTGCCGACATAAATATTTTTTTAAAAAAAAAATAAATAATAGACTGCTATCACTTAAAACCATTCCTATGTCCTATTATAGAATTGAGAGAAGCTCTCAGTCGGAGAAATGAATTGAGAGAACATTTATTTTGCTCTTATTTATAAATGGTCTCGTTAAATTTTTCATATGAATATATAATACTTTTTATTTATTATTATGTTTCAGTTTCACCTTATTTTCATAGGGTATATTATATATTAAATGAGGATAAAATTGTAAAATTATTAAATTTTAATGTACAGTTAATGAGGCTTAAGACTTTTCTTAATTTATGTCAGGGAAAATTAGAATGAAGGACCTGCATGAAAAGATATTTATGGAGAATGACCATAAAAATTGTAATTATTTAGAAGGACCAGATATAAAAATATAAAATTAAAAATACTAAAATGACCCTAATAAAATTATATGTATTCTCTCCTAAATTCTCTTTCACATTCTATTTTTAAAACTAGTATAGAATTCTAAGATTCACTAAATTAAAGAAGAGGTTTCTCTTTTTTTTTTCATTTTTCAAAACTTGGATGGATAGGTATGAGATATAAAATTATACCTTCTTCAATTTTATAAAATTTATATTTTTTTAAATCAAACATTTTTTTAAGTTAAGATAGAATTATATTCGTATAAAAAAAGAGAATTATATAATTTTAATAAAACTCAAGGTATTTTATAATTTGTCATATATGCCAAACCAAAAAATTTTATATCATTTATTTTCGTTTTAGAAGAAATTTATGTGGGTTAAAAAATTCATTTAATGCTAATAAAATTAAAAACTCTAAAAAAAACTAATATCCTGAAAAATATGAAATGAGTTTAGTTTTTATCTTTTATAAAAAGAGCTGAATTGAGTCCAACATTGAAAATATAAAGCGGGCAACTTAATGATATAAATTGATTAAAAATAAAAAATAAAAAAAATATGAGTTTAACTGTTGTTAATTAAATAATATATTGGAAAAAAAAAAAGAACCCATTATATCATGATGTGTGGTTTTAGTTTTAATATTAATTATTTTTTAAATTATAAATACAAGAGATAATATTGAAGTTTAATTAGGGGCAACTTAGTGATTTTAAATTTATATCATGTTTTTTGGTCATTCTAAGTAATTCCTATTTTTATGGTCCTTTATAATAAATATTATTTTTTCTAGGTCCTTTATTTTAATTTTCCCTTTATGTTAACCATGTTCAAAGTAACTTATAAATAGGAGAAGTAGCTATAACACAAACTTTTTTTTTTTTTATATATATACAAAAAGGAATTATCTTAAATTACTTTATAAAATTGTAGCTGTAGGGTTTAATTAATGAAGTGTTACCCTTTTAATTTAAGTTGTGTTTTAGATTAATTTCCCGGATGGAAAAGTCACTAGTGTGTGTTTGGATACTCTCCAAAAACATAATTTTAGGGAGGAAATTATGGTTTTGAATTTTGAATCAAACAAATAATAAAACAAGGATTTCCCTTTCATATCAAAACCAGTCAAATTTAAAATAATAACCATGTAGTTTAAAATTTCTTATATGAATCAATAAAAAATACATAAGGGGTTGAGATTTCCTTTACTTCTTTCATCTACATATATATATATATAGGAACAAGAAGAAAAAATGAAAATGAATTTAGTAAATAAAAAAAAAATCAAACCAAACTATAAAAGTGTAATTTTCAATCAAACAAATACTACCTCTGATCCTAATTATAGAAATACTTTTGTAGTGCAAAAAAATGTTCTTATAATAAAACCGGAGGGAAAGAACAAATAGAAACATTAAATTCTAAATATTAGTTAACAACCAAATAATGGGTTGTATACATAACATATTCAAAATATTTGTGTGCTATATAAATTAAAAAAGAAATCAAGGATTGTCAACGGTATAAAATTTGTTAAAATAAAAAATAAAAAAGTTTAGATCAAAATCAAATTTATTTTCAAATTACGGATTTTTAAAATCTTATACTACTAAGTTAAAATTCAGATTTACTGAATAAATTTAATAAGCAACTGACAATTTATGTCTGATATCAAAAAAATTATTTCCAAACCTTTCAATTTTTTTTAAAAATAAGATAGTAAATTTTAAATTTTTAGATTATTAAATCAATAGAATAAAATAAGAATAAACTTTAAATCAGTAATTTTGAATAAAACAAACAATAAAAAAGATCATGAAGAAATAATTAAATTCATAATGTTTGTTTAAACTGTGATATATTCAAAATATTTGTGATTGTGAGCTATAAAAAAAATTATTTAAAACCAATCAAATTTAAAATAAAAATAGTGTAATTTAAAATTTCAGATTCTGAATAAATAAATAAAGAACAAGAAGAACTACATGAAGAAAGTAGAAACAAAACCACCAACATAGAGTTAGTCTAACAATATAAGGCTATTAAATCACTTTCGGTCTTGAAGAAAAACAAATCAAATTTAAAACAAAAATAATGTAATTTAAAATTTCAGATTCTGAATAAATCAAGAAAAATGAGAACTACATGAAGAAAGTAAAAACAAAATCACCAACATAGAGTTGGTCTAACGATATAAGGTCTTGCTACATTCCTCTTGGTCTCGAAGACACTTGGAGAGGCAGTTATGAACCTCAAATCGGATATCGAATGATAACATAAAAAAGTTAAAAACAAAATCAAGTATATATTTTTTGAAATGAGTGTTAATATCAAAAAATATTTGTTTTTGAAAATCAAATTTATTTCAAAATCATATTCAAATGCGAAATATGATAATAGATATATCTTCAAATTGCCGAATTTTTTAATCATCAATCAATCCAAATAAAATAAGAACTAAGAATTAAATAAGGATTCACAGGGTTAGAAATGAAATTTACAATGTAACAAATGACTCAAAATATATGTGAACTATAAAAAAATTAATTAATTCTACAGCAGTCAAATTTAAAATAATAATTGTGTTGCTTAGGGGTGTGTTTGATTTGAGGGAAGGGGGTGTTTAAACCTAGAGACTAATAATTAAGTTTTTCTAGGTCTCCCCTCCCTCCTCTCAAACCATAAAACACTATATTCTTGAATCAATACAAAATAATAAAAACCAAAAGAAGAAATAAAAAAGAAATCAAGGATTGTTAAACATACAACAATTACAAAGCTGTAATGCCACTAGGTGTCAACTACATGGATCATACGCCTCGATCAAAAGCTAAATCTCATGATAAATTGTTAACAAAGAGATTTCGCTCAATAACCACATTAAGCATTCTCTTTAGATTGTTGACGTCAAGTATTTGAAATATTTGTTAATATAAAAAAAAAACATTAGTTCTCTTCAAATTTATTTCAAAGCCAGAGTTTAAAAAATAATACATTTTGAAAAGGTCAATAAAATCAATTTCCAAACCAATAAAATTTAAAATAATAACTGTGTACGTAGTTTAAAATTTCAAAACATAATATGACGTATTTAACAAAAACTTAAGATAGAGTTCAAATTTACTGAATTAATTTAACAAATAAATAAAATATATGCTATAAGAAAATTTATTCCCAAACATGTGAAATTTAAAACAATAACATGGCGTATTTAAAAATTTGAGATTATTCAATCAATACAATAAAATAAGAATAAACATCAAAACATTAATTTTGAATCAAACAAATAATAAGACAATAAATATTAAATACAAAAATTCAATTCAAATAAAAAAAATAGTAACCAGATAATAAAGCAGGAAAATGAAGAAATAATAAAAATTAAACTACTAAATAAACAAAAATAAAATAAGAAAAGAAAATAGAAATATTAAAGGGAAAATTCCATTTAAATATCAAATGAATTTGCAAAACCCCCAGAAGTCTTCCGAATTTGTAAAAAGACTGAGAGGTACTAAGGACCTATGAGGATATGCAAATTCGCGTGAAATTACCCTTTTACCCTTTTAAAAAAATCAAAAAAATAAAAAACCCCTCGCCGGTCGCCGGTGGGGTTTTTTTTTTTTTGAGAGGGGTGGGGGTTTAAACAAAATTAATTTTTGAAAGTGAGGAGGTGGGCCTTCTCGTTTGTGGAATGGTAATAGTGCAATTTTTTTGGTTTTACAAAACATGCATGAAATGGTAAAAAAAAAAAAAAAACCACCAGTGTAGAAAAAGTGGTAATTAAGCTTCGGAATGGTAATTCTCGTTTGTGGAATGGTAATTTTCGTTTGTGGAATGGTAATAGTGCAATTTTTTTTGGTTTTACAAAACATGCATGAAATGGTAAAAAAAAAAAAAAAAACCCTGTAGAAAAAGTGGTAATTCTGGCTTCTGGAATGGTAATTCTCGTTTGTGGAATGATAATTTTCGTTTGTGGAATGATAATAGTGCAATTTTTTTGGTTTTACAAAACATGCATCAAATGGTAAAAAAAGGGAACCCTGTAGGAAAAGTGGTAATTCTCGTTTCTGGAATGGTAATTCTCGTTTGTGGAATGGTAATTTTCGTTTCAGGATTTGTATATATATATCAAAGGAGCCAAGTAGCCCAACTAGTTGGCCACTTGGCTCCTCTTTGAGAGGTGGGTGTTCGAACCCCACCTCCTCACTTTCAAAAATTAATTTTGTTTAAACCCCCACCCAAAAAAAAAAAAAAATCCCACCCCAAAAAAACACCCCACCGGTGGCCGTCAGTCGGCCGCCGCCAGAGGTCCGGCGGCGGCCGGCGAGGATTTTATTTTTATTTTTATTTTTTTAAAACTAAGGGTAAAAGGGTAATTTCACGTGAATTTGTATATCCCTCATAGGTCCTTAGTACCTCTCAGTCTTTTTACAAATTCAGAAGACTTCTGGGGGTTTTGCAAATTCATTTGGTATTTAAATGAAATTTTCCCAATATACAATTAATGGCATTAAAAATACTATATAAAACATATTACTTTTTCATATACATAAAAATTTTAGGAGGAGTGTCGGGCTCACTTACAGTCCAAGAAAAGGTGTTTGGAGTTCACTCTATAAAAAATTTAAAACTAAGAGTATACATATCTCCATTTAATCTGGATTACCGTTACTTCACAAATCCTTGAATAACTCCCAACAACTTCACCAACTCCGAAATTAAACCCCTTCTTTTGTTTTTGTGGGTGTCCACCTTTTCCCAATTGATATATAAAACATAGGGAAAAACAGTCATGTTGTAGGAGAAGTGTTTTCTCATATCACACACATATGAAATGGTGGGACCCACACACACACATATATAATTAATATTATATATATATATATACACACACCACTATTTTTATGTGTGTGTAGGAATTTTCTTCTTATGCAATATGAGAATATGAGAAGTTTAAACTCCTAAAACATATTACTTGATGGAACCTCTGAAAGGTAGAGAAAGCTCAGTGTGGTGACCTACCCGCCCACGGTACCTTCACCATATTCGTTTAACCTGGAAGGCTCAAACGTTTCTCTCCTTTTATGGAACAATTCCATACTGCATTAATAAGTTTAAATTTTTGGCTTTACAAGATGCAACATATTGGCACTGGTTTTTGCTTCTCTGTTCTCATCCTTCGTTCCGATCTCTTCCACCCTTTTCCTTTCCTTCAACGGTAACATTTTTCCTTTGGTTCTTCTCTCTCTCTCTCTCTCTATCTCTCTATCTATCTATCTTTGTAGCTTTAACTTTATATGCTTGTTTTCAAAGTTTCATATTTAGACTGTGCTTGGATGATCATCCATAGAAGTTAAATGGGTCCTGTCTCTTTTTGCTTGGTTTTTGATGATCCTGACAGTTCTGCCGTGTTGGCGACAAATTTTCTGGTTTTCTCTTGTTTTCTTTTGTTTTATTCAGTGGGATTCTGATGATCGCAAATCTGATTGTTTCAACACGATACGGTATTGCTTTACGGAATTTCTGGTGTAGTGCTTATGTTTGATCGTTGATATAGTACTTCTTTTTTCTTGATATTAGGTTTTTAAGTTTCATTTTATTTTTGTGTGCTTTTTCCTTGAATGGATTTTGTGATGACATTGTTTTAATGCTCCATGCCATTGAATTATGAAAAATTTACCCTTCTGATTATGTTTCATGGATGTTTTTTCCCGGTCATCTTGCAATTTCCCTAGTTTTTCATCTCAATATGCTTTTTTGTCATCTCAGTTTGGGAGGCTGCTCATTTTGCATATTGATGAGATTGAGGCTCGATTCACAGTCCGATAACTCTCCGGTTGCAAATAGAGGATGAATTTTCTGGCGGCATTCCTTTCGTGCTGACAGATATCTCTGATGAAGAAAGGATTCTTTGAGAATCTCTGTAACTAATAGACGCTGAAGTGACAAAATTGGGCCTTAGGTTTCCCGAAATGGAGGAAAGGGGGAATGTGCTGATGCAAAAGTACGAGTTAGGCAGGTTGTTAGGTCAAGGAAATTTTGCAAAGGTTTACCATGCAAGGGACCTTAGAAGTGGAAATAGTGTTGCCATTAAGATCATTGATAAGGAGAGGATTCTAAAAGCTGGGCTGGTTGATCAAACAAAGCGAGAAATATCAATCATGGGACTGTTTCAACATCCAAATGTACTGCAGCTTTATGAGGTATTGGCCACCAAAACCAAGATTTACTTCATCATGGAATATGCCAAAGGGGGAGAACTCTTCAACAAGCTAACTAGAGGTAGATTCCAAGAAAATTTGGCAAGGCATTACTTTCAACAATTGATCAGCGCGATAGATTTTTGCCACAGTAATGGGGTTTATCATAGGGATTTGAAGCCAGAGAATTTGCTATTGGATGAGAATGGTAATCTCAAGGTTGCAGATTTTGGATTGAGTGCCCTTGTCGAATCTCATCGCCAAGGAATCTTACTGCACACAACTTGTGGAACTCCTTCATATGTAGCTCCTGAAATCATAAACAAAAAAGGCTATGATGGAGCAAAAGCTGACATATGGTCTTGTGGGGTGATCTTATATGTTCTATTGGCTGGTCAATTGCCGTTCCGGGATGTGAATCTTATGGAGTTGTACAGGAAAATATGCAGAGCAAAGTACAGATGTCCAAAATGGTTTTCATTTGAAGCACGCAAGCTGTTGTTCAGAATCCTTGACCCTAACCCTGACACTAGAATTTCCATATCAAAAATTGGGGAAAGTTCCTGGTTCAAAAACGGATTCACTTCAAAGGCTGATAGAATGAAAACACTAGTTATAGATGTGGAGGATTCAGTCAAAGCTGATACAAGTCTTGGTCTATCTAAGAATGAAAGTGGTGCTACCTCTGAGGCTAACCAAGCATTGGTACAACCTACTAATTTGAATGCTTTTGATATAATTTCTCTATCAGCTGGCTTTGATTTGTCTGGGCTTTTTGCAAGAGACAATGAAAGGAAAGATGTGAAATTTACGTCGCTGCACTCTGCCTTGTCCATCATTTCTGCGATAGAGGATATGGCTCGTGTTGTGGGGCTGAGGATAACGAAAATAGAGGGAGGATTGCTGAGGCTGGAGAGATCTAGTGAAGGAAGAATGGAGCCTATATCCATTGATACTGAAATATTTGAGTTCGCCCCATCTTTTCATTTGATTGAGATGAAGAAGTATAGTGGTGATTCAGTGGAATACCAGAAGATGTTGGAGGAGGAGATCAGACCAGCTCTCAGAGAAATTGTGTGGGCTTGGCAAGATGAACAGCAACAGCAGTAGCTGGTAGCACCCATTGGTTTTCTACTCGTTCATGGTGCCATTGGTTTCAAGTTCTGGATCACTTATAATCTTTATTACAATAGGTTACTATGTTGCTGGGTTGGTTTTTTTTTTTTGCCAAATATTGATGGATTGGTTGATAATTGCATCATACTACCTCCTGTCTTCATTACAAATTAGATCATATATTAATGACTGGATGTATTGTATAATCTTTCGTTGTACATGGTTTACTGAATGGTGAAATATATTACTGGGCCAACAGAGTTAGACTCTTGAATATTTAATTGAAGCTTCTTCTGTTGTATTGAGATTTAGGGTAGATCATCTTTTACGCATACTATATCACTAGTCATTTTATGAACATGAAGCTGAGCACATCTGTGACTGGCAGAACTAAATTTCTGGTCTATAATAAAGGATTCCATTTTTGTTATCTTCTAGGGAAGTTCTAAGTTTGGTTTGTCTGATCCAAATAGAGAGACTAAAACAAAATGAAATTTTGAAAAGCATCATCATTTCTTTACTTAAGCAAAAAAAATGGAATGATAAGATTTAAAATTATTGGGTAAATAATAAGCATTATGCAAGATATTAAGTCCTTAATACTAAATGGGCCTTGTTTGATCTGTATTCAATCCATTGCCAAAAACAAAAAGGGCATTCCAGACCCAAGAAAACATTGAACGAGTTAAAATCATAATCAAAGGTGCAGGAGATAACAAGGAGTTATTTGAATCAGAATAATCTCCTGTGTATTTGCACAGAGAATATTTAAATCATTCTAAAAAATAATTGTTTAAATCATTTGATATATTGACATGATACTCCATTATTGAACATGAATTGAAAAGTAAAGGAGCAGTACTTAACCATTCTGTTCTGCTGATAAAAATGCAGTGATAATGTTTAGAAAAACAGAGGAAGTAATGATGAGCCCACATGTCGTTAAAATGATGAGAAATACCTGGAGAATAATTAATAAATGAATAAAGAAAAATGTTCTCTTGTATATGCCTTCATCGAAAGGAAAATAAGAGGCAGAGAACGTGAGATGTGATCCTTAATGTTATGATTGTATGCCACTAACCACAGAAGCATCCTGAACCGTTGGATCCCTCCCTCCCTCACTTGCCATTCCTTTGAAATGACAAAGACATATCCCTTCTTCCTCTTTTTATTTTCCAACTTATCCCTTTTTTTCCTTGGTGCTCCTTCTGTTTCCACACATATAATAAATGTACACTTCAACCAATAAAACCACAAATCTAAAGTAAGAAAATCCATTTGTCAATTGCCAAACTTAGACTCTGCTTTTAGTGGGAGCTGGTTTTATTGTCTGCCATTTCTTCTTAATTAATAATTAATTGACTAGCTATTCAAACAAATCTAGCATGTCATGTTTCTGATAGAAGCGTTTGAATTGCACAATCTTCTCAAAAAAAATTGCACAGTGTTCTTTTGAAACTAAATGTTACTCGCTTCGGTTCTAAATATAAGTGTTAGGCAACGAATTTGCTTCGGCCCTAAATATAATAGTATTTTAGTTCACCTTTGAAAGACGGAATATCACCTAAGAGAAATGGTGAATTGTGTGATTTACAATTTTCTCTCGAAAGATCCCAATAACCTCACTAAAACAAAGGAGAGAAAGAGGAAGATTGACACAAAAGATTTATATTGGTTTGGTCTAAACTCTTGACCTAGTCCAGTCCCCATACTCTTTAGATATTTCACTATCTCTTTCAAATGATTGCATACTTTGTAACTCTGAGTAATCCTCTCTCTAAGATTCACTCTCTCTTACAAGTTGTATAATAACCCACCCTCAGGACCCGTTTGTTACAAATAAAGCTTGGGGAGGGAAAGGGAAGATCCCAA
Organism: Acacia pycnantha; assembly: GCA_025563575.1. Lineage (NCBI taxonomy): Eukaryota > Viridiplantae > Streptophyta > Magnoliopsida > Fabales > Fabaceae > Acacia > Acacia pycnantha. The sequence continues at coordinate 1,631,815 of JAMWYP010000054.1, read as the reverse complement.
TCTTCCCATGGATTTTGGTTGTTTGTTACACAGAAAGTCCAGTCAGCATCTTCCAGTGAGGGTCCATCTTCCCTCATTTGAGGGAAAGTGCTTTCCATCCGAAAATGGAAGGAAAGCTGCCATCTTCCCAGGAAGATGGTTTTTTGACAGATTTACCCCTGAAATTCAAATTTGGCGGGAAGTTCGAACTTGGCGGGAAAGTTCAAACTTGGCGGGAAAGTTCAAATTTGGCGAGAAAGTTCAAATTTGGCGAAATTTTTTTTCTTCAAAAGTTCGAACTTAATAATAATATATATATTTTAAAATATATTTTAGAAAAAAAATATTTTTTTATTTTGAATTAATTTCTTTTGAGGGTAAAATAGACATTTCCTAATTTTTTACCAACTTTCCCTCTTCATTTTCTTCCTACCAAACAACTCAAGCCATCTTCCTTCATCTTTCAAATCTTCCTTTCCTTTCCTTTCCCTCCTCCAAAGTTCCTTTCACTCCCCAAACTTTCTTTATAACAAACGGGTCCTCAAGGTCTCACTACCTTGAGATTCTTACAAAGATATTGATCATAAATTTAACTCTCTAACAGAGTAAAATAATAAACACTGAATATCAAATATCCTAAGATATTATACAGTAATAAATGAAACAGTAAATGTTATTAGTTCATTTGAGCGTTTGTGTTTCTGATAGTTGAATAGTATTGAATGCTTCTGCTTATATTTGGTGAAGGTAATTAATGACCGTTGAGAAGCTTTCAATGAGCCGTTGTAACTTGTAAGTAATCAATATAGCCGTAAGTTAATGAAGCTCATCCGTTACTCACATTCTTCGATTCTACAAATGATCACTGTCATTCGCCGCTTTGATATTCTTTCTGTTTTGCCCATTGAATGATGTAGCATTTAATAAGGGAAAGGGAACAAAAATGCCTTCTAAATTGCTCAGAAAATGGTTGCCAAACCCGTGCTTGGTTTTCTGCAACTTCATTAAATGCATCTGACGTAATCAAATGTTTTTTGATTAGTTTGCATTTAATCTCTTATCTAATCATCTGAAACTCATTAATAAACCGATTAAACATAGTTAGAAACAATAATGAGTGATGATAAGAAGTAATCAAATCACAATCTAAGATTTAAGATTTACGGACACGGTGATTTGTAAAACAAAGAAAGATTAACTCGAGTTGATCATTCTACACTCAAGTCATAATTACATCCTTTTTGAGAATATGTTTGAAAGCAAATGTGAAGATGTCTCTGTATGAACTTAGCTCGAGTCTAAAATGTTTACTTCAAGTTGGTGACTCGAGTCACACACTATTCACTCAAGTCAAGTATCATTTTCACAAAAGTTCTTCGAGTTAAATTTTAAAAATGATTTGAACATCGAGCTAACTCGAGTCATTAAGTGATAGCTTGAGTTATCAAAATATGTTTGAAGAAAATCTTTCAAGGTTACACTCGAGTCATTCAATGCTAATTTGAGTCAATCTTTTGACTGTTATAAATATTTTGAATAAGAGGCTTAGTATTATAAATTTAAGTCCACTTGAGTCACACATACAACATTGGCTCAAGTTGGAGTATTTCATAAAACATTTCACAGAGTTTTTTAGCTCGAGTCACCAGAGTGTAACTCGAGTCAGTCAAAGTTAAAACACATTTTGATTGAGGTTTCAAAAGACTTGACTTGAGTTTACCAACCTTCAACTCAAATCAATTTGACATATACTTAAAGTCGGTTACTGATTCATCCTTCAATCAAAGACATGATAGCAACATTTTTAGTTGAATCATCAACTTCTTTTTATTTACAATTGTTTTTTATCATCAAAATACACATAGAGAACTAACATTACCTTATCTTCTAAATTTTTAATTTTTTTTCAAAGTATCCTATTGATTGCACATTTGAAGGGAATTTCCATCAAGGGTAATTCCAATGCACATGATTAGATAGAGTAGAAATCAATACACATATGTGACAAATAACTAATTTAACTAATTTTTTTAATATCCAAAAATAAGTTATTTAGCTCTTATATTTAAGGATTAGAGGTAGTAATATACATCGCACTTATCTCCTATGTGTTAAAAGATAAATTTAGTGGATAATAAAATAAAGATCAAGCTTCCCTTTATATGAATGTGGGTAGCTGGCAAAAATCTAAAAGTTCAAACTTGATGGGCCAAAAGGAAAGTTTTTCTATTATTTTATGCTGAATATGTGTATCACAACACAACATGAGGGAAAAAAATAATTGAGGAGAAAGAACTGAACTTTATCAAGTTTCTGTGTTATCCCTTGCTGTATTCCCTTACTATAGGAAAAAGCTCTCATCAGCTTGACATTTGATGGTAACTAACTGAGTGGGGAAGAAGACAAATCAAGATCATGAACATTGGTACAACTTCATCACTGTGACAAAATCTGGGATTTGTTGTCACACAATTGGCTACTAGCATCCATGGAATTCTAGGTGTGATATAAAGCACTCACAGGTACAAATCTAACTTCTCCAAAAGACAACGACCTTAAAGTAGTCATCTCCAAACTTCACATGATACACGAATTCATGTTACATCCAGAAAGAAAGTTTGGATTTTTCAGATACACACAAAATAATATTAATAAAAGATGGATTTTAAGAGAGATCAAGCCAACCTCTACTTTCATGCCACCATCACCTTTAATTTCGCTAAGTAAAAGCCACTATTATTAGTGGCACCGAAGGCTGAAAGCTGCTGGTTTAATGAATGTTCTGATTAAGATATACTCTATAAAAATATGAATTCGAGTCTTACCGTTGATGTAAGGATTTTGTTAATGGGTAAATTATAAGTGGGTGTCTTTAAAAATATGATCTTTGAGTCATGAAATATAATATTACTTTTGGGGTATCACGAATTCATAAAACTCAAGTCACTTAAATTCTTATTTAAGAAAAAAAAAGCTAGAAAGATTAGTTCTTTTGAGAGTGGAAAAAAAGAAAGAGAAAATAAAGGAGGGAATTAGCTTTTAAAAAAAAAAAAATTGCTGCTTCCAATCCCTTATGGTGCTTCGATTTGGTTGAGGACCATTCAAACACGCACAACACAAAGATAGTGGGGCACACTTATCAGAATAAACTATCATTTTTCCTTCATATAGGGTTTTTGATTTGAAGTATGATCTTTTTCGCTTTGTCTAAAGTTGGTAGGGATTCAGTTAAACCCCTCATGATTTAGGAATAAGAAATGTGTCGATGAATTAATAAAGATCCCACTTAATCATACTCTCGAATCTTTAATTTGTTTATTATAGTATATTTTTCAACTCGGGTGGCAAGAAATCTCTTGGTGAATTTTCTAGTGTTAAAATAAAAATAAAAAAAGAAAGAAAAGAAAAAGAGATCCCACTTGATCATGCATTAAAAGCAGTCAATTAAAGAGGGAGGAGTTAATGATTAAGTTCTTAGAAAAACATAAGAGAAGCATGTTTACGTCCTTAAAGACATGATTATGAACTAGTTGGCAAGAACTAATCATATCTCAAATTCGTGATATTTTGTTTCCTACAACCTTTCCTGATTCCAATACCATCACTTTCCAAAGATATTCTATTTCAAGATCTTTGTCCCAATTCTACGTTTTCATCACCCATATTGCCATATGTATAACATTTTCTAGTATAGCCAAACCAGTCGTAGAAAATTATAGATAGATAGATGTACAATCTGCCAATGGCCTAGTGTGCATTCGATCCTGATAAGTGGGAGGTTATGAACTCGATTTCACTTGTAATATGAGGTTATTAGTGTTTGGCTGTGTGCCCTTCTTATTAAAAAAAAAAAATCAATAAACCAATCCTAATTACAATATTGGCTTTAATTAATGACAATTGATTCACATGATTTTACACTTATGGATCTTTTTAAATGAGGTTCTAAATTAAATTCAAATTTTTCGGATAGAAATATATTAGGAAAATTTTATATCCATTCTTTTTTTCATTTTTGGATGTCTATCTAACGATTCAAGATGTAATCCAGAATGTGTTTTTTTTTTTTTTTTTTTGTATTTTCCTTGCTTGTGCTTGATTTTGAAATATTCTTATTATCCATTTTTCATCTTTCAATTTTAACTTTTATAAATTATAAATCTATTTTATAAATATGTTAAATTCAATATAGAAATTATTAAATATATAAATAAAAATATAAATGAATTAGAAATCAATATTTATATTCTATTTTCAATATTTCAAAAATAAAACATATATGTTTCAACCTAATATAATTTGTAGCAGTCAGTGTCCAATATGACTTTTAAAAAACCAATAGAATAGTATTTTTGGGAGGAAAAAGAAGGTTGAATTAAGTTCAAAACAAATATTTATACTTTTTTGGTGAATCCCTCTAGATTTTTTTGCCTTGTGGGTGTCATGATCACTGAGAGGAAAGTTTTGCACCAGCAAGCAATCGCATAAGGAACCAGAATTAATTGGTGTGATTTATCCATTAATATTTTACTATTTTGTATCACTATGATATATATCTGCTGCCATGTGTTATCAATAAAGTTAGGACATGGAAGCCTGCAAAGTACAAACTGCTTGAGGAGTGAGGACAGATATATAATTGGATGGCTACTTGAAAGTCGAAACAAATAGAAAAAAACAGAATAAGCCTAACTTTTAATAATACCATTGCTCCTAAAATATGTTATCTCTTGTGTCCATATAACACTTGTGATTGGCATGTATGTATCTTTTTCTGGTTTATCTTTCCTTTCAATGCCCAAAATCTTTTGAGTCCACATTACATGCTTAGACTTAGGTGCTTATACCTCTAATTAGAGGTATAATCATTTTTTTTTTTTAATTTTTTTATATATTGTATTTATTTAGATTTAAATTATATGCTGCTTTTTGATATGTTTTTTGCACAAGTATTTCAAATTAATTAATTTTCAAAATACTGGTGTTACAGACAAATGCAGAACTGGAAATTAATTAATTTGAGATACTGAGTGCAAAAAACATCTCAGAAAGCAGAATATAATTTAAATCTAAATAAATACAATATATAAAAAAATCAAAAATTTTTTTTTTAAAAAAAGATATGCTTATACCTCTAATTAGAGGTATAAACACCTAAGTCTAAGTATGTAATGTGGACTCAAATCTTTTATGACTCGCCTATTTCTCTCAGGAGCTAGCTAGTCCCATGAATTTTGATGACTTCCTATTGGAACCAAGATATGTAGAGGGGGAAGGGGGAAAGAAAGAGCATTTCTATTTTAGGGAAGAAGAGAGAAAGATACTATCAAAATTAGTAAAAGATAAATAAGTATATATATGTTGAATTTCAATAATTCTAAATGGACTGATTTAGAATTTTGAAATGTTGTTAAATATGATAAATTGTCTAATTACCCTTAATTTTTTATTTTTTAAAAAAATCTTCAAACCCCTTGCCGACCGTTATTGGAGCTCCAGTGACCTTGCCACCGGCCAGTCATCGAATTACCGACGGTCTGATACAATTATTGACTCTAGTCAATACCATTACATATGTAATTATTTTACTTATTTTGTCAATGTCATTAGGCCTATATTTATATTATACATATATATACCGATGCATATATATTTCAAAGGAGCTTTGGTGGCCCAATGGCTACCTAACTCCTTCACCAAGATGGTGGGGTGAGTTCAAATCACACCTCATACCCCATTGATTTCTTTATTTTCTTAAAAAAATTCAACTCCACTCACCAAAAAAAAGCCCCCGACGCCGGAGCCCTGGTGGCAGGCCGGCTAGATCCAAAGCTCCAACAGGCGGCCGACAGTGGTGCTCCAACAAAGGGCTAATTTTTCTTTTTTATTATTTAAAAACTGAGAGCATAATGATAAATTCATCAACATTTTAAAATATCAATTTGATCCCTATCACTTTTATATCATTTCCAAATGTTAATAGACATTTTGGGATTTTGAAAATTCAAATGATATTTAAATGAAATTCCCCAAAATATAATGAGTCATATTTTAACATTAATTATAGGGGAAAATTTGACAAATAAACATTAATTTCTCTCCAAATGATTTATATTATGGATCAACCAATTCTTCTAAAAGTGACTTATATTATAGACTAGAAGCGGTGCTATTTTCTTTCAATATTTTTCTTAATCTAAAAATGTATAACAATAAAAATGAAAATCTTGTAATTAAGTCTCAACCTTGTCTCCAACCCAACTGATTGTGTGCCTTTTTGGGTTAGCAGTAAAAATTACTTTTCTAACGTAATATATAAAATATAAGATAAGTACATGAGATAAGTTTTATCTCAACGTACTGAACATACTTTTTAAACAGTAACGCAAAAAGATACTATATTAGATTGAAACTGGAAGTTGAAATATATATATATAGTACTCATTTATCAGGCTTGGTTTGGTTTGGGGGGAGGGGAGGGGAGGGTAGGAAAAATGGAGGGAGAAGAGGAGAAAAGTTATTTGTAGTAGGGCCCACAAAAGTTTTCCTCCCTTTTAAATTTTTTCCCAACCTTCCCCTCCCCTCCCCTCCCCCAAACCAATCCAGCCTAAGTCACATTGAGACTTTTTCAAGTGTATTTCTTTTTGCGAATTATTTATCAAGTCATTTTACAATAAATTACAGTAGCAAGTAAAAAAAGTACTCCTATATAGTATAAAAATTCTACATGATGAGTGATGCCAGTAACCTAGGGGCTAGGGGTAAAAAGCCTCACGGATCTTAGGAGTACGACACATTGTTCACAGCCTGCATCCCTAGATTTTACTCCTTTGTTAGGGCTGGATCCTATGCTCCTCAGCATTTATTGGTGTTGGGATTCTTTGATGTTTGGCAGGAAAATAATGTTGTTTTTGTCAAATAATACTACATCCGTCCCTAATTATAGGAGTAATTTAACCAATTTTGGGAGAATTAAGGAGAGGAGTTAAATTAGTTAATTTTATTCATTTTCCTAAAATGTCCTTATATAAATTTAAAATGACACAAATTGCCCTAATTATAAGTATTTCTAATTTGTCTTACGTTAGATATCCATGACATATTAGTTTATATATGTATATTAGTTGCTTTTTATATAGCCATGTGTATACATATAGATCTAATTTTCTTTCCACACGCTTTCTAATTGAAATAATAGTCTTGCTATATAAACATATATGTGTGTGTATATGTGTATACATATAAATCTATCTACATACATAGAGACACACACCCATATATCTAGACACACACACACACACACACACACACACACACACATATATGTTTATATATGTGTGTGTTCACACATATATATCTACACATATATATATTGACACACATAAACACAAATATACATATATATGTAAACACACATATATATAATGCTCCTAATAATAAGTATAAATAGGGGTATTATAGGAAAAAATTGATAAAAGTTAAAAATTGCTCTTATAATTAGGACCAAAACTAACTCCAAAATTTGCTCCTATAATTAGGGACGGATGGAGTACTAATTTAAATTTTTTATTAGTATTTTTACTCTCTTTCAATTGTTCATTGGTATTTTTCTCCCTTCAAAACATTTATGTGTCTGGTGATCCTAGCCTAATACTTCGTTGACCAATTTACACCTTAACCCTAAAATAAATGAGAGAATAATTGAGGGTAAAAAAGGTAAAAGTATATTTATTATTGAGACAAACTCAAAAAAAAAAAACTTATAAAAAGCGACAAGCTTATTCCAAAAAAATATCTTACGTAAGAGACAAGGTGAGTACTACTTTTTCACTTTCATCTTATAAAATAATGTCGAGTCACTCTTAAAGTCGTGTTAGTAATAAACTTAGTTAAACTCACAAATTCACAAGCCAAATTTACTCTTTTTACATTTCTAACTTACAAAATTATATCAATTACTCTTAAACTCAATCTATTTTTTTATTTTTATTTTATCATATTCAATGACTTTATCTTTGAATTTTAGAGATTTTTTTTTTTTTTAATATTGATGGATTTAATTTCAATTATTTGAATTTAAAGTATATTTAAGTCAAATTGTCTTCATTTTTATATTATAATTAATTAATTAATTAATTAATTATAGAGTATTAATACATATTATTGATAAAAACAAACTCTTATTAGTTTACCATTCAAATCAATGATACAATTTTGAGTCATTGTCATAAGTTTATTTATACTCATGAATTTAATAATCTTGTAAATGACAGTTAACTCATTAAATATGTCTTAAATTAATAAATTTCTCTGACTTTACTCCTATAAATTCTGACTTTACTCATTAAAACGTTAGTTACAGGGACAAAATAGATAAATATGCATTTAATGACTTGGATTTATATTAAGAATCAAAAGAATTCTTCTAGAATGTGCCATGTAATGAGTTTGGATTCTCTCAAAATCTTTTTTCTCATTTTCTTCTCAGTATTTGATCTCTACCCTCAGATTTTAAAAAAAAAAATAGTTGGTCCAGATTCAATATTTTATAAAACTATCATTTTGAACATGAATAAATAAACTTAAACCATTAAATAATGATCTACACAATTTATACCTGTAATACAAACAAAATTAATAAAAAAACTAATTTAAAAAACACTATCATCATCGTTTTAGAAAATATTAAATCTGAACTGTCCATTTTTTATTTATTTAAAGGTGGAAATAGGATTATAAAAAAAAAAAAAAAAAGTAGAGAAGAAATTCTGAGGATATCTGCTCCCTCCATGTAATAGGGACGGGAGGAAGGATTCAATAATCTACTAACCCTTGTTAGTGTTCACGTATAGTTTGTCCCTAGTCCCTACCTTAGTTGTTATTATCATTTAATAAGTTAAAGTCACATATTAAATGGTTGTCGTCATTTTAACCTTCAACTGGTCCCCTAAGGGTATGTTTCGTTTGAGGGAAGGGGAGGGAGGGGAGGGAGGGAGAGAAAAAAGGAGAGGAGAGAAAAAAAATTTCAAAATTGAGTGTAGTGGGGCCCACAAGTTTTCCTCTCCCCTCCCCTCCCCCTCCCTCCCCTTCCCTCAAACCAAACATACCCTAAGAACTTAAATGTAATCAAGTCATTTCAGGAACCATGAATTGGGGGATTCATAGATTTTGAGGGTACTTTTATATTTAATCGCTTGTTAAGATTTGTTCTATCCACGGATTCAAAATTAATTGTAAAAGGATATTTCAATAATTATGTATGATTTGTCCAATTCAGAAGTATTCATAAAATTTGGTGTATATACTCTTTCTAGAGTTTTAGTCTTTATTATAAGATACTAACTAGCAATTATATTTAACCTCTTTTATAAGGCACTTGCTTATTTCTAAAGCGCATTAATTATTTTTTTCATATATGCTCATAAATAATAAGGATAGTAGGTGAGCGTAATAATAATATAATATTAGAGTTTAATGCAATTAGTAGGAGTTATATTGAAAGTGACTTAAATTGCCTGTTTTTATTGATTTGTGAGAATTGTTAGTTGATACTTTATAATAAAGACCAGATGGAGTATATGATAGGCTAAGAAGTCATCGAGTGTGAGATGGTGTGAAGAGTTTTTCCACACGAAAGAGCAAACAGATCGGTCGACCAATTAGGGTTGATGTAGTGTCTATTTGAATTAACACTAGTTACTAATTTTTTAACATAATTTGTGATATACGAAATAAATATAAAAAATACCTTCCATCTCAAGTAGGTAAACTTAACAGTGCCGTATAAAAGTGGCTGCAACATTCAATTTCTGAAAACTGCAATACCGGCCGTGATGGGGCACTGCCTCATTTCAATTATTGCCTTTCCTCATCATAAATGCCCTCCCAACCAGATAAGATCATATATATATATATAACAAATGATTTGTCTAGTGACCGGACCTAAGAGTTTTTTATGTGAATCAAAACTACATCGTTTAGTTTAGTGAGGGCAAGCCAAATATAATATATATATATATATATATATATATATATATATATATATATATATATATATATATATAAATAAACAGAGTGCCAATCAGAAATTACGGATCTAAAATCAGATGAAATCAAATCAAACTCTTAGGACGATAAAAAACTACATGTTTGCTTTGTTGAAGAATGATCCATATACTAAAATCAAATCGCTAAATATACATCGTTTTGCGCCTTTCCGATTGATTGTTGGAAATTGCGATCGAGTATTTGTCGTGAGAATCAATCGGAAAGTGCGGATATGAAATCAAATCGCTATCATTGATGAATAGCATTCCCACTTGATTCATCTCTATACTTTTTCCTAATAATTTTGCTTAAGCATGCGGTTTGCCTAAACGTGTAGAAAAGATATCAAAATTTCAATTGAAAGTATATATAAAACTATCCAGATAATTAATTTATTTATTGTTTAATCAAGATAATTTTTTTGAAAAATGTTTTTACGCACAAATCAAGATATAAACCAATATAGTTTTGGTTTACAGGAAAAACTCTTAGGTCCAGTCACTGAACAAATCATTTGCCCATATATATATATATATCCACAACATTTATAATTTTGTTTTTTTTTTAAAAGAATAATTCTTAATTAATTTCCCATAAATAAAATCAGACAATTGTATCCATCAAAAGTCAGAACCCAACCCAGGTGACGGCTGATTTAATTTGCCTCTTCACAGTTCACACAATTGCTTCAATTTAAAGTAGTCTTCTTTTTTCATATTCCTCATCTCTAACCTTATCAACAACGAACACACATCATGTGCTCTTGAGTTTGACCTCCCTTTTTTTATTACTTAATTATGAAAGCCAGAGGGAAATTAGCTATATATCCTATTTGATTAATCACGTAATGACAGAAAAGTGTCTCCTTCTTTTATTATTTTTAATATAATAATGTGACTCTTTGTGAGTTTCTAATAATATATCATCCTCCTCTCCAACACACTTGAAACACAACCCATGAAGCCATTTTTTAGACCATGAAATTACTTGAATCTCGGATCCCATCGTCATTCGTCACTTATGGAATACACTAACATCGCCGCATGCAGCGAATCACAACAAACTCACAAAGTCTCTCCCTCCCTCCACACACACACACACCAAAACCTTAAACCTTAAACCTTGAACCAAACAAAAATATTGAAGAAAACATGAAAGAAAGTCAACTCAAATTGTTGCGCTGAATTGTCCCTATCCATCTTACATAGTTGCCTTATGTATTGTCCGCGTTTTCGTCCCATTTTGAAGTCATGTTTATATATTTGGGAGACACACTGTATTAACGTTCACATTAATTTTGGTTGACACAAATAAATAAATAAATAAAATGGATGAATATCACGCAAAAAGGAAAAAAATAAAAATTGAAAGTCAAAATGCATGAAACCTAACCCATAAAGGCCGAAGTAGGAAGCAAGCAACAACTACTCATCAGCCTGGTCTAACGTCTAAACAGTACATCCACTGTAGTCCACTTTTAAGCGATCGCACTATTCATCCAACGGTTAATAATTACTCCCTCTCATCCTAATTATACGAGCCTTTTTTGCTACTATAATTAGGATAGTTATTTCCTCTACTCCTAATTATAATTATAGGAATATTTTTGTAGTGTAAATTGTATTATAAAAGTGTTCTTATAATTAGGACTGGAGTAGTACTATTCATAGATAATGCAAAGAAAAAAAAAAAAGGATAAAGAAGAATAAACAAATCGATACGTCAAATTCAGGGACGTCCATCTCTGCTCACACACGCATGTGACTATATATATATATATATCCCTTTCTTCTTAATTTTTAAAAGGTAATTAGATAAAAAGCCAATCAGATAATTAAGAAACAGAATAATATTAAAACTAGGGATCTTCCATTCAGAAAATACCTCTCCATATTGAAAAAGATCCCCTTCTCTCAGAATCTATCCCCTCTAAAGAAAAATAATTTCACAAATCAAAATTTGCCATTTTTCTCTGTCTCTGTAAATCCATTTCTAGCTTATAATAATAATCCCACTTCCCATGATCCAATATAATCAAAACTTTTGTGAATCATATATATATATATAAACACAGAGCCTAGAAAATCGATTCGTGCTCTGTGATTTCATGGAGATGGAGGCGTCATCACCACCAACACTGCCACTGAGCTCTCGTCCCAAGCCTCTGTCTCGACTCAACTCTTTCGTGGCGAATAGCAGAGTAGGCAAATGGTTCAAGCTCTCCGAGCGCAACACCACCTTCACCACCGAGCTCCGAGCCGGCACCGCCACCTTCCTTACTATGGCTTACATCTTAGCCGTCAACGCCTCCATCTTGACCGACTCCGGCGGAACTTGCTCTGTTTCTGACTGCATCCCTCTCTGTTCTGACCCGACCGTCCCTGTTTCAAACTGCACCGGATCGTCTCTCCGGATGATTCAGCCCGACAGTTCTTGTAAATTCGACCCGGTTAATCCGGGATACGCCGCTTGCCTTGAGAAAACTCGCAGAGACTTGATCGTCGCCACCGCCGCTTCCTCACTCGTTGGCTGCATCATAATGGGTGCTTTCGCTAACCTCCCTCTGGGTCTCGCACCGGGTATGGGTACCAACGCTTATTTCGCCTACACCGTTGTTGGCCTTCACGGGTCGGGTAATATTTCCTACCAGAGCGCCCTCGCCACCGTCTTCATCGAAGGTTTGATCTTCTTACTTCTTTCCGCAATCGGTTTGCGAGCTAAACTCGCCAAACTCGTACCCGAACCCGTCCGAATCAGCTCCTCCGCCGGAATCGGGCTCTTCCTAGCATTCATCGGATTACAGAACAATCAAGGGATCGGCTTAATCGGGTACAGCCCGTCGACCCTCCTCTCACTCGGAGGCTGCCCCAGTTCCTCCCGGGCTTCCCTCGCACCAGTCATGACCGCCGCTAACGGCACCATTAGCTTGCTCCCCGGCGGGACCGTCTCCGGCGATATCCTCTGCCTGCGAGGTAGAATGGAAAGCCCGACATTATGGCTCGGCTTAGTGGGCTTTGTTATCATCGCTTACTGTATGGTGAAAAGCATCAAAGGCGCTATGATCTACGGCATCTTGATTGTCACCGCCGTGTCGTGGTTCCGCAACACTAAAGTTACCGCGTTCCCGAACACCGCCACCGGCAACTCTGCCTACGAGTATTTCAAGAAAGTCGTTGACGTACACCCCATAAAGAGCACGGCCGGTGCGTTAAGCTTCAAGGACATAGGCAAAGGGCATTTCTGGGAAGCTCTAGTGACTTTCCTCTACGTAGATATTCTCGACACGACGGGTACGTTGTATTCCATGGCTCGATTCGCCGGTTTCTCCGACGATAAGGGAGGCTTCGAGGGTCAGTATTTCGCCTTCATGTCAGATGCCACGTCGATCGTGGTGGGGTCACTGCTGGGCACGTCACCAGTAACGGCGTTTGTAGAGTCGTCAACGGGGATCCGCGAGGGAGGCAGGACAGGATTAACGGCGCTGACAGTGGCGGCGTATTTCTTCATGGCGCTGTTCTTCACGCCGTTGCTGGCGTCGATACCGTCGTGGGCGGTGGGCCCGCCGTTGATCCTGGTGGGGGTGCTGATGATGAGGGCGGTGGTGCAGATCAAATGGGACGACATGAGGCAGGCGATCCCGGCGTTCGTGACGTTGATTCTGATGCCGCTGACGTATTCAATAGCATATGGGCTGATCGGAGGGATTACGACATTCGTAGTGTTAAATGTTTGGGATTGGGGAGAAGAAGGTTTGAGAAAGATAGGAGTCTTAAAGGGTAGGGCACCATCTCCTACCTCTGCCACCAATGGCCTTCATCATCAATCTCCTCATAATGATGATGCTATCCCAAAGGCATTAGTTTAGGGTAGTGCCCTACGACGACAACACTTTTTCTTCCTTTTCTTTCTTACAGTTGTTGCCTCATACATTAATTTCAACCCCATTTTATTTTTTCCTTTTTTGAGGTTATGGATGTATGAATACTTTTCACTTTTTTTTTTTTACCTTGTATACTTTTCCCTTTTCAAGTTCTAGCTAGCTGGCCAAAACAAGAAAACATACTCCTTAGCTTGGTTTTCCCCCACTTTAGATGTCAAACTCTATTGAAGTCAAAGTTACATTTCCCCCCTTCCATATGGTTAGGCCTTGGTGTTTGAATTTCTGTACATGTAATTTAGGCTTTGTTGGTAAGTTGATTTTTGGCTGTATGAATCTTATTTTAGGTTTTTTAGCACTTTATAAAATAAAATGTATATAATTTTTTTTTCCTTAGAAAAAGAGCTATTTTCCTCGATTTGTGGTGTTATTTTCTGTATCGTTCCAATTTCATGGAATGTCCACGAACGGGCAAGAAAAGAAGAAGCTATTTTTTAAGCTAAACCATATTTTTTTTTAAAATCATTAAGAACATAATTATCTTTCAATAAGTGGGTTTTTCAATCCACATTTTATGGACAAAGCCATTTAATAAGTCAACCATTAACTTGCTACTATGGTTTAAAGACCAAGTTTCGAACCGGATTTCCTTAGAAGCAAATTATCAACGTCCCTCAATAGCCTTAATTTTCAGCTATCAGATCAATCTAACATCCCATAATGTACCACACAATCATGCTTTTTAAATTTAAAAATCTAAACCAGTTTTTGATAATTTTGAAATAAATATTATTACCTCCGGTTAGCTTCCTTGATCTCTTAACAAAAGTCAACTAGGTCATATATTTAGGACTGAATGTAGTAATATTATTTCAAAATTATCTAAAAATGGTTCTTTTTTTTCAATATTTTTTTCAGTACCAGTCAATACCTTGAGATAATTTTTCAAGATCATAAAATAATTTTTCAAGATCATGAAGTATTTTTTAGTAGCGGTCAGTACTGTGGAATATTTTTCAAATATTTCAGGGTGGTGACTGGTACTAGAAAGATACTTCAGGGTATTAACTGCTACTGAAAAATACTTCGTGATCTTGAAATATTATTTTACAATCTTGAAAAAATATTTTAAGGTACTCAACGATATTAAAAAATACTTCAGGATACTGATTGGTACTTGAAAAAAATACTCTGAAATATTTCAGGGTACGGACTAAAGAGATACTTTAGAGTATTGAAAAATTCTTTAGGGTACTAAAAAGATTTTTAAATGTTTTTAAATTTAAAAAGTATGATTATGTGATACACTCTGGGATGTTAGATTGATATAATGGCTGGAAATTAAGGTTACTATGTTGAGAAATTTGCTTATGAGGAAATCTAGTTCCCCAAGTTTCTTATTGAATTAATTATGAGGTGCATAAATGTCAAAATAATTCGGTAGTATTTTGTAATAAAGTGTAATAAAAATCCCCTTAAAATCTTGACAAGTTGATAATTTTCATTTAAACGTGTTTGGAAGCCAGCCTTATGTCGCGGAGTCGCCTAAATTCCCAGAAAAAAAGTAGATGCTTATATTCAAAGTTGTCGCCATCATATTGGTTTAATTTATAAATCTACCAACTTGGTCATAATTAAGCATTGAGCCTTCATCATGGTTTTCTATAAATTACTCAAAACAACTTGTTATTTAATTTGTGTTGGTTTCCTTTTCTTTTCTCTTATTTTTTATATTTGATTAATTTTATCTGCAACATATCATTGGTTCATTGCCTCTCAATATCATAAAATCCGGATTTATAAATATAAAAAAACAAGTCCAAATAGTCCCACTACTTCAGACTAGAAGCACAAGGGACTATGGATTTGGATTTCCTCAGAAGCGCCCCTCTTAGTATCCCTCAGTATTCGTGCATTCTGGCCGTCCAAAAATTGATCCAACCGTCCAGAGAGAGATACCTCATTTTTTTTAAAATACTGCATGCGGTAGAGATGAAAATTTGATGTGTGTCTTTTTGGACGGTTTGATCAATTTTTGGACAGTCAAGATACACGGATACTGAGGGATACTAAGAGGGGTGCTACTGAGGAAATCCGAATCCAAAGGACTATGACTTTTAAATGTTTTAGGTCATAAAAAAATAATACTTCTACAAGATATGGTAGTTAATGTTTTATTTTTAACACTTGTTAACTTGAAAGCTGTCAAGCCTTTGAATTCTCTTGTGATGATGACAATAAAAGGAAAATGACATTTAAACGCAATTAACTATTTAAAGCCTTCCATATTTCTTCAATTATATATATATATTATGTCAATATAGTGATGGTTAATGTTCCCACGTAATTTGAATTTTGTGAACTATTCTAGTTCTAATTTCCAACATGATCACGTATATCAATCTTGACATGTTAGTAGAATAAAGTATAGAAGAAGAGGATATTTTGCTTTGCATTATACTTAGTCAATACTATATGATGGGTAAATTATATTATTCATATCTTTACAAATTATGAAAAATTATAGGTTTTATATTTTTGTACATTTATATTTCATCTATGGTGAATTTGAAGATTTGTTGACTGGATAGTGCCTGATTTGCTATAATTATATAATGAGATTGAGGTTATCATAATTAATCTTGTCATAATCATATATTTTACGAACGGGATATTGAACATTTGTATTGATACTTTTGTTTAATTTGAAATAATCAGTCTTATAATACAATCAACCTTAATTATATCATTCTTCCCCATGACACACAAAAGTTTTTTTGTAGGGAAAATTTCTTTCAGGTCTCAAAGAATTAAGAAAATGTTAAAAAAGTTTCAAGAGAAATTCAGATGTCAGAAAAGTCTCAAAGAATTGTTAATCCCACAGATGGAGTTGTTAACGGGACTTTTCTTACATCTAAATTTCCCTTGGAACTTTTTTGACATTTTTTTGGTTTCATTGGACTAAAAGGAATTTTATCTTTTTTTTATTAAAAGAAAATTTTACATCCTGAAATAAAGTCAAAGCTCTAGTGTCAATATAAGTTTTTGATACCTAATGGCTAATTAATTACAACAACTTGCAAGTAATGATATAATTAATAGGGAAAATTCATTTCAGGGCCCTTTTAACAGGAGAAATTTCAAAAAAGTTCCCCAAGATTCTAACAATCCCAGAAAAGGCCCTGGCCCCAGGGCCTTTTCTGGGATTGTCATCTTGGGTGAGTTGTTAACGAGGCTGTTCTGTAGTAGAACACATGTGTCTAGCCTTTGGGGCTAGGTATAATTGATATTGGATCAAAGGTAGCGTCCGCTGGTATCTATGGGGGAGATAGCAGCGGTCGCCGGTGGATCACCGACTTGCCTTATCTACGGGTCCTCGGGATTAGTTTCGGGCTTTGTCTTTTACGGGTTTCTTTACCGCGACCCTAGTTGTTTTTGTAATACTGTTGCCATGTTTGCTTTTCACCAATGGCTTACTTGCTTTACTACTTTGTCGTTTTGCCCATGGATTGTATTGACTTTTGTCTTTTTGAGGATTTCCTATTCAGCCGCTTGTCCCCCATTTTTGGTGGATGGGGACACCTGGCGTGTGGCGTATCGCTTCTCATCCGACACTATGCCATTATTCCTTTTCTTGGAACTCTGCATCGCCATTTTTTCAACCTATCCTCATTTAATGCTAAATAATTTCATCACTCCTCATCTTCTTGTTCCACTGAGTGCCCCACCTTTTCTTTCTTAACAAATCTTGCTAAGAATGATGAGCTTACAGTGAGAACTTCAGCGTCCTTCATTCTTCTGGTCATGTGGGGGAAAAGACAGCGATCGAGAAAGAAAGGAAGCCCTTCCAAGGACTACAACCTTGGTTTCGAACGCGTTTGCCAGTCTTCAAGCATATTCCATGGTGGGCGCCTGGGATCTCAAACGCCTTTGCCAGTCTTCATGTCTGGTTTGTATTTGAGCATCTTCTAGTCAGAATCTACCCTCCATCAAGGGAGGCCCGAGGCCTGACTAGCAGTTCCCCTGGACTTCTCTAAGCATTCCTAGGGTCTGCTGCATATTTGGTGGGAACTTCAGGCAACAAGACGGTTCCACCTAATAACAATGTAGTCTCCGGCGCAAGCTAACCCATTCAAGGCGTGATGGATAGCTAGCCACCATCAACTGTTGTAATTAGTGTGTTCATAAATGTCCTTTACAAACTTCGGCCCACTTGTTGTACTGTGCTTTTGTAATTGTCTTTGTAAATGAGCTAGCCAACTTGTTTCTTTGTAAGAAAACCATGTTACTGTTTGAGTATCAATAAAAGGCATCTGTTATCCACTTGTATCTGTTGCTGAATTCCTCTTGTGTAAATGTCCATATTCCGCATTTGATTTCCTAACTAACTCGGCTGTTTGGACTTTACGTTTTTCACGTATCCCGGTGTATTGCATTCCTAAGCAACCCGCGTTAGAAACCCACCGAAAATCGCAATGCCCTGTTGCTTCGATTATATCATCCCGGTCGTAACCGCTGTGACCCATACCGAATTGCTATTCTTTGGTAGACTTCAATTGAAATGCCTTAGTTGAATGTGAAAAGACATATTCCTTTCGCAAACCGACACGTTGTAACGTGTAACCACGCCTCTAGACTGCGCGCTTTGTCAATACCGAGCCGAATTAATACGTACGTCGCTTCAGAGAGAAATCCATACAACATCTGGACTCTGCCTCCTCGCGCGTGGCCATCACTCTTCTTGACGTTTTGAATTCAAAAGAGAGAAATCCATATAACCTCCGGACTCTGCCTTTGCGCGTGTGGCCATCACTCTTCTTGACGTTTTGAATTCAAAAGAGAGAAATCCACATAACCTCTGGACTCTGCCTTCTCGCGCGTGGCCATCACTCTTCTTGACGTTTTGAATTCAAGAGTTTCTCAATTTTTGAAAATAAAAAACTATATATTTCTTCGTTTAGCCACCGCCTGCTGCCAAGAAAAGAAAACGCTTTCTCCTTTGCTTTCTGCAAGAGCTTCCGCAACAACCTACTTTTATTTGTCTTTGTTTCGCGAATTCCTCGGTCGGGTAAGATCGTATTTTCCTTAACTTTTATATCTTTTGGTTCCTGCTTATCGATATACGCGAAAATTTTCCAAGCCTTGCGTCGCTATCTTGGATATATTTCGTTGAGTTTTGGCATATCGGTTCGTCCGAGTAGTCTTTGCTCCTTACTCCTGTTAGATTTCCATCTTCTTTGTTCGGTTGATAGGTTTTTAATTTGGTTGTTACGTCCCGATTTTCCCTCGCCAACCCGGGGTTGTTCGATCCTAGGTATTTGCTTGATAACCCAACCTTCATCCCATTGATAGCATTTCCCGAAAGATGCAATGTGCACAGGCTAGCTTTAAAACTGCTCTTGTTTTTGATATGATTGGCCCCCACGAGTGTGGCTTGTGTGCTAATTTTGCCCTTTTCTTGCATTATCTAGGTTTAGATGGCATCGTCTTCTCAGATGCAATCATCACCTTCCGTGGATGATTGCAGTTCTTCCATGTCATCTATTCTCATTTGGAACTCGGCGGGTTTCGATCACTGCCACGACCTTTTTGGGTGGACCTCGCTGCGCGGAGAAGCGAACATATGCTCTTCAAACCCTTTTGCGAGTCTGGAAAAACTTTAAAAAGCGTTCGTAAAAGTCGAAGCCCGCCCTTTTAAGTGCCGTGGTTCCTTCGCCACGATAAGTGTGGGGAGTTAGAAGGTGTATTCCTTTGTATTGGACAAATACCCACCATAAGTTCAAAACCGCCGACTTCGCCCCCTCTAGTCTTCACTGAAGCCGAGGAAGCGTCGGTGGTGAAACTTACGAGCTTTCAGGCACACTTAAATCTTTGATGGACCACCGATCACATTCCCACCGTCCTTGTTCGTCGACGCGGACCAAAGAGTATGGGATTATGTGCAATAAAAAATTTTTCAGACGTATATACTGTCCATTTATATTATTACCACGGTGACATCGTTTGTTGTTTCCACGCGGGGCGTCAGATGGGAAGACTGAGTTTCTTGAAGCCTTTGACGAGGGCGCCGCTGCGGCGGTATCAACCTGCGAATGCACTTGCCCCCTCATTAGCGAGATGAGCCCACCGTGAGTGGCGGAGTTCCAATCCCGGAGGGAGCAGGTATTGCGAAAACTCCCGGCGTTCCGCGCCCAAAGGTGGACAAAACATGGTGAAAAAGGAGGCGGATGCCCAAAAGCAAAAACGTTGTTGGAGAAGAAACCATTGTGATTCTGCACCGCCCCACTGTTAGAGAGGTTCCTACTTCCACTCTGCCGAGGCCTCGCCCATTAGAGACTCCTACCACGGGTCCGTACCTACTTCATCTGCAAACTCGGTTCCATCCTCCTTCTCGATCCCTCATAGCCATGATACTATGAATGGAGGAGCACTTTGGTCGAGAGGGGTAAACGGAGCTATTCGAGATCTTATGCGTCCTTTGCTCAAGCTGTATTCCCCCTCCATGCCTTCTAATGAAGAAAAAATCCAGTGGATTGAGATGGAGCGACAAGCCTACAAGGTGGCTTCCTTAATTCGGCCTTATCTTGCTCTCGGGATTGAACGCTCTTCGGCTAAGGTCAGTGAATGACTTGAAGCGGCAAATCTCCACGTTGAATAGTAGTCTCGACCTTGAGAGGAAAGAAAAGAGTGAACTCCTTTACGAGAACCACAATTTGAAAAGCAACGCGAGATCTACCCAAGGTTGCTTGCGAGAGGACCGGGCCCAACGGGACCCGGGTTGAGAAAGAGAAGGCGCGTAAAGACTTGGCTGCCCTTAACAAAAGGTTTGTCACCGCGGTGGAACATATTGCTATTCTTGAAACCAACTTGTCTTCCGCACAAACCAATCTGGCCAACACTCAAGCTGAATTGAAATTGGCCCAGCTTGGATTAGATGCCAAGCAAACTGAGTTAGCCAACGCCCAAGCCGAGGTACTCCGCCTATCAAACATTTGTCGGGAGGATATGCTTCTTAAAGAAAAATGATCTCGGACAATGAGCACCTTCTTGGCGTTCTTAAAGAAAAGATGACGAGTGGCCCTTTGCACGAATGAAGATTGCAAAATACGGCCAAATCGGGCGTTTATCTTTTGAAAATCTTGTGGCTCAGATCCGGGTGCTCAATCCCACTGTCGATCTGAATACTGTCGGGTTACATCTTCAGGCTTATGTTAGCGGAAAAGGCAGGTTGATTCCTCTGGTGGCGAAGATAGTGATGACGAGTCATCTTCCCAGGCACATTCGCGGGTTTAATCGCTTCTTACTTTTTCTTTTAGTAAAACACCAAGAGCTTTTATGTGTACCGCTCGGACGGATATTTTTGCAATGTAAATCCTTACTTTTCTCCCGGCCTACCATCTTGTAGTTTTATCGCTTTCCACCCGTAATTGCTTGTGTTGTTGAATTAAAGCGGTATGCTTAATGTTGGAAACCGGATTTTTTATTATCCCGGCTTTTACATGTTTCCAACTTACACGATTTTGGAAACCGGATTCTTAAACATCCCGGTTTCTACGTGTTTTCATCGTACATGATTTTGGAAGCCGGATTTTTCAGTATCCTGGCTTCTACATGTTTTTATCGTACATGATTTTGGAAACTGGATTTTTAAGTACCCTGGTTTCTACATGTTTCATCGTACATGATTCTTGAAACCGGATTTTTAAGTATCCTGGTTCCTACATGTTTTTATCGTACATGATTTTGGAAGCTGGATTTTTAAGTATCCTGGTTCCTACATGTTTTATCGTACATGATTTTGGAAACCGGATTTTTCAAATATCCTGGTTCCTACATGTTTTTTATCGTACATGATTTTGGAAACCGGATTTTTCAATATCCTGGTTCCTACATGTTTTTATCGTACATGATTTTGGAAACCAGATTTTTCAAATATCCTGGTTCCTACATGTTTGTATCGTACATTATTTTGGAAACCGGATTTTTCGGTATCTGGTTTCTACATGTTTTTATCGTACATGATTTTGGAAACCGGATTTTTCAGTATCCTGGTTTCTACATGTTTTTATCGTACATGATTTTGGAAACCGGATTTTTCAGTATCCTGGCTTCTACATGTTTTCCAAAACAGCAGATGACAACTCTATCGTAAAAAACTGGGATCAGTCATTCTTTATTCATCCATCCGCGTTTACAAAACGCCACACGTTTAAAAAGAAAAGAGCTACACACGCCACTTTACGAAGCTTGCCGACATCCGATCTGAATGTTTCGGCTATAATAAACTTTCAACTTATCCGCGTTCCATGTTCGCTTTATCGCCTTGTTTTGCGGCGTTTCCGGCTTGTAAGCGCCTTTACCGAGGTTCTCGGTGACTCGGTATGGGCCTTCCCGGTTAGGAGCTAGCTTTCCTTCACGGCATTCTTATTGCCAATGTACGCCCTTCAAGTACGAGGCTCCCTTTGTCAAAAGCCCGAGGTCGAACCTTCTTGTTGTAACGTGTTGATATTAGTTGCTTGGTCGCCAAATCTCGGCAATGCGCCAGATCTAGCTCGACGGCAATCGCATTACCGTTTTCTTCTTCATTTTGCAGTGTCGTGACTCGCCGCCAAGATGATTCTCCAATCTCAACCGGAATCATGGCTTCGCACCCATACGTCAGCTTGAAAGGCGTTTCACCGGTTGATGTCTGGACACTCGTTCGATATCCCCATAAGGTATAAGGCAACTGGTCCACCCAACTAGATGTGGCATCTTCCACCCGCTTTCTTAGCCCATCCACAATGATCTTATTAGCAGCCTCTGCTGCCCATTAGATTGTGGATGTTCTCTTGATGCGAAGTCTTGCTTAATATTGAAATCGGCTACCAACTTCCAAAGCTTTTATCAATAAATTGTGTTCCGTTGTCAGTAACGATCTCGGTGGGATGCCAAAACGTGCTATGATGTTCTTACGTAAGAACTTTTGCACCTGCTCGACGTGATTGTGGCGACGAGTTCCACTTCAATCCACTTTGTGAAGTAATCAACCGCCACGATGAGCCATCGTAGCTGTCCGGCGGCCGTTTGAATGGTCCTAGAAGATCCATTCCCCATTTGAAAACGGCCATGGCGCAGAGATTGTTTGAAGAGTGGCGGAGGTGATCGATAGCGCTAGCATGCCTTTGACAAGCTGTCGCATTTTTGGACATGAGTCTTAGCATCGGTGCCAAGGTGGGCCAAAGTAACCGGCCGTCTTGCCTTCTGGCCAAAGCCTTAGCCCCATGTGGTGACCATTTATTCCTTCATGAATTTCGGCAAGACATCTTGGGCCTCATTTGCCGCCAAGCATTTCATCATCGGAGAATGCATTCCTTTCCGATACAACTGGTCATTAACAAGTGTATACGAGGCCGCCGATCTCATGAGTTTTTCGCCTCTAATGACTCGTCCGCAGAATTCCTCTCTCAATGTAATCTATAATGGGTTTCCTCCAATCGTCATTATACGAAATAAGCATCACGCAACTAGGTTCTCGAAGAGGGCTCTTGGTGCTTGCCAATTTGGACAAAACATCAGCCCTAACATTATCTCCTCTTGGAATGTGTGCTATTGTGACCTCGTCAAACTCCGTAATAACCTCCTTTACTTTTCCCAGGTATTTGATCATCAACGGTCCTTTTGCCTGGTAGGTCCCATTGATTTGCGAGGCTACCAGCTGAGAATCCGTGGAAACATGCACTCTGCGAGCTCCACTTTCCTTAGCTTGGAGTAGACCCGCTTTCAATGCTTCGTACTCTGCTTGGTTATTTGATGTTGAGAAATTAAAGCGCAGGGATAATTCAAGAGCAATACCTTCTGGACTCTCCACGATGATCCCCGCTCCACTCCCTTTGGTGTTTGACGAGCCGTCTACAAACAGCTTCCAGTATCTGATCTTCCCGCCTTTGGCCAGGGGTCAACTCCATTATGAAATCGCAACAACGCACGGGACTTGATCGCGTGTCGAGCCTCATATGTAATATCAAATTCGACAACTCAATGGCCCAACCTACCATCCGTCCAGGCTAGGTCGGGCTTATGAAGGATCTGTCGTATGGGTGGTTAGTGCGAACAATGACGGGATGGCTCGGAAGTACGGTCGAAGCCGCCTTCTTTGCTATTAGTAACGCAAATGCCATTTTCTCTACCTTCTGATACCGCAGCTCTGAGCCTTGCAAAGCTCTACCTACAAAGTATATAGGACTCTGGCCTTCCGTTGTTTCCTAACCGGTAGCGGCGCTTACGGCCTCGTTCCCTACGATAAGTATAGGATTAAGCTTTCTCCTATCTCGGGTGCAGTCGATCTGGGAGGTGCGGACAAACACTGCTTAATTTTGCCAAAAGGCTGCTTCGCATTCAGCCGTCCATCCCCGGATGCTTCCTTTTTCAACAATTTAAAGAAAGGAAGAGAGCTCTCCGCGGTTTAGGCGAAAAACGGGTCAGTGCAGCCAATCGTCCAGTCAGTTGTTGAACTTCCTTTTTGTTCCGCGGGGGCTGCATGTCTAAAACTGCTTGGCATTTGTCAGGGTTAACCTCTATGCCTCTGTTTGTCAGCAAGAATCCTAGGAACTTTCCTGACGGTACTCCGCGCACTTCGCCGGATTGAGGCGAATCCTATATCTTCGAGCTTGTCGAATGTCTGCGTAAATCATCAATGTGGTTGGCCTCACTCAAGGATTTGACAATCATGTCGTCAATATATACTTCCACGTTAGACCAATCGATCTTCAAAACTCGGTTCATCATTCTACGATACGTGGCTCCTGCATTTTTAACCCGAAAGGCATCACGTTGTAACATGCAATCGCCTTCTCGGTGATGAATGCCGTCTTCGCTGGTCCTCTGGGTGCATAGCAATCGATTATACCGGAGTATGCGTCCATAAATGATAGTAACGAAAACGGAAGAAGCTGTCCACTAATCTGGTCAATACTAGGCATCGGAAAGGAGTCTTTTGGGCACACTTTATTTAAATCTTTATAATCTGTGCAAACCCCCCACTTCCCATTTGGTTTTTCACAAGGACCACATTAGATAACCATGTGGTGTCTTGTATTTCTCGAATAAAGCCGGCTTCTAACGACTCTGCAACATGTGCTTCCAAAGCGTTCCTTTGTCTTCCCGAGCTTAGCGCTATTCAGGGACACCGGGTAGATCGGTCGGATTGCTAGCTCATGACAACAAAAATCTGGATCGATCCGGGTATCTCAGAAGGTTGCCATGCAAATACGTCTCTATTGTCCACGAGGAGTGTTTGAGCTCTTCTCTCATCCGGGATCCAAAGCCTTGCCAATTTTAGTGATTTGACCGGGCTCTGTGCAGAGAAGGAAATCCTCCGGCTCTCCGGTTGGTTAGTCTTTTGCATTTTCTCCTCTTTGCGAAGATCCAACTTGACCAAATTTACCGACTTCCCACGCGTGTCCGCGGCCAGGGTGCGTTGGCCGGGTTGAATCTTTCTTGACTGTGTTGAAGTAACACTGACGAGACTCTTTCTGGTCTCCTTTTACAGTAACGATCTTATTTTTCCTGCTAATCATCTTAAGCTTTTGGTGCTTCGACGATACCAACATATCCCAATTGTGAATCGTTGGTCGTCCCAGGATCACGTTGTAAGAAGAAGGAAAGTCGCAACTATAAATTGGACTCTCTGTCTTGAAAGCATTCCTATCCCCCAAGGTCGGTTTAAGATCTACGTACCCTTTTGGACGAGTGTCACGACCATTGACCCGGTTAACATGGTCCTGCATGGTTTTAACACGTCGGAATCAAAATTCATTCTCTTGAACGCATCCCAAAGGATGATGTCCACGGCACTTCCATTATCCACGAAGATCTTTTTCACGCGGCAATTGACCAGTGTTCCCGTTATCACCAACCCGTCATGATGCCCAGGGCAACGTCTTTCAAATCCTCGTCCGTGAAACATAACACAGAGATTCGGGCTTGTTCAAGTCCTTTTTAAATGTTGGAGCATCTTTAATCGACAATACTTCCTTCAAATACTTCCGTCTCTGGCTAGACGAATCCCCTCCGCCGCCAAAGCCTCCGCTAATAACATTGCAGTCGTACTTGGCGTCGGGGAATTCCTCATCGCTATCATCAGACTTCTTTTCTGCTCCTTTTTCCTCTTGTCAGGCTGTGGACTCCTACTCCGGTCTTCCACATGCCTCTTGCCGCCCTGCTTTCCTTGGGTCTGAATCACGTATCTTTGGAGTTTCCCCTCACGGATGAACTTCTCCACTGTATTCTTCAGGTCCCAACACTGTTCTGTCGTGTGACCATGCTGATCATGAAATTCACAAAACCTGGTTTTGTCAGCCGTTGCTCTCTTACCGAGAGCAGAGGTCTTTCCACCTTCTTCATTTCGGTCGCGTGACTTCTTTCCATAGTTTTGCTCGGGAGATTTTTAACGGTGTATATCTGTCAAACCAGGGTTCCGGGTTTTACCACCGGTTTCTAGGCTACGCGAGTCTTCTGTAAGCATCTTGGTGATTTCTTTCCCGGTTTTCCCTCTCTCGGCGCGGTGGGCTCTTTGCCTTTTCTTTTCGGCGTTGCCGCCCTCTCCATTTGCTCTAAATCAAGATATTCTTGAGACCTATCATGAAAGTCGGCGGGGATGTAGGCCGCCGTTTCATGATAGACTTCTTTAGCCGGGATGAGACATCCAATCCGGCTATTATACAATGCAAGTTTACCTCTTCCTTCAGTCCCAGAATCTGCAATGCTACATTGTTGAAGCGATCAAGGTATTTGCTCAAGGCTTCTCCCGATCCTTGCCTAACTTGAGCCAATTGGAACTCTGTTTTCCGCCCCTCTTGGTTGCGAAATGAGTCGAAACTTTTGTTCCAAAGTCTTCATGTTTGGGATAGACAAATATGGCAACGAATGAAACCATAAGCTGCGTTGCTCCCGAACGTTCTGCAAAAAGTCGGGGTACCACGTCTCGTTTATCCCCTTGACCATAATCTCCATTTTGAAGTTGTTTAGGTGTATCAAGGGGTCTTGGGTTCCATCATACTTGGGTAACTCCTCGAATTCAATCCCTTAGGATATACTGCCGCCATAACTTTATCCGTGAACTGACCCAAAATTCTATCTTCATCCGCCTCGCCCAACGTCTTTTTGGAGGCGGGATGCAACATCTTGTTCCTTGTCGATACGTTCCTTGGCGAACCGGCTCTTAGCCACGGTGTCCGTGCTTTTAACCGTTTCATCTTGGATCTTGTGACTGGCTTCCTTCTCCCGGTCTTTTTGTTCACCAATCACGACATGCTCTCCTCTCCGATTTTCATCCTGGTTGATCTGCACAAAATCTGATCCAGCGATCTGGTTCGAGCTTTCACCATTCTGACCTTCACTCCGGAGCTGTTTTTCTCTCGTCTCATGAGGCCTCTTCTCTCGCTCCTCCTGCCTCCACAGCATATTTTGACGTTCCAATTCTTCTCGAATAATTCGAGTGTTCTCGTCTTTTTGCCGCTCATGTCGGTATTCCATGCCATCTATACGCCGGATCAACGATCCTATCGTATTATGGAGCATAGCGGCGGTCGCGGTGGATCACCGTGCTACACGGGGTGGCTTTGCTGAGGGTGATGTGTGTGCACGGTGGAACGTAACTATAAGAATGTAATGTTCATCGTGAGGACATACCTGGGAGGTAACCTCCTATATATAGAGGTTACCTAGGGTTTTGTTTACCTTGAGTCCTTCCACTGTGATCGTGCCTCCTTCCCAGCCCTGATCGTGCGCCTTTCCTTTCCTGCATGATTGCTGGATTCTCGGCACACTGTGAGGTGGCTGACGGAGCGCCTGACTTGTGGGAGGCTTCCCGCCAGGAGTCCTTCTATTGGGCCTTCCTCTGGTAGGCCCATTATTTGAATCCATAACAAGCCTTCCTCTGGTAGGCCCATTATTTGAATCCATAACAGAGGCTGATATAGTTGTTAACGGGTAGGTCATTAACAGCTAAATCAGTACCATTAACAACACTTTACTAACAACTAAATCAGTACCGTTAACAACTATATCAGAACCCCGTTAACAACTATATCAGCCCCGTTAACAATTCACATAGATTCTGAAAATCCCGGGATTGTCAGAATCTTGGGGCTTTTTTTGAAATTTTCCCTGTTAAAAAGGCCCTGAAATGAATTTTCCCTAATTAATTAAAGGTAATATATATCCATGTTACTTAAATATTAAGAAATGTAATATTTATTTGATATATAATAAAGAATTTTGTGATCCAGCACTGTATTTAATTGGCAAGTTAAGTTTATACTACCTTTACTAAAAATCTCAGAGTTTGAATTCTGAAAATACAACATTGTTAACCACTTAGTGATAAAGTTTTGTCTCCTCTTATGCTTTTGTTCGGTTTGATTTGAATTATTCTACGTTCCTATAAATGTTTTTTATAAACATTTTCGCTGTTTAGTTGGAAACTCTTGTTTCTTAGGAAGCTCCATATGCCTGGGACCATTGGACTCTCCATTAACACATAAAAATGATTTTACAAATACTATTACATGCATGCAGTTCCAAATCGGAGTTCCAATTAATCTTGCAAGACAATGAGATTACTAACACAAAAGGTATATGAACTTTGCTTCAACAAGCCGGTGCTGAAGTCACCTCCTTCATCAATTGTTGTCGCCAATGTCTTGGCCGCTCTCAAGACCTTCGACGACAATTCTATCAGGCTACGAAAACTGCTTAAAATTTCAAGTCTCTTGAGGCTTCTTGTGCTATCTTCTAGGAATATATATGATTCGTACTAAAAATGTTTCTCACTCCCCCTCCCTCTCTGTTCTTGGTTCTGAAATTCACACATACGAAAACCAAACATGATAACTAAGTTGGAATAAGGCACTTGATTTTTATATTAAGATTGTCATTTTTTGGTTTCAAGTTATTGGTGAATGTAATTGTACGTAATGTCATGAAACAACATATGAAATATATATGAGGTTGTGAAACATGATACTGAAGTCGTTAATATAAATTCTTATATTATTAATCTATATGCAGATGTTGTTATTGACCACTGAAACTTGTGCTGCGAAATTAATACTAAGGTATAAGTGTTGGTTTGTGTGATATGAAATTGTGAAACATGATACTAAAGTGTTAATCTATATACAAGTGTTGTTATTGACCCTTAAAACTTGTGCTATGAAAATTATACAGAAATATAAGTGTTGGTTTGTGTGATATGAAATTGTGAAACTTGATACCGAAGTCGTTAATCAAAATTCTCATGTAGTTAATCTCTTGTAAATGTTGTCAATTTTAATCCTTAATATTTGTCTTCTCTGGGAACCAAGACACAGTTGCTATGTCGGGGCTTTCTGTGGGTTTCTCTCTCTCTGTTTTTTTTTTACTCAAGGCAATTTGATCAATTGGTTAGATTTGAAAATCCCAAATTCCTCCATCAAATCTGACATGAGATTTTATATATTGGCTACACCTATTTGTCTTCTGCCTATTTTAATACTCCCCCCGGTCCTAATTATAGGACATATTTAACCAATTTTGGGGAGATTAAGGAGAGAAGTTAAATTAGTTAATTTTACTCATTTTCCTAAAATGCCCTTATATAAAATTAAAATGACATAAGTAAAAGTGAATTAACAACCTCTACCACATACCTCTCCGACTTAGAATTTTTCTTTCCACACGCTTTTTAATTGAAATAATGGTCTTGCTATACACACACTATAATACCCTAAAACCTGACTTAGGGTAAATATCATAAATTACTAGATTATATTTTCTAAAGGAAAATACTATGGGGATTAAAGGGAATTAAGTGCCAAAATTACCAAAATGCCCCTATGGGCATAAGTGGCCTAGAAAATATTATGAAAAATCCTAGGAGGCAGAAAAATAATTATTAAAATTAGGAGAGTATATTATCTCTAATTTTAGTAATTTAATAAAATATCACCTTGGAAAAATTATAAGAAGGGAATGAAAAAGTATTATAATGACCAGGATGCCCCCGTAAATGTTATTAAAAATGCATAGGACATAGAATTCTAATGTCAGTGCGAAAGTTATGAGGTGAGGAGTAATTATAATTGAGAAAATTATCAAAGATTAGTAAGGGATTAATTAAGTAATTATTGGCTAATTACTTAAGCATAAACAAAGGAAAATTTGAAGATAATTATGTAAAACCCTATAATTAGGGGATAATGGCTAAAAATTAGCATAAATATATTTTCTAATTAATTGGAAAATATGAAGGAAAATTGATGAGATTAAGTAATTTTTAGCCTAAATGCAAGTATGGACCAATAGGAAATTTTGTGAAAAAGTTATGAAAAATAATTATTAAATAATTAAAAAAATAATATTAATTAATTAATTAATTAATAAATTTTATATATATATATATATATATATATATATATATATATATATATATATATATATATATATATATATGTAGCAGCCGAAATTCTCAAGAAAATATGGATAAGAATTAAGCCAAAAATATCTAGATATTAATGTGCAAGTTGTATTATTTAATAATATAATTTATGTGTAAAAAATAAATAATTGTCTATAGGGAACGGATCCTATCTAGAGAACCAGGAATAGGATTTTTAAAGTCAATGTATAAAATTGATCAGTGTATTTTTATCTTCAGTTAGACTTTTTCGGAAGTTGATTCCGAAGCCGGTAGAGCATTTTCCTAATAAGACGAAATAGGGAAAATCTGAGAAATAGGCAGATAGTCATAAAATTAGGATTCGAACAAAATAAATTATAACTCAACATTTGGAGATGAGTTTATGATTTTCTGGACATATTTGGAATCAGTGAATTTTTGTCCGGAAGTTGATGATTCCGGAAGTTCGTTCCGAAACCGACACGTTTTTCCGTAAAACTTCAGACTGACCGTTGAAACCCTGTATGGGATCAAAAATTTATCTAACCCAGACATTTCTAATAAGTGAGAAAATGTCTTCGAAGTTGTAATTCCGGATTTTTGGGATTTTACGCGATTACGCGAATCGGACACCGATCGGTAAATTCTACCGGCTTAAGCTTTTGGAAGGTGACACATGGCACCACTCCATTGGCTCTTCCCTTGACTTTTTGGAACAAGAAGGACGAATGCCAAGTGGCCCGGTGAGGATCGTGACACCTCGCGAAAGTGCGATCCGACGGCCGATATCCGTGCAGTAAAGCATGAATAGTGTCATGATTTTCACTATAAATACCCCCCTTTCATTCATTCTTCACACCACTTCTCACTAGCTTGGATGAAATCTAGAGAGAGGAAGAGAGAAGGAGAAAGCCAGGGAAATTTGCAGCGAAGCTCTGAGTAAGTTTTTCGGTACTCAGTCTTAAGTTTCGATAGTTAGCGTAGAAATGTTAGAATAGTCTTTAATCTTCCGAGTATGATTAGATATCATATGATAGGGGTATTTTAGTCCTAAATATCGAAAATCATGGTGGGGTCAGAGTTCTGGCAAAATTTTGGAAGATTAGAGTTAAAATAGCGAAGCTCTGGCGAAATTCCGCTGATTAGGGGGTCAGGGGTAAAATAGTCATTTTGACTAAAAATGTCCGTCGTAATGATAGATCCTTAACAAGTACGTTGTTATATTGATAGGATATCTCTGATAAGGTTCTGACCAACTGTTGTACCGTTTTCTGTCAAAGTACCGAATTTCCGTCAACGAAGGTACGTTCGCGTACTGTAACACTAACTCTGATGTTTATGGTATGTATGTATGTGGTATGTGTGTTGTATAGATGTTGTACTGTTTGAATGCATATAGTGGTTAGAGGATATGTCTGTATGCTGGGGCAAGCGACTGCGTAGAAGTTTCTACCAAGACTTCTTTTGTTGTTCCGTCTGAAGCCTTCCTTTGATGTTGTTATCTACTTTTGAACCACACGGTTTTGTACCGCTTCTGTAAATTGGCCAGACTTACGGCATTTTATATATACATATCAGTTACTCAATCGCTCTGATGCTCTACTCTGATTATTTGAAATGATGTTTTGATGAAAAAAAAAATATACTGCTTTTGAAATTGGGATGTTACACACACACATATATATGTGTATATATGTATACATATAAATATAGACACACACACACACACACCCACATACATATACATACATATATCTACACACATATATATGAACACACACACACACAAAAAAAAAAATATATATATATATATATATATATATATATAGAGAGAGAGAGAGAGAGAGACACACACACATATGTATAATATGTGTGTTTATATATGTATACACACACACACACACACACACATATATATATATATATATATATATACACATATATATTGACAGGCACACACACACATATACATATATGTATGCACACACTGATACACACACACACACACACTCACATATATATATGTGTGTGTGTGTGTGTGTGTGTGTGTGTTTCTTTGTATATAGACGCACACACATGTAATTACCAAAAACTAAACATACTTGAGAGAATAAAATAGGGCTATTTTAGGAAAAAATTGATAAAAATTAGAATATTGTCTTATAATTAGGACCAAAACCAACTTCTAAATGTTATCTTATAATTAGGACCGGAGGGAGTAATATTTTTCAGAGATTTTCCCTTGAATTAACACCTCAGCCTTAGGTAAGCTATGCGTATCATGATTAAAACTGAGACCAATCAGATAGTCCACATGAATACTCTCACATCTGATTATGAAATGTAATTGATATTTTTGGCATCATGCCATCTTCAATTTAAACCTTATAATTATACCAAATAAGAACTTCATTGCAAAGACTTCCACTTGTGATTAGCCAGTTTTTAGTTTATTTGATTGATGACTAATTAAGAAAAAGACGGTGTGAAGGGTAGACTATCATAATCCACAATAGATTAACTCGTGGTCCTTTTTAAATTAATTAATTCTTCACCAAGATTGAAAATTAGAACTTATAGAAAACGAAAGATCCAAAATTAGAAAGATTATTGCTACTTCACTGGTATATTTGATTTTGATACATCTCAATTTATTTTATCTGCTATATTTTTAATTTTTTGAACTAACTTATAAATTAATATATAATCTAATATTAAATGTAGATATATTAGGAAGATTATATCACATTTGTTCAAATTAACTAATTTATCTCATATTTTTTAATATGCCCAAATTAGTGTAGTTACACTAAGGTATTATTTTGGAAAATGATACTCACATTCCAAATACGAAAAATAATATCAGAAAAGTTTCATGACTTGTCAATGACAAGTAAAATAATATTCATTAATAAGTTATATAACTTTTATAATATTATTTTTTTCAATTATGTGGGGCCCCCGGTAGTCAGAGCTTGTCAAGTTCCTTCTCTATGATCCTATCAAACGAAAATGTGAAAACAATGTGGAATATAAAAAATTATTTAATGTATAAAATATTAACTAGAAACTTAAAATGAAAACAAAAAATATAAAAGCATACTTGGAATATCCCAATAAGGAAACTGGATATATTTTTTTTTTTAAATGGCTAGATGGAACCATAGTCAGAATTGAGCCTTTTTTCTATATCTTATTACTAAGTATCAAAGCAACCGACTAATCCTGCTCCTCCTAAAGAATGTCCACTTAAGGTGATGAGGTATACCAGTGAGA
Source organism: Acacia pycnantha (assembly GCA_025563575.1). Classification (NCBI taxonomy): domain Eukaryota; kingdom Viridiplantae; phylum Streptophyta; class Magnoliopsida; order Fabales; family Fabaceae; genus Acacia; species Acacia pycnantha. The sequence continues at coordinate 1,598,216 of JAMWYP010000054.1, read as the reverse complement.
GTTTTTTTCATTCCCAAAAAGTGAAATCGATACTAGTTGATTAAGAGATCAAGTACCTACCACTAGGGTTAGCCCTCATTGTTAAAACTATATTCTTTTATTAGGTTGAACGAAACTAATTTTATTTTTCTATATTTTCTTCTTCTTTTACTTTCAAAGTGTTGGAATCAATTTTAACAATTTATACTATCTACTTATTTGTTTTAAATTTTAACAAATAAATAATGTATTTATAAAAAAAAAAAGAGAAAGGGAAAAGAAAATTTGTTTGGGATCGTTGCAACTTTTTCTTGTTTAAATGTTGTTATTTTAAGTGATTTTACATTGTATAGATAATTACATGAGAAGAATTTTGTCAATTATAACATAAAAACACTTCTTTCAAATACTCCAAACAAGCACTAAATAACACTTGGAGGGAAAATGGAGGTGCACTTGAAATTCATAAAATTTAGATACACATTTTGAAAAACCAAATGTAATATTTATAAAGGTTAAGGAGCAATTTTTCTCTGAAAGTTTTCACCGAGCGGCAATTATGCCCTGAAAGTTTTCACTAAGGGTCATGAAAGTTTTTTGAGAGCCGATTTTATCCCAGAAGTGTAAAAAAAGAAGCAATTTTCCCTTAACCGTTATCCTAATAAATTTGTGCTATGATGCAAATTTACCGTCGAAGTCTATGAGTCATCTACTTAATTCTTTTTCAAAGTTAGGTTTTTGTACCTTAACAAAAATGACATGGATGATATATGGATTGTCAGCTTAATATACTTGATCAACTAACAGTCAAAATTAATTGGGATAACATCTAAAGCAAAATTACTCTTTTTTTGACACTTCCAGATCAAAATTGCTCCCCAAAAAACTTCTGAAGCAAAATTTTTCCCTGGTAAAAACTTCCAAAACAAAATAGACCATTAACCCTATTTATAACTCATGAATAACATAGTTGGTATTGCATTGAAGTTATATGTATTGGCGTTAATTAAGAAAGGTAGCATGAAGACCTAAAAGGGAAAAATAAAAAAAGTTAAAAAGAAGAATATACAAGTATATCCATGCAACATGAGAACAAGAGAAGCAGTTCATCAGCCTTAAAAGGAGCTGATACTATATATTAATACTTTTGCTTCCTCTTCAAACACTGACATAGTAATTCTTTTACAGTGTGATGTCGGACAAAAAAGGATAAAAAGACAGACTTTAGTGGGGGGCCAACAAATTTTGAAAAAAAAAATGAAGCAAAGAAATGAAGACCATCCATATACATACGAAGGTGAGGTGAATGGGATTCTGTGAGCAAAGGAAAACACAAGAGGAGGCTGACATTAGGCCAATATACAAATGACAAGAAAGAAAGGAAAACACGTACCTGAGGTACAAAGAGAGAGAGGGAGGGGGGGAGAGAGAGAGAGAGGGCATAATTCTCTCTCTCTCGTTGTCATCAGACTCATTGGCCTTCAAAACTATCCAGGCTTATCAAATTGTCATGAGCCATAACGCAAAAGAAAAGCAAAATTAACATAAAATAAGAATTTCGGGAAGGAATTTGGGGTGGGGGAACATATTCGAGTTTGGTTAGTTGGTGATCTCAAATGCAAGTGTTAATACACGTGGCGAAAAGGCATTCAACCACGAAAGCCCCTCTTGGGACACACAGTTGGGTGTCTTAGGGGATGGGTTCTTTGTTGCTCATAGCGACACCTCCTCCGATTCTTATCTGAAATGACACCTTTTCTTTCGTCCTAATCATTTACCGTTGTTCTGAAAATTCGGACTGGCCCGGTCAATAAACTAGTCCAGTTCAGACATCAACCTGATTTGACACTATTTTCTTTTTTAAAGAAAAAATTGATTTTTTAAAAATTTTCTTTAGAATTTTATATTAATTGCCCTAAAATCTTTCATTTCTTATCGGGTTGACCTTGGATTAACTCCGCTCTAATAAGAATATATAGTTTTTAGATAAAGCACATCAACAATAATATTTTCTTAACAAATACTTCTTCCAATTCTTAATTTGTGGATATTATATTAAGAAACAGAGAAAGTATCTGCTTTTCAAATTTTAAACCTGACACGAGAGTTAATGGATAAAGTGATAGTAGTAGTAAGAAGCATAGTGGGGTTTCTTTCAATTTCTTTTGCTACATGAACTTCCATGTCAATGTAGTAGGTGATAACGATAAAGAAAGCAGTTTCAGGGCCACTTTAAAATGGGAGGGGAAAAAAAAACTAGTATAAGGATAGTGGTGCTGGCAACTCTTTCTGCTGAGTGCTTCGACGAAGACCTTCTGCTTCAAGTACTATGCATAAATTTATATAAAAAAAAAGTACTATGCATAATTGCTCTTACCTTTTCTTTATCTCTCACCTTTTTTAATGGATAAACTATCATTCGCCCCTAGTAAACAAGTAAGATTGAAAATGATGTGAGTTATAAGTATGCTGATGACCTGAGGAAGAACAGAGGCATTACCGCTGGCACCAAGTAGCCAATGCCTTTTAGGAGCCCAATGGTACAAATTTTCAAGAGTGGGGCAAGGTACCAAGCTTTTCAAGGCTCTTAGTGCTTGCTTACCTGTCACTTTGTTCATGACCATGAGAGAGAGAGGGACAGACAGTGGGATTAGGAATCCTATCCCCCTCCATATGCATTACACACGTTCATATCATGGATTCCTCAGTTTGCTTTCATTCCTCACAAATATCAGACTCAAAAAGGAGGAGATAGTTTATTCATTCAGGTCTTTGGTAAAAAGATAAACTAACTAGAGATAAAGAAAGTAAGAAACAATTGTTGTAAAGTGCTCGTGATACTCCCCAGAAAGGACCTATGGCAAAGAAAAATCTACATCTAGTCATGAAAAAACATCTATCTTTATAATGTTTGGTTGTAATCTAAACATCATTATAGATAAACACTCTAGCTTAGTGGTTCAATACTTTCTCGTGTAAGGCATGATCACAGGCAAGAATCAGAATGATCTTTTTTTTAGGCCAAAAGAACCAGAATGATCTGAAAGAGTGTCTTTCACAACAAGGAAATTTCTTGAATAAATTCTGCACCAAACTCAAGGTACAATATAATGCTCCCCACTTCTTACTTGTACCAGTGGAACTCAATATCATATTCATTTCCTCATTTATGCCAAATACATGTTAAAAATATGATTCAATAACTGCCAAGCAGCTGTTGCAGGATTCTCGTTAATCATTAATCAGTTAAAATTGTACATGATTGGCCAGCTGCAGCCTTCTCTATATGTCAAGAGTCTATAATGAAAGAGGGGAGATTCTTTGATCAAGTTCAGAAGGCGATATCAAATTTTTTATGTAATGAATAAAAAACCGGAAATATATTAGATTTCTCTTATCCATTACTCATCATACTTCTGGACTTCTTCGGATAACGAGCCCTGTCTGCAGTGAGGTATCTTAAAGAAGCTCTCTTGTTGATAGGACATTGGGAAATAGATCTACCTCGGAAGGTATGTTAAATCAATATTTATATGTACAGTACAATCAACCTAGCCCAAAATCCGCCCTGGTTTCCTGGTGGGGATCCTTCTCAATTGAAAAAGCAAAATCTCAAAAGTGAATACATTATAAAGCCAATCTTACTCACATGGAGGGCGAGATACTTGCAGGGATACCAAGCACTTTTTCTGCAGCTATAGTCAACTTTCACATTCTATGCATCTGCACCAATCAAGTATCACAGAGTATGCACAAATTAACTTTGATAGCAAAGACTTTTCAACTATCTAAACATTTATCACATGTATCATGATTAAAGTATTGCACATTAGATTCACTGGTTATGTATATAGCAGAAACTGTAGATGTAACCTACAAAGAATTCTATGAAGTGAAGGAACTCTGGGGCTTTGCGAGTTGTTCTTGCCGACGACCCAAATAAAATGCTGTGACTATCCACAATGAACACAACTGGAGACAAAGTGAGGAAAAGGAAAATCAGGAATAAACTTTTGAAAATTTTACAGTCATGGGTGCTTACAATTTGAGAGCATTCATATAGCAAAGAAAGCCAAGGCAATAAGGAAACCAAAAAATAAAGCTAATTATTGTTTAAAAAATTATTAAAAGGAAAGAAAAAAATCTTAAGTTGACCCTCCCAAAATCAGATGAGTAGGTCAAGTTAAAGATTTAAGCAAGTACAGCAAAGCCGAAGCCCCATGTTATCAATCTCAGCTCAATTTAATTCATTTAATAAATGAACTGAACTGAAACACAATTTTTATACAGGCCTTAACTATTCATGAATAGCTCAATTCATTGTTAGCTCTAAATCAAGTTAGATTTAAACATGTCAAGAACAAGTTTCAGTGGCATATTTGAATGTCTCTCCATAGTTGGTTTGATAAGTTGTTTTCCTCCTTTTTTAGTCGACCAAGTCTAAGTATGTCAAGTATTTACAAGAAGGCGAGCCGAAGGTTAATATTACACTTACAGGCAGGGCATAAAGGGAAATGGCCGATGTTTTCCCATCAACAGGTGCAAGTAGCAGCTTGTACATTCCAGCCGCTGTAGCATCTCCAAGTCTTTGAACAAACACATCTATGCACACCTGCACCAGCATACACTCTTTGAAGTTCTTCCTTGACAAAAACGGCCCTAGAAATCTTTGTTCATGCCAAGTAAATTTAATCGTGCAATAGAAAAATATCCCAGAAACAGCCCATTATTTGGCTTTAAAAAATTAAAATGTAATAAATGACAGGTCCTACAAGCTGAGAAGACGCCACCCGAGATGCCCACTATATCTCTTCTCCGTTTTTTTTTCTTTTCTTTTCTTTTTTTTGTGGGGGTTGGAGCAAAGTGGAAAGAGAAGAAAAGGAGGTTATACTTTTGCTTTGTATTTCTCCTCCTGTGACACTACAGTAAATAGAAGTTCTCTGGCAGGCCTCGTCACAACATATGATACAACCTGCAAAATTATAGATACATGAGTATGGAACCGCAAAAACACGAGTCTTATTGCTTTATCTAACAAGTCAGCATTATCCGACAAATGATGTTGGTCATTAAATATCCAGAAGATGAATGCAATGTGTAACAAATCACAATATCATCAACAAACATAAAAAAAATCAGAAAGAAGAAAAGTCTGGCAGTACCTTTCTAAGTGTCTCACAAATAGCAACAGCCACCCAAGTCGGCCAGATAACTAGAGCAACCAAATTTAAAAAGCCAACAGAAGGAGCAGAGCAAATAGCTATAGTCACCCCGGCAACAGTTAGAATGCGCCCCTGTACTACATTAAGGGAAAGATAAATGTAGTCAAGTTACAAATAATAATAAAAATTAGCATGTAAAAATGAAATAATTCGTGTATAAAAAATGTGGTACTTCATTATTTTTTGTTTTTTTAAAAGGAAAGATCTAGACTCAACTCTAAAGGATATTTGACACCAAGCAAAAGGAAAAATCATTTTCAGAATTGCATACCGTCAAGGTTAGTTGTCCAACAAGGATAAAAACAGCAATAAAACTGTTTACTTGGGCAAACAATCTTCTTCTTCCAATAGAGCTGGTAACTGTTGCGGCAATCACTGTCACTTTCTATTATTGCAGACAAGGGGAAAGTTCAGTAGAGACATGATATGGACATATTTTTGTGTGTGTTCTCGATGTCATAAAAACAAGTAGCAACAAGGACAACTTTGAGATCATCATAGCAGGAAAATGACAATAATCAACAACGCCCCTCCAAAACAAACCCAAAAAAAAAAAAAAAAAGAAGATGAATAGAAGCAAGTCCAGAGCAAAGAATCAATTGAAAGTCTTAGGAATGGTAGAAATTCAAGAAGCCAAAATTCACACCTTCATTTGTGTGTGTGTGTGTGTGTCCTTTTTTTCGTTTTTGTGTGTGTGTTGGGGGGTTAATATAAAACTCAAGGGCAGTCCACAAAAAATGCATTTGTTCTTCCATTATGCAACTTGACCCAAATGAGGATCATGAAAAACATAACTTGGATTACATGGCAGAATATCACACCTGAAAATAGAAAAAGGAAGAGATAACTGCACTCAGCCAGAGGAATAAAGATACGTGCAACAGATAAGTTGATGACAGAATGAGCCAGAGGCCATCTAAGATGGCCCAAATTTGCAGCTTCACTGCAGAAGTAGATGACTTTGGAGAATTTCCGATTGTATGTTCACTCTTCTCACGCGCCTCATTTTCATCGTCAGGATCAGCTTCTCTAAATTCAAAATAATAATTTATTAAATGACAATCTACATTTGTGATTAAATGACATTATGCCTTAGAAATAAATGTAAACATAATAAGCAGAATAAATAATCAATTACGTTTGGCAATATATTCCTCTAATGACATGTATGTAAAGCTTGGATTTTGATAGGCTTCTATTGTTCCGAAGGGTTACAATTTATTAAGACACTGCTTAATGAAATAAAAGTAATTTGTCAATTTTACTCAATTTCGATTGTTAGATGTTAAAAAGGTGAATCGAAAATTACATGGGATTGCACTAGAAACCCTGTGAAGTTTATTTATTATACAGGGAAACTTCTCATTCAGATTCAGATAGTAACAAGCCCAGAAAATAAATGTACACCAGAGGAAACCCAAAACTTGAATCTTATGTCCAGTATTCAATAGAGTAAGCCGTAAAGAGATTTTATAATGACCTGATGGGAGTTAATTCCTGTTCTAGATGGATCATGTCCATATTTATCCCTTTTGATGATTGTGCTGCAAATTCCATTAACAAAGCAGCAAACAAAAGCAGAACTGCAGTAGATGAATTCTTAGTTTAAAGCCTGTGAGGGGTACGAGATAAAAGCAGGAGATAGTCCATATAGGGAGCACGCAAACCTACATGGCCCCAACCAAGTCATTCCTGTAGCAAACAATGACCCAAAAAGTTGGCCAAGTGTGGCACCAGCACCAATAAACCCAAATAATCTTGAACCTGACTGAACACAAAACAAGTTAAATGGGCACCTAATAACTGAACACAACAACAAATGTTGTAGCTCTGTACAAACCTCACTGTCCATCACATCAATTACCCTAGCCCAAGTTGAGGAAATCGTAATCAGATTTAGCAAAGCAACCTTCACAAAGGCAGAAATTAGTATCATCGAAATATCTTTTCAATTATTTAGTAAAGGGGTGTAGAAAAACATAAATTAAAACGAAAAACTTGAAAATAATAAAATATAACATATCATTACCCAAAGAAACAATCCTATTCGAACAGTGATAAAGAACCACCCATGGTTTCCCCAACCTGTTGAAGGTGAGAGGGTGCCTTGGTCATCAACCTTCCCTTCAGGTTTTGAGGATGAAGTCAAAGTTGTGGACTCCTGGTAGAAGAAAGAGCAATATGACACAGGACCAAACAATCAACCAATCTCGCATGAGCAATGAAAAATAGGATGAATTATCTTCCAGAGAGATTCTTATCATACCATCAATTTGGATGCTGAATATCCAACTGATGAGGAGCGCCATAGAAAAAAGAACAGCACAAGTGATACACTAAAAAACCTATGTATCAAAACCAGAGCCTGAAATTTCAACAAGCACCACGCCTTAGAACATGACGTGGGAAGGACATAAACTAATAGGCCTATATATTTCTCTTTTTTAACTAATGCTTCCTCGTGGGCAAACCGCTGTGGAAACAATCAAATATCAAATGCATGCAACAAAAATGTCAGTGATTTTCTATTCTTTTATATTTTGTTAACTTTGACTGCATTTTTATTGTAACATAATAACAATGCTTAGCTTATTAAACTTAGCTAATGAAGTGACTCATCAAACAGCATGTATAAGCATCTTCATTGACCTTTTCTGACACAAATTTATATTTTTACCACTCAGTCATGAACTCCTTCATGATAGCATTTTTTAACGACTTTAGTTTAGTGACTCAAAATTCATACCATAACAAAAACGATACTGTTTTTTTTCACCAGCATGAATAACCCCCCCAAATACGATTGGTAATATTTCCTTACAGTGATTCTTACAGGCAGCTACCTTTGTTTCTTCCACTAGTAAACCTGTGTGTGTGGGTAACATCATTGCATTTGTCAGGTGCACCACCATACCGCCAATAAACTAATAGGCCTATATATTTCTCTTTTTTAAAGAATGCTTCTTTATGGACAAACCACCGTGGAAACGATCAAATACTCCCTCCGGTCCTAATTATAGGAACAGATTTTGGAGTTGGTTTTGGTCCTAATTATAAGAGTAAGTTTTAACTTTTGTCAATTTTTTCCTATAATACCCCTATTTATACTTATTATTAGGAGCATTTATATATATGTATTTGTGTATATATGTATATACATATATGTGTGTAGATATATATATATGTGTGTGTGTGTACACATACACAAACACACACACACACATATAAACACACACACACACACACACACACATATATATATATATGTATATATATATATATCTGTGTGTGTATGTGTGTGTAGATATATGGGTGTGTGTGTATGTATGTATGTAGATAGATCTATATATATACACATATATCTTTATATATCAAGATCATTATTTCAATTAAAAAGCGTGTGGAAAGGAAAATTAGTCGGAGAGATATGTGGCAGGGTTGTAATTCACTTTTATTTATGTCATTTTAAATTTATGTAAGGGCATTTTAGGAAAATGAGTAAAATTAACTAATTTAACTCCTCTCCTTAATCCCCTAAAATCGGTTAAATAGTTCCTATAATTAGGACCGGAGGGAGTATCAAATGCATGCAACAAAAATGTCAGTGATTTTCTATTCTTTTATATTTTGTTAACTTTTACTGCGTTTTTACTGTAACTTAATAACAATCAGTAGCTTAGCTTGTCAAACTTAGCTAATGAAATGACTCATCAAAAAGCATGTATAGTTGTATACACATCTTCGTTGACCTTTCATTCTGATACAAATTTATATTTTTTACCACTCAATCATAAACTCCTTCACGATAGCATTTTTTAACGACTTTAGTAACTCAAAATTCATACCATAACAAAAGTATAGTTTTTTCTTTTTTTAACCCATGTATAACCCCCCAAATATGATAGATAATATGTCCTTGCTGTGATTCTTACAGGCCGCTATCTTTGTTTCTTCCTCTAGTAAACCTGTGTGTGTGTGTGTGTGTGTGTAACATCATTGCATTCGTCAGCTGCACAACTATACCGCCAATAAGCAATAATGAAAGGATCCCCGAATAGATAACTATCCCTCTGTCATCGTTTCAAGCTAGTGCAGTAAAGGTAACCTTAATCTTGTCTCCTACAATCCAATTAGTAATCCTACGTCCATAAACAATGTTTCAATTTAAATTGAGTCAGTCTATGAAAAACTTTCTCTACACATAATAAAACACCACTTTTCATCTATTCTATTTAGATTCTGTTCAGTCATCATTGTAAGACAAATGCTTTGAATTGATCGAAAAATAAATGGAGATAAGTTCACATCAATCTATATAAGCGGCAATAAGGAATCATCTCATCTCAAATATGTTCATACCTTGTTTTTGGAAAGATTAGGTAGAGAGAATAAGAGGGTTGAAACAGGCGCTGCAATTAGAGTGAGCAGTAAAGATCCCACAAAGAGACCAGGCAAATTCGATAAGCCTAAGGAAATGGCCCCCTCATCCCGCAACGGAAGAACTACAAAATAGGCACTCAAAATCTGCATTTAAAATAAAAAATTCAGAAACCATAAGAAAAATAGACATACAGATCAAGAACAAAGATAATCTCATTGAAAGAGAAACCGAGGCAAGGCTCACAAAGAAGAAGCAGAAGAAGGAGTGAAGCAGGGCCGAGGTCTCGTGCGGGTGCACTGTAACGAACACCGAGATTAGCGCATCTAATCGAGATCGTCCCATTTTCTTTTCCCTGAAAATGGATTGAATATTCGGAAGGGAAGGAAACAGCCGCGCTGGCGCGGTCTCTCAAATATCAACACCGTCGTCTGAACTCTGAAGTCTGAATAGGAAGTGAGCTCGTTGGTCAAAGTCTTAAGTCCACGTGGCAATACATTAGTGGCCTTTTTTACAACAAATAGTCATTGCAGGCGATCTCCGCCCAACTCTTAAACGAAACCAACAAATCGTAGCTCTCCACGTAGAGGTTGCAAGCTACTCACCCGCACCATAATCCTCTCCCTCGCCATCCTCGTCATGAACATTCACTAGACCTCGCACTACAAAAGAAGCCCTGGGAAGCTTAATGGCGAACATTTGCTGGAGAACACTGCGTGTTGGGGTAGCTCTGGGTTCCATATTTCTTGAAAATAATCGGATCTTTTCAAATAGAAACGCTAACCCGAGAAATTTTCGGGTCCACTTTGGATTTTCTCTTTGCCCGTCATCTCTATCGAAATCGTCATCGACTGTACTCTGTAGAATGGACGATACAGCTAGGGTTTCCACTCTGTCCAGTGGAGGGGACGATGTCGTTCGCTTCCCGTTGTCTTCGTCGAATGCCTTGGTCATTCAGAAAGGAGACATCACAAAGTGGTCTATCAACGGCTTCTCCGACGCAATAGTATATTTTTTCCCTGCAACTCTAACTTGAAGAATATGATCAATTATAGTGGCGCTATATTAACTTTAGGAACTGCTTGATTAGTTTAACTGTTGTCTTTTATGCTTAGATATTTAATCTAACTATCTGATGACTTCAATGGTGGTCCGAAGAATTTGTTACTGCGCCGCTTGAATTAGTTAAAATAAATCGGAGGAACTTCGTATCTGTTTATGATTTAATCGCATATTCTTGCTTGATCTCTCGTAGGTGAACCCAGCAAATGAGAGAATGCTTGGAGGTGGTGGTGCAGATGGAGGTGATTAATTTATAATTGCCTCTTTTTGTATAGTAGTTTTTCGAGAAAAATAGAAACTAGATTAGCAAAGCAATCTGAAACTGAACTGAATTAATTAACAAACCCGTCTTTCAGCCATACACAGAGCTGCTGGGCCAGATCTTCTTCTTCAAGCGTGCCTTAATGTTCCAGAAGTCAGACCTGGAATTCGCTGTCCGACAGGGGAAGCTAGGATCACAGGGTAAGTTCTCCTAGATTTACGGTTCTACGTTCATATAATATCTAGCATTCCATCATTTTCTGTCTGCCTCATTTAGGCCCTATGCTTATTAATTTGCAGAGGTTTTAAGCTGCCCGCTTCTCATATTATTCATACCGTTGGACCAATCTACAATTTAGATAGTAATCCTGCTACATCTCTAGCAAGTGCATACAGGTAGTTCTATTATGTTCATGCAGACTGCAGTTCATCTTCCATATTTTTCTCTCAAATCAGCTCTTTTTGTTATCGTATTATGTTAAATATGTTTCATCTTCAAATCGATTTACAGGAATAGTTTGAGGGTTGCAAAAGAGAACAATATTCAGTATATAGCATTCCCAGCCATATCTTGTGGTGTCTATGGGTAAGTTCCCGCAAACAAATCCCTGGGCATGCCTGATTATTAGTAACGATCACACTGCAAGAATGAATCTAAATTTATGTGGAGAATCAGAACTTCGGAAATAAAGTTGTGTCAAGTTTGTAACTATCTAAATTTCAGATATCCATTTGACGAAGCTGCTACTGTGGCAATATCCACCATCAGAGAGTTTCGAGATGACTTTAAGGAGGTAATAAGTTCAATTTGTTCCATTTCTTTATCGGTATCTGGATCTGAGGCATGTACCATTGTAGTAAAACTTCACATTCCCAACATCCTGTATTTACGATTCTATTGGGGCTTTTTCCAGAATCTCTATTTACAACGTAGGATTAAATAGCCTTAGCTCTTGTGCATTATCCGTTCTGGATTTATGTTTTTTTTTTTTTTAAAAAAAAATATTTGAATCTAAAATAAAAATTAGTTGTTAAGAAATAAATCAGTAATTAGTAATAATGCTCAGTTATTTACTTTTATCTAATATATTGATATTGATATATTGATTTCAGGTCCACTTCGTTCTATTCTCGCCTGATATCTATCAAGTTTGGATAAAGAAAGCGAGCGAGTTGCTGAAAGAGTAGCGGGATTCATCGAGTATTGAGTACCTGAATAATATGGAGGAGACATGCTACTTCCATTGTCAATTTTCAGAAGTTTCTATGCTAGAAAATGAAATAGAAGCTTGAGGACCTTATACTTGGGAATCCGGTCTTTTTCTTTTCCAGTGAGAGAGAATGGAGTCTTTTTTTTTTTAGGCTCAAGGTATCTAACGCCGGTAGCAGAGAATGGAGCCTTTAATTGGAGGTGATTAGTATAATGCTGGCTAGCCGCTATATTGTGCTATGGTCTTTGGTATTGTAAACATGACCTGCTGGAGCCTCCCTGACCTCCTGTGTTCATGATGCTGTTATGTAGAAACTCAGCAAATAAGCATCAATTTTCTGTTTCATGAAAATCCATACTCTTTTATCCTCTACATAGTTTTGCTAGTGTCTGAAAATCCATGCTCTTTTATCCTCTACATAGTTTTGTTAGTGTCTGTAATATGAATAGAAAATTTATTTCTGCTGAACAGGAGTAAATGGATGTTTTGATTTGTGGAATGGAATGGAATGATATAAGGAATGTTGTGAAAGAATTGATTTTTTAAACGTGGTGGATGTTGTCGGGGACCTTTTGGTATGGTGAATACAATTGACTAACGGAAGAAGAGGATAACTACTTGAATATCAAATCAAGAACAGGCATTGGGACGAGTTACAAGCCATTATACAAAACAGATGAGAAATCGATTAGTGTGTGATTTACTCATGTTAGGAGGAGAAAATTATAGAGGAAAGAATATTAAGATGGAAAATTCTCAAAAATAGTAATAAAAAAAAAATACTATTGCAAGAAGTTTTTCATCCTAATATTCCCTCAATCCTGCTTTCCTTTCACTTTTCTCTTCATTCAATTTCAAATACAGGATTAGAGAATGAATGAGCAGCCATTGACGTTCAAAAAAGAGGGAGTTGAAGGCACAGAAGTTGTGACTCTAATCTCAAATGGCAAAACAAAGGCGAAACAAATGCAATGTCTTCTTTTTAGTTCAACTAACAAAATGACACATTTTGAAAAAGTAAACTAGCACCTTCCTCTAAAGCCGGTGGGTCATAGGAAAAATAAATGACATAAAATCTGGCCATAAACTTATCAAACTAAGTATTATACAAGCCTATGTACATTCTTGTTCTTTCGGATCCCAACAAATGAAAGCACCCTGTTTACGGATGAATCCAGTGTTGCAGAATAGCATTTAACTACAAAAAATTATTCATACATGTGAGGTGAAAAAGAAGGGGGGGGGGGGGAATTGAACCACCGTTGCAATATGGAGAACTCGCTGATTTCCAGACAACAAACACACAAGTCGGTGAATCTTTAATTATTAGTCTTTTTCTCTAGGTGCATTCCGCGGGGAGTCTGTTCATCTACTACTCGTAATGTCTTGAAAATTGTTTGTGAATCATTCCACAGCATTTATCCACAAAACCTCCATACTTGCCGTACAATACAGGAACTATAAATGCTACAAGTGTTCCTGTCACCAGTAAAAAAGGGATAACTGTGAATAAGATGGTTAAAACAGTTTAAGCAGCTTGTATATCCCTTCCTCCGTATTAACTATCAGGGCAAGAAAAGATATTCAATAGAAATGCTACTCAAGAATGTCATTAAAGCAAATGACTCGGCCCAATCTCATATATCAAATAGACTCGCAGATAAACAATGATTAGTCAACTTGACCTGAACATACATGAGTGTTCAAACATCCAATCAGTTCGAAGTAAAGCCATGAAAGAGGGGCGAGAGATTGAAAAGATCTTGCATACTACATCATACAACAGTGCTAGATGCTTTTGCCACTACACAACTGACCACCATCATCCCCCCTCAAAAACTAAGCAATAATTGAAAAAACAAGGAAACCTCACAAGATTACAAGACATCTATTTGCATTGCATTGTATGAAATTTGCAAGACATAATAAGAAAACAACAGGAAAACCTATAAAAAATAAAGAAATAAGCCTCGGTCAAAGACATCAGGAGCTGCATTTAACCAACAGATTGATAGAGAGAGCATACCGATATATGCCAGAGTGAAAAAAGAAACAGTGCTACCGATGACAGACAAGAGCCACAGAAAGACCACCACCTGTCAAGTAGAAAACAGCTCAATAATTTACCTTTGTTGATTTTTTTATTCTTTTCAGTCTTGGACACTACTGAGGAGGATTACTATGATCTCATGTTTGTTTTTGGGTTACACTATGATCTCATGTTTAAAAACAAAAGTTGCAATTGTCTAGCAAAAATCACAAGAAATGAATTACTCCCTTCGTCCTAAATATAAACTTCAAATTTGAAAATAGGTCCATCCCAAAATATAAGCTTTGTTTCAGTTTTATCTCAACATTTATTGCTTTTTTGCAATGTTACCCTTATTGGCTGTATATATATATTGCATATCTTTTTGACCAGTGACTTTGTGAATTGCATTAATTAACAAGGCGGATGATATTTATCTTTATGAGTGAGGGCATAGTTGGAAAAAAATATATAATAGTTACATATTTATTAATTTTAACTACTTTCTTGATAAACAAAAAACAGTTATTTGAAGCTTATATTTAGGAACAAAGGGAGTATGTAAAATGGCTCATCCGGCAGGATTATGCCCTGACACCTTTGAGAGGAAAATCAAAAATTACTATGACCTGCTTTATCAGTGGAGGCTCTAGGGAAGTGATCATAGCTCAGATGTCCCATGACAGTGACTAAAAATATTATCTATTGTTCTTGATGGGGACTTGGGCATTGTCTCACTCACCCTAGTTTTCTTATCTATTAAGACAAAAATGCATCTTCAGAAAAAGAGCCACTAGATGCCTAGACTGCATTATCAAGGTCATAATGCCTAAAATATGGAGCTCTAATCTTTCCCAATATGCTGAATGGATAAAGGAACTAACCTTGAAAAATATTCTAAAATCTTTGCCCAGAGTGATGTCATGAGCCATAAGGAGCACATTATTGATTTTAACCCGAACGGAAGCTGCTGCATTATTAACCATCTCCTCTGATACTACTAATTCAGGTAATGCTGGTGGTTGTCTGCTAGATAAGGAAAAGGAGCCCATTAACATTGTTAATGGCTTAATGCCAAGAACAATCATAAAGAAGAAGCATATATAACTACTTAAAAGGGAATTTGGCCATACTTGTTTCTAAGGGCAGCATAGTTTGCAAGGAGAAACAACAGTACAATCAAAATCAGAAAGACATCTGAACAAATTGTTAAAAATGGTAAACCCGTCCACTCAAGCAGGACCCATGCAACAGTTGCAATGACAATGACTCCAAAGGAAATATGCCACCTCTTCCACAACAGAATATCAGCAACTGGAGATTAAAAAAAAAGGGAGAAAGCATAAGTCAAATATTCATATCCCCATCGAATTGCAAGCAAACAAGAATGCTATTCCAACCAAATTTTCCTAGTTTGCATAGCTATCTTATCACTTTTTATAAGGGTGGAAAAGGAATATATGTATGATCTGATACCATGTGAGTAAATTAAAACTTTAACTCAACATTTCAAATCCAAAATCCTGGCCAGAGATTAGACCATAAAATGCAACATATGCATAAGCAAAAAAACGAAAGAAAAACAAAACATGAATGACTATAGGTAGATAACGAAGCAGAGGGACCATTTTAACTAGAATAGCAAGAAATTCAAAATCAGTCACCTGTAAAGCACATCAACATGAATAACTGCCTCTGCAATGTTAGCATTAGCAAATAGCAACAAAGCATAAACGCAGGTTGATGGGTAGAGATTAAGCATTAACACTGTCAGCTAAATTTTCATTTTTTCGGAGCCTTTTCTTCCTGTTTTAAAAGAGGTGAAAATTCTGCATAGAAATTTTCTGGTTTCTCAATTGTTTACGTTACAAAGTGCTTATCATCCCCTATAAAAGATTTAATTCAATCTGCCTCACTTGATACGTGTAGCTTCAAATATCACAATTGCTGCATCTTACCTTCTTGTCACTTGCTTTCTTAGTTTCATCTTTTGCTTCACTTTCGAATTAACTATCAGTCTGTGGTATTGGCATAGTAAATTGGGTCTCCACTCATAGAATTTGTCTTGGAAAGCAAAATAAGTGAGATAAACAGATTAGAAGCCCACTAGGACAACTGAAAGACGGACCTAAACCAAAAGTAACCTTTAAGGTTTCGTTCATTTGTCACTGGCAGCTGGAGAAGTGTTAGATATGACAACAAGAGGAAATTCTTCCAAAGAAAAGGAAGCCATCAACTTCTGAATCTCTAAGGACTAAACAGTAAAGACTTGAACTACAGCTGAGGAATGTCAAACCCAAACAGAATCGAATAAGATCAATTGCGCTAATCGAATAAAAAGAGGTGAATAAAAGCTAGGTCAACAGATATAAGCTTACCTGATCCAGCGAAGCTGCCCGGCGATGAAGTTGCGGAGGGCTTCCTTCCGTCCCCATCACCCTCGATGTTGTTCAAGTCTTGTGAGTTCTCCATGAATCGTAGCACAAATACAATAGAAATTTTTGGTTTTGCTCTCGCGCTTTCAGAATAGTTTGAGAGCTACGTGGAACAATTCGCTAGAAAAACAAGAGCCGAAATATACTAAGGTGGGTGGGCACGTTCTGAGTTTTTTCTTAATTTCTGTATCAAGAATAAAATTAGATGGGAATTATCTTTGATAAATCTAGTTATTTTTTGGGATGAACCGGTTTTTTTTTATGCTTGGGAATAAAAGAAAGAAGCAGAAAATTTCAACTTCTCTATTTTCGGGCACAAAGTCAGAATCTATTTTTTCTCTTCTCTCTATAGTGACATTGACGAAGCGAAGAAATTCCAATCACTCTAAGCGACGGATCAACTACCCTCCCCACCGCCGCCGCCACTACATATATAACTTTTTGAATATAATCACGAGAGTCATCGCTCTCTATTTGAATCCACATGCATGCCTTTCTTCTTAGGAGCACATGAAGAAATAGAAATATTGAGGTGATATATATATATATATATATATAGATTAAATTATATGTTGTATTCTAAAATATTTTTTGCACCCAATATCTTAAATTAATTAATTTTCAAGATACTATTATTACAGGAAAAATATTTCTGAATGCAAGACTGAAAATTAATTAATTTAAGATATTTCAGGATGAGCATATAATTTGATCTAAATAAAAAAATAAAAAATGCTATCAATATTTCTTTATATGCTTCTTAAGAAGACAAACATCTAAGAAGCATATAAAGAAAAGCATGGAATGAGGATCCACGGCCTAGTTTACATAAAACCTAGTCTATCAATATTCAAACTTAGGCCTATTGTTAGGCCTCTTTAGATAAATAGGCTAGGCCTATTTTCATAATGTCTAACCTATAAATCTACAGGTCTGACCTATTTAACTTTTTTCAATTTTATATTACTCCCTTCGGTCCAAAATATATGACAAAGTTGACTTGTTTTTTAGAGATTAAGGAAGCTAAATAAGTTACTTAATCATATCATATGTTATATATCCTTAGATTATATATTAGTTTATTAGTCAAACTAATTAGTTTGGAGAAAAATTACAAATACTCTAAAGTAATTTAATTAGTTTCTTAATCTTTCTAAAAAAGTCAACTTTGTCTTATATTTAAAGACCGGAGGGAGTATTATATAAGTATATATAATATCATCTAAATAATTTTATAAATTATTTATAAATTTACTAACTTAACCTTAATCCTAATTTTTTCAACCTTAATCTTAATCCTAAGTTTTACATCTTATCATCATTCACTCAACCATTGCTTTCACGTCAATCATTCACCCTTAACTCTTTTTTCTTCAATCGCTCACGGTGACAACGCTAACTCGCTCGCTCTCCCCTAATTTACGTCGTCCACTAAAGCATAATAATTACTATCAGTTTATTTTAGTGCCAAATGAAATATTATAATCTAAGTATGAGGAGTTTGTCCAAATTTATGTGGGAAAAGTAAAAGATATCAAATCCAATTTTACATGTTGTTTGTTATATTTAGTCAATTTTAGATAACATATCTCATTAGTCAACAAGCGATTAGTTTTTCTTATTTCTACTTGCTTGGACAACTATTGTCACTGGACATTCTTTTCTTTTCCTTACTAAGCCCTTATATTATGACAAGAATGAATGTTAGGCTTTTAAAACATAATATAGGATTGTAAGTAAGCTTGACAGGTTATATATGAATTTAGAGGCATATATTTTAAAGATTATTTAAAGGTCTACATTTTAAGTAGATTTTTAAACAGGCTTCAGGTCTTTTAAAGGCCCAAACTCGGGCCTAAAAAAAAGGCTACATACAAGCTCAAGCCCGGACTTAGGCTTTAAATTTTTGTTCCAGGCCCAGGCCTATTTAAGTAAAGCCTAGCCTATTTCCACCCATAACCATAGGAATATAAAAATGGGCATTTTCAAAATAGAGGTTATTGTTTGGTTCAAATATTCTGTTGGAAAAGATTTTCCCACCTCTCCAATTTTCAATTGTATAAATGAAAATGGGTTCCCACAAAAAATTTGGACAAACTGGTCGAAGGACCCAAATGCCCCTAATGTGACGATGATGTATATAAAGGTGAGGCCTTTGGAAGGTGAGTTAGCACTGGCGGAGCTGGGGAAAAGGGAGGGAGCTGAAAAACAAAGGTTGCTAGTAGACTATTCCGACAACTACGGCTAACTTAAAGTTGATAATGATGGGGTTAGGAGGATCAACGTTGTGCTTCTCTTCTTCTACAATTCTATCAAATCTCATGATCGTAGTTGAGGATTGAACTTTGTCTTCAACACCTAGCTGTAGTGTGAGCTTTGGTTATGAGAAATACTTGGGGGTGCAAAGAAGATTTTGGGAGATCTACATGAGTCGAGCTTTTGCTTTTGGGTACTTTATATTCGGGCAAATCTGTTACCTCTCACCTTTTCTTGTACCATTTGAAATTTTTGTAGATTCTGACTTCTAAACTCTTCCCATTGTGATGTTAATAGGTGACTATCACATAACCATGAACAAAATAAATAGCCAATAATTCAACCTCCTTCGCTTAACCTATCCACTAAAACTAGTTCGAAATTTACCTAGGTCCCATGTGCTTATTTGGGGTCACATTTAGGGTTTTAAAAAGTACTTATTCACGTAAATCGAGATAAAACTCCTATCGCATACTTACCTCATATACCATAAGTCACGATTGTATCATCACTACTTTTTTCTGTGCAAAAGGTTGTATCATCAGTCATCATGAAGATACAATACCATATATATTTCGATATTTATTAGAACATGATATGATAATGACTTAATTTTAATTTGCACCTATGCTATGCTTTGTTTCCACTCTCCCGGCTCCACTTTTGTTACTTCCCTCTGCAAAGCGCATACCAAAATATGATTTTGCATTGATATGCATCAATTTATTATGGGTTAAGGGCTTTAAATACTTCGAAATGTTTAGCTGAAGAGCATAGAACACCTGGAAGTTTTTGAGGGAGCAAAAATGCCCGAAAGTATTAAAAATGGGGCAAATCGTGTTAGTTAAAACGTTTTACTCAAGAGGGGGTGAATTGGGTGATATTAATTTTAAACAAAATTAATTAACAATCAAATAAAGGATAAAGATTAGAAGAATATCACCAAAGTGTACATAATGGATTATACTAGTTCGGCCTTAACTTTCTAACCTATGTCTAGTCCTCAGAGCGACTATGAGATTTTCACTATTCTTTAAGATTCCTTGGGTTCTTGGCACTACAGTATAAAAAGTAATCATCGACAGCATGACTCACTCCCTCTTGCAAGTTGTAATCCTATAACTGCACTCAATGTCCCACTACCTTGAAAACTTACAAATATTGATAACGTTTGGTAAAGATTCTTTAACATAGTAAATATATGATTACTGAAGAGCAAAATGAATATCAAAAGATATTACATAGAATGAATGAATGAACTAAGCAATTAATAACAGAAGATTGTAGTTGGCTTAGTTGATTGCTCTGTATTGAATGATTGACTATTTATAGATGAACGCCATTAATGACTATTGTGAGCATTCAAACTTCCCATTAGAGACAAATTGGAGTTATTAGAAGAATTCAAGGTTCAGTCGCTTTCATCTTCGCTGCAATAAATGCTTTAGACGAAATCCCTTTCGTTTGCTCTAAGATTGCTTTCGTGTGCTTTGTTTTCTGCTATGCATTTAATGTTCTAACACAGGAAATTGCTTTCATGCTTTTTCAGTTAATCCATAATTTTAAACATCTGAAACTTAATACACAAACGAGATTAGTAGTATTGAAAAGTAGTATAAGTAATAATGAAGCATAAACAGATGTTAATCACAATATTTGAATTCTCAGAGATGTTTCGATTTGCAATATGAAATTGCACTTGAGTAGGATTCCATGTTTACTCAAGTGAATACTTGTCACTTGAGTGCTCAACGAGTTAACTTGAGTGACAGATGGATTTTGAGTTCTAGTAGTGAAGTGTTGAATGTTTGTATCACTCGAGTAATTGGAACCCGACTCGAGTAATCTTTTGTTTGTTTGAAAATAGCTTCAACTCTACTAGTGACTCGATTGCATGCTGCAAGTGTCCTTGAGTTACTCGAGTGACTCTTAGGATCACTCTAGAGGACTCCAAATGAGAAGCCCTACACTCTTGGTCCATCAACGAGTAACTTGCAATAAACTAGCGAGTTGCCCACCATCACTCGATAACTTCCTCACTCGAGTAAGCTTCAATCAGCTTTCAAGCAATGGATGAGTGACTTGCAAAATGTCTGCGAGTGAACACTATCACTAAAGTAGCAACCCATTCACTCAAGTAAACTCCAGACAACTTTCAGAGAACGCGCGAGTGACTTGCAAAATGCTTGCAAGTAATCTCCAGCACCCGAGTGGCCACTTATCCACTTAATTGCTCGAAGCTTATCACTCGAGTGATGAAATCCATCACTCGAGTGATCTGTCATAACTCAACAAGTCACTCGCAGAAATTTTAGAAGTTATGACAGATCACTCGAGTGATGAAATCCATCACTCAAGTGATCTGTCATAACTTCTAAAATTTCTGCGAGTGACTTGTTGATTTCCTGTAAGTGACAAAGGATTACTCGAGTGCTCACTTAGCCACTCAAGTGATCTTGCATTACTCTTCAATCTTTCAACGAGTGACTTGCAAAACCACTAGAAGTTAGGATCATCACTTGAGTGCATTACCTGCCACTCGAGTGATTATCTTAGATCACTAGTGAGTAGTCTTGTTGATTCAAGTTTTCGTTTGAATTCAATTATATCACTCAAGTGTCTAGAAACACATTCGAGTGACTTGAATCATCAAGTCTTCATTGATTTCCAAGGTTTGTTATCATCAAAACACAACCTGAGAACTAACACATCGAACCAACCTAGACGAAAACCTAACATTTTTCATTAAGATTCGATTTGTCACTTTAAAATTCCAAGTTGGGAGGCACTTGGCATCCAGTAAGCGAAGAGGCTAGTGATGTGGTAAACTTATATGGAAAATGACGTGGTTAATGAAATATATGTTTGAGTGATAGAAAAAGGGATAGATTAGCCTCCAAATGAAAACAACAAAACGAAGTGAATAAGCAAGCTATGGCAGAGATAGTGGGGTGCATATGATTTATAAGGGTTGTACGTGTGAGAGGAGAAGCCGATAGAGCAGAGATTTGTCCTTCTAAGGCAAGTAAGGAATTAATTCTTTAATCAGGAACAATAAGAAATATGTGGTTGTTTTTGCTTTAATCAGTATATATATCTGATTAGCTTTCATATATTTGTCAAAGTTTTGATATTTGTTTAATGAATTGAGGTTTAAGGTTAAATAGAGTTAGATAAAAGGATAGGTGGTCCCAGTGGTAGTTCCAAGGGTCGACCAAAGAGTTTGTTGTATTTGAAGATTTTAATGAGTAAGTATAACTATAGGATAAAAGAGACAGAGGACTTAAAGAGAACGCTACGGGGTGGGTATGAGACAATCAATGAGTCCATTATAGAAGAGGGAGATGGAGGAAAGGGTAAAGGTAAGTTGGTTGAGGAAGGAATGGATTGGAATTAAAGAGTATGCTTTTTAGAGAGTGTAAAAGCTGAAATAAGGGAGGAAAGGAATAAGCTAAAGGGACTGCAAGAAGAAAGACGTGGTTTGAGCCAGAGAAAGGTTGGTAAGGAGACATGTGCTGAAATCAATGAGTTTAAACATGATAAAGGAGAAAATGATGGGCTGGAAAATGTTAGTGAAGGCTTAGACGGTGATGATGATGATTATATAGGAGAAGACTAAGATAGTGATGAAGATTATAGCTCAAGTGATAATCAGTTGTCTGCTGACGAAGAAGATGATGACTGTGAAGATTGGGGTGATGATTTTTTTACACTTTGGGCTGAAATGATATTAGTGGGCCTATAGAAGAAAATAGAGTTAAAAAAGACAATGTCATTTTGTAAATGGAGCTTGAATCACCAAGAGGGGGTGAATTGGGGATTCTAAAAATTCTTTTCGAATACTCTGTTTTTCGGATATGAAATAGAAATAAAACAGAGTGAGGGAAGAATAGCAAGACAAAGAGATTTATACTGGTTCGGTCCAATCCTGACCTACGTCCAGTACCCAAACTCTCTGGGATTTCTCACTAACAAGATTGATTACACACTCTGCACTCAAGAGTAATTCTCTCTAGAACTTACTCCCCCTTACAAGTTGTAATCAATGAACCCAATCTCCAAGTCCCCTTGACTTGAGATAACTCACAATAAATGATTTACAATCAATGAACTCTCTTTTCGAGTAGATAAGATAAACACCGAAGTATGAATGTATCAGAAGATACTTTACATAGAAAATCTTAAGGAATAAATGACTCTTGAATGATTTTCGTTTTCTGTTGGATTGGTTGTTATGAAGAATTGAATGCATCTCTATTTATAGGTAGAGATCATTAATTGACCGTTGTAATCCCAATTGTAACCGTTGGAGGTGTTGGGAGATGATTCCATTAAGCTTTGGTCTTCTTCTCTCTAATCTTCACTTAATCCAATGTATGATTGTTCGAGTTGTTTCTCTGCAAATTAATCCGTTGGAGCACTTAATGCTTGGAAGTGGAAATCATCCTTTCGCTTTTCCAAACGTGTGCGGCGGATTAACCAAAGTATACAACTTTTCGGGCTTGGCATTAATGTTCTGACTTGCTTTTGCTTTAACTCAAATCTTCATTTAATCCTGTCTAAATCATCTGAAACTCACTAACAAACTGATTAAACATAGTTAGGAGTAATAATGAATGATGATATATGGTATTAATGTCAAACAGGAAGATTTGGCAAAATCATTCAGTTCAAAATTCAAACTTCGCCATGGAAACTCGAGTTGGTTCTTCCAAACTCGAGTTTTCTCGTTCCAGTGAACTTTTAACAAAAGAGCTAAACTCGAGTTTTCAAACTGAACTCGAGTTTTCTCTTTACAAAGACAAACATCGCGATTTAGCATTTTGGACATGGTTGGTGAATAGTGCAAAACTCGAGTCATTAAGTGACTAACTCGAGTTCTGGACTCTTAATGAAAAATCAAGTTCTAATCCAAAATCTCAAAACTGGAGTTTCCAAAACACAACTCGAGTTTTCAAAAGTTAAAATCTTACTGAGCTCTCTGTCTACTCGAAACTCGAGTTTTCAGAACCTAACTCGAGTTTTCATTTATTTTGAAAACTTTGGAAACGTCTCTGTAAAATCAAAACTCGAGTTTTAAAACCAAAACTCGAGTTTTCTCTTTTAATGAGAAAACATTGAAAGACTTTATCTAAATGAGGTATAGTGTTTTCGCAAGGTTGGATTTTGAGTAAGTTTCTTTCAAAATACAAAACTCGAGTTTTATATCTTAACTCGAGTTTTCATGAACATTGAAAACTTATTAAAAATCCTTTGAAAAGCTAAATTCGAGTTTCCCATGGAAACTGGAGTTTTGGATTCTTTGAAAATCTTGGTTGCTCTCTGTATGACCAAAACTCGAGTTTTCAAACTATAACTCGAGTTAGCTTTGTTCAGCTAAAAACTTGAAGGCTTTCTGTATGGCCAAAACTCGAGTTTTAAAACATAACTCGAGTTTTCACATATTAGCAAAATTTCAAGCCTTTTACTGTCAGGCCAAAACTCGAGTTTTCAACCAAAACTCGAGTTTGCCTTTGACAGTAAGTTTTCAACTTACAAAGACAAACTTCTCTTGTGTTTACAATTGTTTGTTATCATCAAAACCAATTTGAGAACTAACACATTTTTCATGTTAGGTACAACATTTAAGGATAGAGCATAATTGAAAGAAGCAATAAATAATTATGCCATGAAGAATGGAGTGAAGTTAAAGTTTGAAAAAAGTGATCAATTGAGAGTTCAGGTGAAGTGTTAAAAGGGGTGTCCATTTGTTCTTTATGCCACAAAGGAAAGATCAGGTTAGGGGCTAGTTGTAAAGACCATACACGTGGAACACAAATGCAGTAGTGTTTTCAAGAACCCTAGGGATTCTTCCAAGTAGGTAGCTACACATTTCAGGAAGAAGGTAAAAGAGAGGCCACAATATAAGATTTCTGATATGAAGAAGGACTTAGAGGATGAGATAATGCTACACGTTAGCTATTAGAAATGCAAAAGAGCTAAGAAGATGATAATGAAGCAGATGGAAATGAGCTATATAGATGAGTTCAACAACCTTGAAACATATTGTAATGAGGCCAAGAATTCAAATCCTAGGTCAGATGTGTCTTTGGAGATGAGCAAGGAGGGCTTAGAAATAGGAAAAGAGTAGTTAGTAGACTCTATGTATGATTCAATGCTGCAAAGGTAATAAATTTTGTTTATTATTATTTTTCCGATTGTTATGATTATAACAATGCTAATTTTGTTTTATTTTTTTGAAGATTGGGTGGAAGGCAGGGTGCAGATCCATATTGGAGTTGATGGTACGTTCTTGAAGGGAAAAGCCAAAGGAATAATGCTAACGGTGACTTGATCAGATGCTGATAACTCTCTACATATCCCTTAGCATTTGGGGTTACATAGAAGGAAAACATAGTTAATTGAAAGTGGTTCATGGATTTGCTAAAAAAAGTCGTTGGATCTTAAAGATGGGGAGCGTGTCACAATAATGTCAGACATGCAAAAGGTATTAATACTGTAATCATGTTTAAATAGTCAAGGATTTAATTGATGCTCTGGTTGTTTAATTATAATGAACTTGGCATGATTTATGGTAAAGTAATAATTATGTTTTGGTTAGAATAACTTGGCACGATTTGTGATACAGTAATCATGTTTAAACATTGTCTTATGGTTTGTTATAAGTTGTGAGATTGCAATGAATTCTCAGGTGATCTTCTTAAATGATTGGTTTTGTTTAAACATTGTCTTATAATGAACTTGGGTTTGTTTCTGCTAGATGATTTGCTTAGAACCTAATTAATTTTTAGGTTGTGATTTTCTTAGTAATCATATTTAAACATTGTCTTTTATTTAGGGACTGCTTCTTGCTGTGTCGAATGTTTTGCCACTAGCAAAACATAGCTATGTGCAAGACACATGTATGCCAACTAAAGCAAGACATGGAGAGGAAGGCAACTGAAGAAAACATTCTTTTCATGCATATGGAACACTTACTCGAAAAAGTTCAATGATAATCTCACTGCCGTTGGAGAACTCAGTGAATGCAGCAAAGGTTGTTGTAAGTTATACCCCACAATCATGGTCTAAAGCCTTTTTTGGGACAACAAGTTTCTCTTGAATTGTTGACAATAATTGTAGTGAAAGCCTAAATGTGTGGATTGATGATTTTAGGTATTTTCCTATTATTAGAATGATAGATGGGAGTAGGATTAAGTTAATGACAAAGTGGGCAATAGCTGAAAAGAATGTAGAGAAGTAGAATGGGAACTTTAGTCCTAAGTGTATTTTCCTTGTTTGATGAAAATAGGTCACTGGCCATAGGGTGTAGAATTTTTTTAATGGAGATGATAGTTATGAGGTGACAAAGGGAAATGATAAGCATAATGTATTCCTAGATAAGAAACAATACACATGTAAGGCATGGGGCTCAGCCGGTATACCTTGCCAACATGTTATATGTGCACTTTACCAAGCAACCAAAGAGGGAAATGAGAAGGGCGAGTAAATCTCAACCTCCAACCAAAGAGGGAACTTGAATTATCAAATACAATGGATATGGACAAACAACTACAACTCCTTCTAAGCTTCTATTTAGACCTCCAGATCTCATGTGGAATGGACATCCCGTCATCACAACCTCAAGGCTTCTTGCACACAAGGACACAAATCTCATTGCTTCTACTAGCAGACAAAAGGCACCAACAAGAAAAGGAAGACATTAGGATCTTTTGCATTTAGGCGCTTAACTTCAACTTGACAAGATGTTTAATGTTTTGGTTACTTTAAGTTAACAAACATGTCAAGCCTTTTGTTAATTGTATGTCAAGTATTTTGTTATGTTAGCTTTATAGCTTACAATTCTGCCAATATGGTTATGTATTCCAAAACTATGCCAGACATTATGCAATCTTTTGATGTATGTTACAAAAGAAAAGTTCATCTTTATGACCACTTTATTCAATGATTGTGTCATCTTATGTTTCTCACTTTGTTCTCATATTCCTCTTTTGAATTAACTTGTACAACATAAGATATAGCTAATAACTTTAATTTGCTTGCACAGGTGCAAACACTTTGTGTATTCAAACCACCACTTGACTCATTTGATTTAAACCACCAACTGATTCTTGTTGATTCTTGAACTATGTTTTAATGATGACAAACCTTGGAAAACAATGAGAACTTAATAATTCAAGTCACTTGAGTTTTGTATTTCAAGAACTGAACCAATATCTGGGTTTGGGGTGACAATCGAGGAGAAAGTTGATTTTCTACACTCAAGTAATAGAACTATATTTGAATCAAAACTTGAATCAACAAGAAAACTCATTTCATGTGATCTGAGATGATAACTCGAGTGGTAGGTAAATGCACTTGAGTGATAATTCCTAACTTCTAGTGATTTTGCAAGTTACTTGTTGAAAGAATGAAGAGTGATGCACAATCACTCGAGTGGCTAAGTTAACATTTGAGTGCCACTCGAGTGATCCTCTGTTACTTGCAAGAAATCATCAAGTCACTCGTAGGATTTTTGGAAGTTATGGCAGATCACTCGAGTGATAAGCTTAGAGCATTTGAGTAGATAAGTAACCACTCGAGTGCCGGTGATTACTCACTAAGATTTTGCACTCACCCATTTTTCTGAAAGTGAAGAGATGCTTACTCAAGTAAGCATGTTACCACTCGAGTGAAGGTGAGAGCAACTCGTAAGTTAACAACAAGTCACTTGTGATGGTTATGCAAGTTATATCCGGTCTCACTCGAGTGCTTGTGATGGCACTCGAGTGATGACAAAAAACTTACAAGTTTAGTGCAAGTCAGCAGCTGATAAACCAAGAGTGCAAAGCCTCTCACCTGGAGTCCACTCGAGTGACACAAGGCCACTTGTAGTATGCACTCAAGTCACTAATAGAGTTGAAGTTATTTTCAAACAAAGCAAAAGACACTTGAGTCAAGTTATCAATCACTCAAGTAACGCATTCTTGCAACACTTTACTACCAGACTCAAAGTTCATCAGACACTCAAGTTAGATTACAAAAGCACTCGAGTGATGGATACACACTCGAGTGATTCTGGAACCACACTCAAGTGAATGTTCTTGTTTCAATTCACAACGTCTCTAAGAATTAAAATATTGTGATTAACATCTGTTTACACTTGATTACTACTTATACTACTTCTCAATGCTACTAATCTCATTTATGTATAAGTTTCATATGCTTAAATTCATGGATTAACTCGAAAAGCACGAAAACAATTTTCTATGGCAGAATATGAAATGCAAAGTAGGAAATAGAGAACACGAAAACAATCTCATAACAGACAAAGGGATTTCATTTGAAGCATTTATTGCAGAAAAGCAAAGTACGGTCATCGAGAGTAGAGAAAGTGTGTTGATCTGTAGGTATCCGAACATGTTGATGTTACTAATTAATAAATATTTTTAATGTCTATTTTTGTAAAACAAACGTTAAAACTAAAGCGTAATTTTTTTTTTTAAAAAAATCACCACCTTATTTTTAGCAGCTATTTAAAAAAACAATCGTTGAAAGTTTGTTGTTGAAACTCACAAATATTTATATTTTTTGAAATTTCGGTTTAACTTTCAACGACCGCTTTTATAAAATAACTTTTAACGATTGTTTTTAAAAACAATTATTGAAATGTTAACTTTCAAAGTGTTTATAACTATTTATCTAGAAACAGTCATTGAAAGTTAAGCTAAAATTTCAAAAAATGTCATCGTCTCCCTTTTAACTTATATTTTTTAAAACTGGACGTTAATTGACGTCGTTAAATGAACTTTTGGTGGTAGTGACAATACAAAACTATTATCTACAAACTATAAATATTCATACCAGGTGATAATTTTGGCACCTATAGAACCTCCTCCTTGGGTTCAGCTCCGTCAAAGACGTCCAAAGAGGGCATACCTCACTACAACGACAAACCCTCGACGGACCATCATTTTCACTTTCTACCCTACAACCTTTGAGAAATGCCAACCTCCGCTTCCTCCTGTCGTCGATGATGCAGTGGAGTCCCCCATTTGTTGCCGTTGATGTACTCTAACAAGTGGCGTCGCCTTTGTCTGTCAGATTTGTTGCAAAATTGGGATTCGTCACTTTTTCCCCCATTTAAAGTGACCTTGACAAAACTAATTTAGGGTCCACAACAATGACGATGTGGATGAATGATCCACCTTGTAATGCATATATGTCATAAATTTCCAGTGGTTTCTATCTGGTTTGGTTCGATTGACCCTATTTTTAATACTTTTGGGGTCTTTTTGCCCACTCGAAAACTTTCAAATACCTCATGCCCTTCAACTACAACTTCTTAGTATTTAAGGTCCTTAACCTATTTATTATTATCATATAAGAACATGTTTGGGTAAGCATTGACAAAGTTAAAAAAGCCCAGCTGGGTAGGAAAAAAGGCAAGTGTAAAAGAAGCTTAGTGAAGTGAAGGATTTGGGTAAGCATTGAACATGTTGGGCTTATAAAAAAAGCCCAATTTCCAAGAAGCTCTGAGATAGAGTGTTGGACTCGTTGGGGCATTTGTTTCGCACCTTTTTTCCTGTCTCACACCATCTCAGTTCTTCTTTCATCATCTCCTCTCTCATTCTTTCATCGTCTCCTCTCTCAGCTCAATCAATATCCTCTCTCCACTCGTCTACTCTTCTTATTGCAGCATTAGTGGGAAATAAATTCCGAACCTCAATTTCGTCCTTTCCTACTTACTAGGTGACAATTTTCTTCTTCATTTAAAGCTTGAAGGTCTCGTCTTCTTCACATCTTCATTCTCTCTTTTTCTTCTATCAAGTCCGGCGATTCCTTCAGCTTCCATTATTTCTATCGAGTTTCTGAACTTTTCAGTGGCCTTCTTCCTTCTGAACTTCACCGGATACCTTCAACCTTCTTCTTCATAGAGAACTTTGACCTTCTCATCCTTCCTCTTTGATTTCTGATGGGGTTCTGAGCTTTCCGGTGATGTTCTGATTTTTGGCGAGATTCTCCACTCTTAGAGTTGATTGTCCTTCTTTGTGTCATGGATTTTTTGGTGGGATGCAAGTTTTGGCTATGTGTAGCTAAATGCTCCATGTAGTCCTAAATATAAGACATAGTTGATTTTTTGGGAGATATAAAGGAAACTAATTAAATTACTTTAAAATGCTTATATTTATCATTTTTCTTCAAACTATTTTGTATAACTATAAACTGCTATATAATTCAATCGTACACAAGATATGAAATAATTAAGTAGGTTATTTAGTTTTCTTAATCTTTCCATAAAAAAGTCAACTTTGTCTTAATAATATTTAACTTTTTAATCAAATTTAAATTTAAATTATCACAAATATATATATATTCCTATGATTTTCTATCCCAACTAATTTTTTAAATAATAATCTAAACATGATTCAATTTTAAAAAAAAAAAAAATTACTTCTGACACTGTCAATACAAACACAAATTACATTTACAACATGATTTTCATCCTATCTTATTTCTCTAAAAATTAGATTAAAAATAACTCACTTCTTCCGTGACTAATCTAAACCGCGTAAATTTCATTCCAGAACAAAAACAAAAAAGCCCACTCTGCCAAACTTCTTCCCGGAATTAGGAGCAAGACATGGAGCAAACGCAATCACCGCCAGCTTCCTCCAATTCCTCTTTTCCGACAAATCGTTAGGTTCAGCTTCGATTTCCGCGAACCCTGTTTGGTCTCTCAGCTTCTCTCCGGTTTGGCATAGTGATCAGTGACTGCCTTCCTACCTCGACTTCTGTGACCCAAAACCATAGATCACCCATCGTTTCACACAACCCAATGATCTGTTTTTCTCAATAGTTGCCGGATCTTTACGGGTTTCATTTCTCTTGGTGGGATACATATCACGTCAAGGCTACTTTTAGTTTCGCTGCTCAATATATCTCGTCGGTAAGTTTAGCTATCTGCGTTATGGATAAATTTTGTCGTTTTGTTTTCTGGGGTTGGCTGATTCTGCTGCTGCTGCTGACCGACGTTTTAATGATGTTTGCTGGAATGTCTTTTTCTTGCAATTCGTCTTGTTGTCTTTATTTTGTTTTTGACGTTTTGAATTGTGCGTTTTATTCGGGCCCTGTTCTTTGTATCAGTTATTGGAACTAAGTCAAAGATGGGGGAAGGAGAGAAATTTCAGCTGGGTACTATCGGGGCGTTAACTCTATCTGTGGTGTCGTCAGTATCGATTGTAATTTGCAATAAAGCACTAATGAGCACATTGCATTTCATCTTCGGTAAGTTCACACTCATGGTTGTTTAATTATTTTTACTTCATCGCTCTCATTTCAATTTTCCTTGATCATAGGCTGTTTGCTGAAATTACTTGTTTTCTTTTCATATATAACTTCTATTTTATATTAATGATAGTTAACAAGGGTAAATTCACCTAATTTGTAGCTGTAGAAGCATTTAACTGTTTGTCAAACTTCTGAGTTGTTGCCAATGCATGTTGTCATAAGTGATTACAAGGATCCGCATAAGACTCACACCTCTCCTTAGATTTATGTTCAAATCCGCCTATGGCCACTCAAGTCTTGCACTGGTAGCAACTTTGCGTGTGGATCAAGGGCTATTGAGTTTCAGAGTGGCATGGGCATGGCTAGTACCTGGTGCATAGGTGTCAAGGCCCTTAGTGGCAGTCTATGTGGTGGGGCTGATTCCCAGTCCTTGACATTGCCGATGATATGGGAATGCCATCCCTAAATGCTAATTTTTTTTCTCATCTGAAAGGAAAAAAAATCCGAGTTGTTAAATTGGACATCTTGTGTTTCGATTTTAGTTTACCAGAAACTAGAAATTGGCCTTAAGAATGTGAGACAGCGCGTCACTAGCCTCCTCTTATTGTAAATTGAAGATTGGGGAAAAAATATGGCCCTTCGGAAATATAGGTAAAAATCGCATTTCCTCCCTAGTGAAGGATTTTCTCTCCCTACCAAAAATTCTGAAACCTATACAGATCATCTATGTAGGATATATGTCGGCCTCATTAGAATAATAATATATGTAAGCCTCCAACAAATAACTTATACTGGTACACATTTCTTAAAAAGTCACAATCTTTATCAATTTTCTGGAATGAAGGAATAACTATCACCTCACCGATGCTCTTGCTAACAGTATTCATTACTTTCGCTATGTGAAATTTCGAACTGGGCTTTTACGTGTCCTTTGGTATGCATGCAGCCACTACCTTGACAAGCTGGCATCTTCTGGTCACATTTTGTTCTCTTCACGTGGCATTAAAATTGAGATTCTTTGAGCACAAACCTTTTGAAAAGAAAGCTGTAATGGGATTTGGGATTCTAAATGGAATCTCAATCGGGCTTTTAAATTTGAGTTTGGGCTTCAATTCTGTTGGCTTCTATCAGGTACAATTTTGTGCTGTTTCTTTCTTTATTGTGCACTATATCTACGTTTTTTGTTTAGACCAGTTCTTTAGAGTGTTCTGAGCTGCTTACTTATATTTGCTTACAGATGACTAAGCTGGCTATCATTCCATGTACCGTTTTCTTGGAGACCCTTTTTCTGGGAAAGAAATTCAGGTTCCACTTCCCCGTCTCTTTCTCTGGTTACTTTTAAATTGTTAGATCTGTTTTGTGATATCTCACAAAGTTCTCAAGTCTTCATGATATTGTTCTGCATTTAAACTACCCCCCTGTCCTCTGTAACATCCTCTGGTCTCTGACATGTCTGAACCCAAAGATCATTTTTGAATCATTCAATATCCTGCATATTTCGCCTGCGTCATTGAAATCACCATCAATTTTATTTTCATCAATTTTTAGACTGTATTAAGTGTTTTTCTTTCCTCTTTCATTGCAGTAAAAGCATCCAACTTTCCCTTACTATCCTCCTTGTGGGTGTTGGGATTGCGACGGTCACTGATTTGCAGCTCAATGCTTTGGGTTCTTTCTTAGCTCTTCTTGCAGTGATCACAACGTGTGTTGCTCAGATTGTATCCTCAAGGAATTTTTCCATTAACTTAGAGCGTTAAATTTTACCAATAGTGTGATATATTTGTTCATATTTTCCTTACGTATGATGTCGAATGAAGTATTTGCTCTATCTTTAACCTTACAAAACTTCTGGCTCTTGATAATTTTGCTGCTTTCTACAAGGGAAAGATATGTCATGTAATGTTCTCATGTTTGGTGCTGATTTACTTGAACTGTTAGCAGGAAGTAGAACAATGCATCCTATATTCTGAGGTTTTCTAATATAGAATGTGCAAGTCTTTACTTGGGTGCTCTACATAAAGCCTGGAAGCTGTCTTTCTCTCTTTCTCTGTTTGCCTTATCGTACTAGTCTCTCTCTCTGTTTAATTTTTGGGCAAGAGCCTGTCATTCATGTCCTTTGAACATGTTAGGAGTTTAATTTTCTTCAGTCACGCATAAGTAGATCTTTTCTACGCATATGCTTGTCTAGTTTAGATCTTAACCAGCCCATTTTAGATGACAAATACTATTCAGAAGAAGTTTAAGGTTTCTTCCACTCAACTTCTGTACCAGTCATGCCCATATCAAGCGGGAACCTTGTTAATCTCTGGTCCATTTCTGGATAAACTTTTGACCAGCCAGAATGTATTTGCTTTCAACTATACAACACTGGTGGTGGTAAGATTTAAAAAGACTTAATGAACTTAGTTTTGCTTGCCAACTCTCTACTTCTTAAATCTATTGTCAATTGTTACTTTCTATGTTGCAGGCGTTCATTGTTCTTTCCTGCCTTATCTCAATATCTGTAAATTTTAGTACATTTCTTGTCATTGGAAAGACATCTCCTGTCACCTATCAAGTTCTTGGACACCTGAAGACATGCCTTGTACTGGCATTTGGTTATGTTTTACTCCGTGATCCATTCAGCTGGAGGAACATCCTTGGGATTTTGATGGCCATGATTGGGATGATTCTGTATTCTTACTTTTGCACCGTGGAGAATCAGCAAAAAGCTGCTGAAGCAACAGCACTGGCATCCCAGGTTTGTCTTTACATGCTTGTTGCAAGTCTCATGGTTATAAGAATTGGGTCAAACCGGTCTGTTTAATTGGAAAATTGGTGAATCAGTGTCTAGTTATGTTCACTTGACTGTTAATGGTGTGTTTGGGATGATGTTAGCCACCCCAAAAACCACGTTTGACCCTTGGTGAAGCACACAGGCAACAAATTTCACCATGTGAAAAACGTGGTTTTGGGTGGCGTTGCACTCTCTGGCACTACTTATTTTCTTAACCGAAACTACAAAATGACCTTTAAAATTGTTTTTCATAATATAAGATTCTCACACACATACCCCTTTAATTACCAACAGTTTGACTCGGGTTAGATTAATGAACTATGAATCAATATTTTTGATTGAACGATTTATTCCTGGCACGTCTTGAGTTTTCTGATTGAGTTTAACTCGAGTTTGTTTTATGATCTGATTCCCTGTTTTCTCCTAACCTTTGCAGTCAAAAGAAAGTGAAGCAGAGCCTCTGGTTAATGTGGAAAATGGAAGTACAGGGGTATTGGCTGAAACTGTGGGACAAAAAAATCCAGTGTGGATGAAGGAGAAAGACTAATGTGTGTATGCTTGATGAACCTGTAGTTAGGGCTTATAGAGGATTGATAATACCGTTGGAATTCGTCAGTTCTCTCAAACTTCAAAGTAATATTTACAAGTATGAATTGCGTCTCTGGGCAGTATAGAGTTTAGCACTATGAGTTAATATCTAGACAGCAGTATTACGAAGGATAAGTCTCAATTCTAGGGGCTAAGGGGTTAACCTGGTGATAGCTTTCAGGGTATGTTGTTATTTATATATATAATTGAAATTTTGTGTCTTCCTATAATAGCAAGTAGACAATTTTCCTTTTCCTTTTTCATTTTCTGTTTATGATTCTGATATATCTTACTATATCCCCATTCGAGGAGTTATTTCTTTAAGTATTGGCCAAATTCTTTTTTTTTTTCCCTTTGGTAAGCAATTACTCGATTATGCTCCTATCCTATGAACTGGTCACATTTATCCTGTGTTTGGATGAGGGAAAAAAATTAGAGAAAAAAGAATGTTAGGGGGAAGAGCTCCCAAAAAATATAAAATTTGTACTATTTTAAATAATTTTTCCTTCTAGTATATTCTTTCCCCTACTTTCCTTCTACTTTTCCCTCAATTCAAATATAATTGGGTTAAATACCAATTTTGTTTCGGAAGTACACGCGGAGGACCAATTTTGTCCTGAAAGTTTTTTGGAGAGCAATATTGCCCTCGAAGTAAAAAACGTAGCAATGTTGCCCCTCCGTTAACTGTCCTAAAGGTCAAACGTTAGTTGACCCAATTATGTTGTCGTGGATTGTCTACGTGACATATTTCTCACTTTTTTTGGGATTAAGTATCAATTTTGCCATGAAAGTACACACATAGGAGCAATGTTGCCCCAAAAGTTTCTTTCCCCTCAATGTTGCCCCGGAAGTCTAAAAACGTAGTAATGTTACCCCTTCATTAACAACCCTAATTAATTGTATTTGACACTTTTTGTTAGCTTTATTCTCTCAGTCATCTCTGCTTACAATGCACCAGAGGTTTGTTAATCATTCGGGTAGATAATTCCGCAGGTGAGTGATTATTGTTTGAAAAAATTCGTTTGAACTGCCTGCGACGTACTCGTTTGATCTTCTGTTCGAACAAATCCGCAGGCGAGTGATTATTGTTTGATTGGGGAATGCCTGCGATGGAGGATGCTATGAAGGAAGAAGGAGTAGGCTATGTTTACTTTAAAAATATATATATATATTTGTCTCCCCTACTCCCTCCTTTCATAATTATAATTATACGACTGGGTTGACTTTTTTTTTTTTTAAGAAATCAAGAAAACTAAAATAAGTTACGTATTCATACTACCTCCGGTCCTAGTTATAAGACCGAATTGATGTTTTTTTTGGAGAGGTTAAGAAAGTTAAATAAGTTATTTAATCATATCATACGTTTTTAGATTTCTAGGGCAACATTGAGACATAAAAAACTTTCAAGACAAAATTGCTCCTGATCGTGTACTTCCGGAGCAAAATTGCTACTTAAAAAAGTGACAAGGATGTCATGTGGACAATCCACGTCAGCATAATGCGGTCAACTAACGTTTGACCGTTAGGGCAGTTAATGGAGGGGCAACATTGCTACGTTTTTATACTTTCGGAATAACATTGCTCCTAAAAAAACTTCCAGGACAAAATTGGTCCAGGCATGTACTTTCGAAGCAAAATTGATACTTAACCCAGTATAATTTTGAATAATAGATGGATGTGTTTGGAGCAAATGTGTGGGTGGTAGATTTTGAATTAAATTGATTTATTGTGATTTTGAGAACAGAGATTGTAATGATTTATAAAATTGATTCTGGTTATACTAATTAATAATTAGTTTGGAAAATCCAAAAACGCTTAAAAGATACTTATGCACAAGTTAAGCTAATATCACATGTTTACTTCTTAATATTGTAAAATCTCAAAAAAAGAAAAGAAAAAAAGAAATGAATTCAAGCACACATTGTGAAGTAGGGGTGAGCATGGGTAGGGTTGGGTAGGACGAGAACCCTGCCTGAAGGATCATTGGACAGTAAAATGCAGCCTGATGATCGACCTTACCCGATAAAGCCCTAACATTTTTGGGCTGGGCGGGCTTCCGTACCCAAATGGTGATACCCTATCACACCCTATGTGGAAAAAAACACAATTTCAATCATACCTGATAAACAATATTGTAAACTTCAAATATAATCCATAATTATACACTTTAGAATATTCTAAAATAAGTCTACAACTTGAATCTTGAAGTTAAAAAGACTATCATATGTCTTAAAAAATAGTCAAATACACATACTCAAGAATTAAATAACTTTCATCGTCCATTAAATACAAGACATCATTAGTAATATAGTGGAGTAATGGTCTAATGAACTATTAGTAAATATATAATATAATATAAGTATATTAACTACTCGTATTATATACAAAATATTTATATAAAATATAATAATATATATTTTTACCGAGCAAGGAAGCATACTCAGCCCTGCTGTCCAGCTCGATTATGCTCAACTTTTTCCAGGCTTGGACAAGCACACTAGGCTTCTAAGTTTCATGCACACCCCTACTGTGAAGCCAAAATCATGATTTTTCTTTTTAGTCTTAACCCAAAATTATAATTATCTCATAAATTAGTAAATAACCATATATACATCAATTAATTATGAATCTAAAATCATGATTATTTCATGAGCTATCAAATATCTCTATTTTTATATAAAATACCAAACATCTTTATAGATGCTAAAATCAATCAAGAACTAAAATGTATGGTTATCTCATAAGTTATTATTACTTTACTTTTAAATTATATTTTTCACTAATAAAAATAAAAAATAAAATACCCAGCGCCGCCGCCCCGCCGCCACTGCCCGCGGTAATTAACTGGAATATGCCGGGTTTTGCCTACGCAACTCAGCTTCTAGTATGTGCAGATTGATATTATCCCCTGGCTGTCACTTGTTCACGTGTCTCCTACCTCAATAGGGTTTTGGTTGTACTGACTCATTCATTTCTATTTTCTGCTGCTTCTGCAGTGAGACTGTCCAAATCCCGTGGTTATCCTCCTTCTGCATCCAATCCTCATTCTTCGTTCCCGCCATGGCAATGAGATCCTTGCTGTCCAGAAAAACCCTCACCTCTGTGCTTCTTAGTGGCCCCAAATCGATGGGATTAGGGTTAACTGCAGCTCAATCTCCTCGTGGCTTGCAAACCTTCACTCTGCCCGACCTCTCTTACGACTATGGCGCGCTTGAGCCTGCCATCAGCGGCGAAATCATGCAGCTTCATCACCAGAAGCACCACCAGACTTACATCACCAACTACAACAAAGCACTCGAACAGCTTCATGATGCCATGGAAAAGGGCGATTCCTCTACCGTCGTTAAGTTGCAGAGTGCCATCAAGTTCAACGGCGGAGGTTAGATGTTATCTTCTTTTTCTTTATTTTTCTTGCCTATGGGGGTATTATGAAATGAAGTGGATTATTCGACTCTACACTGACTGCCGATAAACTTTGTGTTGACTAAATTATGTTTTTATTGAATCTAACGCTGCCATGAGGAGTCAGCTGATGGATAGATTGATTCGAATTGGTTCAGCTTACTTTCGGTGATCTTACAAATTAATTGTGTTGACCTTCATTACGATAACTACTATATCAATAAGAAGCGAACGACCATTTGCATATTGTTAAGACACATTACTCTGATGTGGTCAAGACAACGAAGGATTGTATCATTGAGCGTATTTTTCTTTCCTGTGAAAACTTATGCACTGAGCGCCTATAAGAATACTAATTTTAATTAACTGATAAATTTGGCCAGTCCATGATCCAAATATGTGAATGATTTTGTTATCGAATAGATCGGAATTAATTGATGAATAAAAACTTTCAGTTTAGTTGAGGACTTAAGATTTATTCTGATAACAGCTTAGTTGACCCTTTTGATAACAAACTAACAAATGAAGTCTATGATTAATATTATGTGTTTTCTTTAGGTTTCACGGCTGTAATTTAGGCTGTATTACTGGAAGTTGAGGAAATATTTGATGTCATTGCTATCGTCTCTTTTTAAATTGTTTTAAAGGAAAAACCAAAAAATTAGTTATGGTTTAAAAAATGAGCCAAATAATTTCTTAAAGATGGATCAGACCTTTTTCCTGTTCTTTTTCCTTATCGTCCCTTAGTTCAATGGTACCTTGCTAACCATCTGTGAACAGGTCATGTCAATCATTCTATTTTCTGGAAAAATCTGACTCCTATTCATGTAAGTGTGCAATTAATAATTATCATTATTTTTTTGATGGTTACCTTTTGTTCTCAGTAGTTCATTCACACTAATAATCTGGCTTCCAGGAAGGAGGTGGTGAACCTCCAAAAGGTACCCTAGGATGGGCCATCGACACTCACTTTGGTTCTTTGGAAGCATTGATCCACAAAATGAACGCAGAAGGTGCAGCCCTTCAGGGGTCTGGATGGGTGGTAAGTTTTGCACATTGTGAAATATTCATAAATCTAGTGTCGTTGCACATGGTTATTTCCTTAGTTATTCTAAGAAGTGGTTTGTTCATTTATTGTCCCATTGTACTTCTATTACAGTGGCTTGGTCTAGACAAAGAGTTGAAGAGGCTTGTTGTTGAAACCACTGCAAATCAGGTAAACTGCCCTTGCTTCTTCATAATTATGGCCAGGAATACCCCTCTCTTCTATACCAGTATACCACACAATGCCAAGAGCCAACACAGATCAGTTTTAGGAAAATTAGCAATAGTTTCCGTGAAATTGGTTTTACTGCCAACTTTGACCCTGATTATTGGTGAAGAATTTACAATTTTCATTTATTTATCTGTTTATTTATTTTTGCGATCTGACTTTTATAGTCTGGGTCTTACATGTAAGGTTTTGAACTCTCTTTTCTCATGATTCACAATTTTCATGTGTGACATATGAATTTTTCTTGATTCTGGTGGAGTTTTGCAAATGTTTGCTGATTGAAAGCATACCAAGCTTACTATGGTGAATTCTAGAGAAGATGTCTGTTAACATATTTTTCTCAGGTTTTTAAGCTTATATTTTAAGAGAAAATTATACCAACCCTCCTCTCCCTTGAATCCCTTTATCTTCAAAACCAAAACCTACAAGAACGTTCTTCAACTCTAGAAAGCAGAAACATCACATTGAAGTCCAATTAATTAACAGAGATATTCTTGACTCCATACAAATTAAATTAGATATAATGATTTTTAAGTAGAAAAATGGGTTGTGTAAGTTGTGAAAATGGAGTTATTTTCTGTGTTATTGTCCTCAATGTATATGGATTTCTCTGGGCATTTTACTTCCATGTGTAAGTATGAACATCTTTGTTGCAGGATCCACTTGTAACTAAGGGACCAAGTCTAGTTCCATTAGTTGGTATAGATGTTTGGGAGCATGCATACTACTTACAGGTAAAAATTTGTAGTTCTCTGTTAGTTACATAAAAGCCACTATTACAGGATATTTGAGGGCTTTTTACGTATTTGTTCTTGAATTTTGTTAATCACAAGATACTGCAAATTTATCAATTTTTGGATTGTTTGCAATCTTTAATTCCATCCATGTGACAACTTCATTGTTGCTGATGCTGTAAATAACTCAAATTGAGAAGGGTTGAATCCTATGTAATTTGTAGGACCTTGAAAAAATTGATAAAGAAATATATAAATGTATGCTGGGATGTAAGTGCATGAGCCTCAACATTATAGGGTTAATAAAGAAATGTTCTCCAAGTTAGATCTGTATAGGACATTTTGATGCTCTTAAAACCAACTCCACTGTCTCTGAGCACGTGCTCATGCAATGCCTGCTCTCCTCTTCATTGTAAAATTCGTCTGAGGGCAAAAGTGAGGATGAGAAACTTCGCATTCCTCATGTTTTCCCGTTTGAAATGTTTCTCCCAACACCATCTGTATCAATGTTATTTTGCTCTCATTTTGAAAGAAACAAAAGCGCTTCCTAGACCTACATCATTTTTCAAAAGGCTTACTGAAATATGCTGCTTGTTTTTCTTATTGCAGTACAAGAATGTCAGACCGGACTACTTGAAGAACATATGGAAAGTTATTGATTGGAAATATGCCAGTGAAGTTTACGAGAAAGAGAGTTCTTAATGTAAAGCTCTGGTTGGGAAGTGCCTGAGATCACATCTTTGTAGCAGCATCATTCAGTGATGGAATAAAATGTACCAACAGATGGCACACCTTCATTGTCATTCAGGTTGTTTTTTTGGTGTTATTCAGAACAACGAGTAATATACCAGCTGTTTCCTGTATCTTCTGCGATGATTTGCTCTTTAACTCTTCGAATGTTATTGTTCATTTCTAGCCACTTTGTTTATGAAGCTACGAGTCTATTAGAAAAAAAAAAAAAACATAAAAGTTAAAATGCGCAGCTATGAAGGCTGATATGCTCACATGGAAAGTCAAAGCTCAAGAGAGGATATTTTTAATTGCTTTTCTTAACATTTATGATTGAGATTATAAATTTATAATTATTTAAATAATATATGGCTTTTTTTTTTTTACCTTGTATTATATGGCTAATTAACATCATATAACAAAGAAATTTAAGTATTGATGCTTAGTCCATGTCAGGAAGGTTATGGGAAAAAAGAAAATGAAGCCACATATTTGAAAGTATATATAAAAATGTTTAGAAGAAAACTGTGAATAAATTTTAAATAATGTTATGTATTTTAACAACATGCCTAAAATTATTAGTACCTCCGGTCCTAATTATAGGAACACTTTTGTAGTGCAAATTGCATATAAAAGTGTTTCTATAATTAGGACCGGAGGGAGTATTATTTATTTGATTAAGAGTTTTCTTTTGAAGCTTAGAACACAAATATTTTGTATTTTTTAACAAGTGTGCTTCTTAGAATTCAAACTTATATTCTCTTTTATCAGGTAAATTGCACTATAAAAGTGTTTCTATAATTAGGATTGGAGGAAATATTATTTATTTGATTAAGAGTTTTCTTTTGAAGCTTAGAACACAAATGTTTTGTATTTTTTAACAAGTGTGCTTCTTAGAATTCAAACTTATATTCCCTTTTCAGGTAAAATTGTTTATCACATCAACCAAACCTTGTGGGTAAGCATATAAAATTCTATACACATTAATCTTTGCACCCTAGTAAGCAATTTTTAAATTTGGAAGATTGTTCACAAATAAATACTTGAATCACGTAAAACTATATAAAAAAAGGCTAAATTATACGAAACCCCTGAACTTTGGATTAATTACATATATCCCCTAACATTTCAAAGTTTAAATTTAACCCCTAATTTTTCATTTTTTAACTATTAACCACATACCGTTAAGTGACTATTATATTTTTAATGAAAAATGACACATTAGATTATGAAATGACATATGACTTCTTGTGTAAATTATCGATTTTATAAAACCCTTGAACTTTAAAAAGTTGCATATAACCTCCATGAACTTTGATTAATTACAAATAACCCCCTTAACATTTCAAAAATTTAAATTTTACTCCCTTAAAATTTTGATTTAATTTTGATTTTTGCCAATAATTGAGTTATATTATTAAACCTCATAAAGTTACTTTTATCATTTTTCAATTAAAAATCTTAATAAATATATTAAAATGATAAAAGAAACAACACGTGGTTTAATATTACGGTATAAATCTTTACGGGAGTTAATTTTAAAGTTTGGAATATCATAGGGTTATTTGTAATTAATCAAAGTTCATAGGGTTCTCCACAATTGTTCAAAGTTCAAGGGGTTTTATGAAATTGATAATTTACAAAAGATGTCACGTGTCATCTTATAATTTGATGTGGTCTGTTAAGAAGATAACGATCATTTAACAGTAGAGAGTTAATAGTTAAAAAATGAAACGTCTTATATGCAATTGACTCAAAGTTTAGTAAATTTGTGTGTAATTTAGCCTAAAAATAAGGTTTAAGATGAAAATTTGCCACAGATGTTTTCCTTGAGAAGCAATATTACCCTGAAAGTTTTTTTTTTATGTTTAGTGTTGCTTCGAAAGTATTAAATGTTGGGATCCGTACACGCAGCGGAATAAAAATTTTTAACGAATCCCTTAGGCGGATCGCTCAATAGCGTTTAAATCTGGATTTAGGGTTTCCGAATCATACCTATGCGGAGGGTTCAACGTATCATTCGCGTTTGCACCTCGATCCTCTTGCGCCTGAGACGTCGTACGTGTCGAACGAGGTGGAATCTTGATCACGTGGGCTAGCGCCTTCTTGTTCGATCAGACAGGAGCTGACTTCGCGTGTCCTCTCCCTCTACTGGTATTCACACGAACGGCCTCCAACACTGAAGGCAGCGTGCTAGCGCCTTCTTGTTCTTGCGTCTCTCTCTTTTTCTCTCTAGGGTTTTGTGTTTCGCGGCTGTCTAATTCATCCGTAGTTTAATACGACTAGATCAGCTTCTGTTATAGGGTTTTTAAAACCCTAATATATCGTATTAAAATATTCAAAATTAATCTAATTAATTTTGAATTTGTATTAAATAATATTAATTAAATCTGTCCAACAGATTTAATCTAACTACTTGATCCGAATTAATAGGCCTTCAGATTTAATTTATATTTATAAATTAAATCAAGATATGATATGCTTATATTTAATTTAAAATGAGATCCAATATCTTAGTTCAAATTAAATCTAATATGCAATATCTTTATTCGAAAATTAAATCTGAGATACAATATCTCAATTTATTATAGCTATTTAATTTATCAAATAAATTAAATACTATATATAATAATATTATTATAAATAAATAATATCATTGTTATTTTCGAATTTATTAATATATATATACACACACAAACATCCTAGATTAAATGAGTATTAATTAAATCTTAAACACATTTAAGATTCAATGAATCTGGACACTCTTGCTCGTGTTGGGCCATTCTTGTGTGCGACCCTGTAGGCCCACATGAGATTGGCAGCGGGCCATCAGTATCGACCCACAAGTCGCAAGCGGCCTCTAGCAAGACATTGCGACTACCCAATTTATATGGGGATCGTTGATGCGATATAACCTATCGTACAACCATGTCACGTCCCTTTTGTCACGCGATAATTTGGTCAAGGATGAGGCATGGAGAAAGTCAACTTCCTGTTCTTGACCATCACTTTATCGATTCTTGAGTAGTCTAACAATTGAGATGGAAAATCATTTCCATCGTAGTATGACTATACATTTCTCAGACTCACTCATCGAGGGGCCCAGTATTATCTCTCTACAAATGTAAGGGACAAATTCCATCCTGACCATTCACATTCCTCTGCATGAAAACCACTGATCCCGATCCAAGCCTTTGTCATCACCCGGTCAAAAGTGACTTTTGACTAGGTCAAAGACCAGCGACTCATCATGTAGGAATCCATGATGATCTCTAGTCAAAGGGCGTTGTGACGCGGTTATACATAAGAAAAGCTTATGACTTTGACTCTTACAAGTGCCTTTGACTCTTCCATGCAGCTTTCTCATAGTGGGTCGGTCCAACACCTTGTACTCTTACAAGTGCCTATGACTTTGATGCGTATCTCCATACCTCATCAAAGTCACACTGGTCTTATCTCATCTTCGCTCCCGCGTAGATGACCGACCAGAGACATTTAGGATAATCTATTAGATATATCCAGGGATATAGTTATCAATGTAAACATGCAAACAAAATGATAACAAAAAGAGAATACTTTAAATAACATAAATGTCTAAAATACAATGTCTTGCCTCTAGGGCACAATTTTCAACATTAAAATGGAACAATGTTGCCCATTTCCGTTAAATAGTTAATTATCAACGTTAATTTTTTAACAGTCAACGTTAATTTTTTAATGGAATAGAGCAACATTACTACATTCTAAAACTTTTGGTATAACATTGAACCTAAAAAAAATTCCAAACAATATTGCTCATCAGCGAAAACTTCTAGGGCATATTTGCAATTTAACCCTAAAAATAAAAAAAGATCTAGCGAACCCGAAAAACACCATCTCCATAAATGTTGGGCCACTTGGCAATAACAAAAACAAAATTGGGGCCCAAAAAATTATACAAATAAACCCGACCTGATTGGTG
Organism: Acacia pycnantha; assembly: GCA_025563575.1. NCBI lineage: Eukaryota > Viridiplantae > Streptophyta > Magnoliopsida > Fabales > Fabaceae > Acacia > Acacia pycnantha. Next base: position 1,553,650 of record JAMWYP010000054.1, on the reverse strand, counting down.
ATGGCACCATATATGAAGTTTACCCCCCTCAAACCCTAATCTTCTATCTTGCAGGCAGCACCACCGGAAGCCCTAGCTAGTGACGACCTGCCCCGGAGCTCCTGATCTCCACTGTAACCATGGTGGGCTACTCGCTCTTCATGCTCTTGGCTTTCTCTTCATCTTAGCCTGTTTGTTCTTCTTTTCTCATTTGCATTCAATTTTTTGTAAATCCTCTTACAGACATTCAAGAGGAGGAACGGCGGACGCAATAAGCATGGACGTGGACACGTTAAATTCATTCGATGCTCCAACTGTGGTAAATGCTGTCCCAAGGTATTTGGCATCGAAACTCCCCTAATTATTTTGTTTTCCTTTGAAATATATATACTCTATTCGGCATTCAATTGTTCCTCGCGGTACGCTTTTCATTTGACAAACTGCAGATATCACTCTCCAAACCCACCTAATTATTTTGTTTTCCTTTGAAATATATATACCCTATTCTGCATTCAATTGTTCCTAGCGGGACGCTTTTCATTTGACGCACTGCACATATCACTCTCGGATTTTGCTGGCTCATGTCAGATGGCCTGTTTCCTGGCTGAGATCTTTACTTTGTTTCAGTTGATTAAGCCCGTGATTGAACGTTTGATATGTTTTAAGTATTTGTGAATCTGTGAAGTTGTGGTTTTTGACATTTGCTTTTCTGATTTTCGTGGAAAATAGGACAAGGCAATCAAGAGGTTCCTTGTGAGGAACATCGTTGAGCAAGCCGCTGTTAGGGATGTTCAGGAAGCTTGTGTCTATGAGCGTAATGATCTCTTTCTTTCTTTTTGGGTTTGTGTTTTTTACTGTATGTCCTCTTTTACTTAAACTTAATATTTCTCATCTTGTAGAATACACGCTCCCCAAGCTGTATGTCAAGATGCTGTATTGCGTTTCCTGTGCTATTCATTCCCATGTTGTGAGAGTTCGTTCTCGCACTGATAGGAGGAACCGTGAGCCTCCACAGCGCTTCATCAGGCGCAGGGTATGTCTGGTTTTCTGGTGCATCCATCAGATTTTTTGTTTTCTTGTATTGGAGTAGTTTTGATCGAGTGTCCCTAATGTCATTATAGTGGCAAATTGACATTTTGATTTTTGGTTTGCAAAAGTCTGCTGTTTTTATCCTTCAGAAGTCTCTTTTTTCCCCTTCTCCCTTTAAGAGCATTTGAGATTACTAGGTCACTCTTGTCTGCGTTCTCTATGCCTCTATCCCGATAAGTTGCTCTTGACCGCCCCTGAGTAGCAATGCGTTTTGATTGAAAACTGAGCAATACTTTTGAAACGTGCAATCATATCTATTTGGCACATTATATCTTTGCCTATTTGGTGCGTGACACCAATGAGCAACCCTGTTGAAACTCACTAATCTTCGCATCTTGATTGAAATGAGCCTCATTCATTGCCCTCTTTATTGGTCAATTTTGGTTCCTTACAAAGAGCTGTAATTTTTATTGAAAATAACGAGTTTTGAGCTATTTTTCCTCAATTTGTCTCATTGATAGTTTTTAGTAGGAGGGTTTATTTACTTGTGCATCCTTATTGAGTTATGAGCCTATGAAACTTTCTTTTCACTTGTGATGCTTTGCGTATTAGAATTATTTGGTTGATAAATTGACTGGTTTTGTGTAATTGTATGCGGATATGAAAATGTAATTTATGAATTGATCTTATCCTCCCATGTCAAAATAGTGTTTATGCTTCACATGCTGCTGATTTTTATTAAATTTACTGTTTTCTTTGAAGGATGATGCACCAAGACCTGGTCAACCTGGTCAGGCACCTCGCCCTGCTGGAGCAGCTCCTGCTCGTACTTAAAAGCAGTTCTAGAATCTGTTGAACGCCTTGTGAGAAGCTTGTTTCTCTATATTGCTTTATTCTGGAAATTTCAATTTTGCTTGTTTAGGGGTGCTTTATCTTTCTTTAAATTTTCTGGCTTACACATGAGGATGCTTATCCGACCCATTTGATTTTGATGAGAATGAACCTAGAGAAATCATATTAATTTTCTCAAGTGTTTGTTTTATCCGAGTGACATAACTAGTGGCTTCAATGTTTAGCCCTCTTACTACAAAGTGACAAATAGGAAAGTTGTACGTCTCATCGTGTGGTTATATCTTCATCTTGCACTGAATCAAAACATTAAAGAATTTACCTTAAAAAATGTAATAACAAATGAATGATGCTATACTTAATGTGGCTTTGAACGCATGACGTGTGGGGGACGCCTTCCTCTTAACCAACCATGACACTAGAATGTTGACTAAACGATGCGACGCTGTTTCTGGTTGAAAATTTCAAGGATGATATAATGCATCGAAGAGTTCTTCATCTTACTTTGTTCACACGCGGATTTGAAGTCTGTCAATACATGGCAGTAAAATATCTTATTCTAGTTAACATTGAATGCTTTGAAAGATCACGTGATTTATTTTCTTAAATTATGATGTATACGGTAGATATCTTTGGGCAAAATGAGTGCCCACTTGAAAATAATCTCTCATGGTTGTCAAACTCGCTAATTGAATTGACTCTCTGAGTTTATTGTTTTTACATTTTTACCTTACTAAATCGAGTCGAGTTTTTGATAAACTCGTGTCAATTGTAAACTCAATTAAACTCATGGGTTTACATACTGAATTTACTGTTTTTACGTTTCAAGCTTATAAAATTGTATTAATTTTTTAAATTTTGTCTTCCTCAACAACTTTATATATGAATTTTATAGAAATTTCTTTATTAAATATAATAAATTGTAAATGTTGATATATTTAATTTTAATTATTTAGATTTAAAATATATTTAAATCAAATTGTTGTCATTTTTTATATTTTAATTACTTAATTATACACTATTAATACTTATTTTATGACAAAAGTAAACTTTTACGAGTTCACGATTCGAGTTTACGTCACTTTCACGAATTTATTTAAACTCATGAGTTTGACAATATTGACCTCTACCCTCATGAAATGAATGGTGGTTTAGATTCATATTTTATAAAATTATTATTATAGTGTTTTATAAATTTAAAATTTATTTATTTTTTATGGATTGTAATATGAACGGTATATATATTTTAAGTTTATTTATTTATGTTTATGAAAAATAATTTTATAAAAAATTGAATCTGAACCATATATTCTTTTAATCTAATGGTGGATATAAGATGATGAGAAGAAAATAAGAAAAATGACAATAAATGGACTCAACTCCGATGAGTTGAGCAAACCCCTTAGCTTTTGCCCCTTTTAATTCTCTTTTGGGCGAATGAAGCCTTCAGTACCCAGTTCAAGGACAGCAAATTGAACAACAACAGGAGTCATAGAAAATATTGGATCATTTGACATGGGCTTCCGTGCTTAATGTGACGAAGCAAGCACAAAATTGAAACTTCAGTTGAGGGCGTGTGATGATTTCAGTCTTGTTTCTATGTGAATCAGGTGGTTTAGCAAGTGTATAATTTGAAGTCGACCCATGATAGATCTATCCTATTAAGCAGTATGGCTTGGGATTCTCTCATGTCCTTCATTCACCAAAAAGATTTTTTTTTTTGGGCCGGGGGGTTAACCGGTTTGCTCAACCTATCACTATCTTTACCCCTCGACTTAGACTCAATTGGTAAAGGGGTTGGACACTCTCACCAAAGGAGGGGGTTCGATCCTGGAGTTGGTCAAGGTGCTGGGGGCATCCTAGGTGATGTGAACTTTTGGAAACGCAGGCTGAGATGGAGGCATGTGTACTCTTAGTCTTGTATGCCCTGGGGAGCAAAGTCATAGCGTCCTATCCTTGGATTGTGGGTGAACCCAACCTCTCTCCTAAAATTCTATTATCAAAAAAAAAAAAAAAAACCTATCACTACCTTTCTTTTTGTTTGTAATTCTTGATCAAAATCCGTGGTATTCCTAAAAAAGTCATTACTAATTGTAGATTGTTGTGGGGGGCGGAGGGAAGCTAACTGGTTTGCTCAACCCATCACTACCTTTCTTTTTGCTTGTCAAGCGCATCACAACAATCTACAATTAGTAATGGCCTTTTTAGGAATACCACGGATTTTGATCAAGAATTACAAACAGTTTAACATCATGAATTGATAAGCAAAGGGAGGATTGTCCAGTGACATGCATTTGGACTTTTCCCTTGTTAGAGAAATATAATTAAGTGTATGATAGGATGAGAACAATTTATGTTGTTATCTATCATATGTGTATAGCAAGTGATAATCGAGTTTTACATGCTTGTTTGTGTTAGTTCTCAATATTTTGATAATAACTGACAATTGTAAAGGAAATAAACTTAATGATTCAAATCACTTAAGTATATGGTTAATGGCACTAAGTAAATAACTTTCATTTCAATTATATCTTGAATCAGTAAGTGTTTTAATGTGTCTGTCATAGACATACTCGAGTTTTGGTTCAAGAACTCGAGTTAGTGCTTTAAAAACTTAGTCAAAATAGCTTTCAATTTTAACTCACTCGAGTTAAGTGTCTATGACTCAAGTGAAAAGCTGTGTAACATTCATATAAAGAGTATCAACTCGAGTTACCAGCGTATGACTCAAGTTGACTTGATGTATATTAAAATTTATCTTTTCAAACCTTGACTCTCGTGCTCAAATATCTTTTTTAAAGAATCAAAGGTTTCATACTCGAGTTAGTTATTGTGCACTCGAGTTACTCGTTAGAGTTAACACGAGCGTCATTTGTTCAAAATCCTTTCAAATGTATTTCTTAAACTTATCTGTGAACAAATATTGAAAACTCAAGTTATGATTGTTGTGCACTCAAGTTATCTGTTTGAGTAAGCTTTTTAGGACTCGAGTGTCCCTTACTAAAACTCTTTTTGACTATAACTCGAAGTCTTCTTTTTGAGAACAAATAAAGACCCGACTCGAGTGAACAATTCAAGTCAATATTTTTAGCCTCAAGTTATCCTTTACTAAATGATTTTCTCAGTTCAAAACTTATGTTTCAAACATATTCTTTTCAGAAGAAAATCATCTTCACTCGAGCACTGAAAGAACCAACTCGAGTCAGTTAATGATGAACTCAAGTTGTTTTTTCTGCTTCTGTAAATCACCGTGTTCGTAAAGTTAAAATCATTGATTATAGTTTCATTACTTCTTATCATCACTCATTATTGTTCCTAACTATATTTAATAAGTGTATTAATGAGTTTCAGATGATTATGCTGGTGATTAACTTAAAAATCTCAAAAAGCATTAGATATGTCAGAAGCATTAATGAAGCACCAACAAGGCAACTATTCTCTGAGCAATCAAAAGACCTTTTCTGCTATTCCCATTCTGCATTAATTGTTGTCACTCAACAGGCAAAACAAAAGGAATGAAGGAATGTTTAACGACGACAAACTCTGCAAGATTAATGTTATAAGTAACGAACGAGTTCAACATCTAACGACTATATTTATTACTCACAACGGATTCATTGAAACTTCTCAACAGTCATTAATTGCAACCACCAAATATAATTCGAAACATTCAATTCAAATCACCTACTGAAACATTTACACGTAAACGAATTTATTGCAATTACTGTTTTATTCATTACTCTGTAATATCTTCATATATTTTTATACTTCAGTGATTCATTATCTACTCTGTAAGAGAATTATTTTCTGATCAATATTTTTGTAAGAAACTCAAGGTAGAGGGACCTTGAAAGTGAGTATATTGATTACAACTTGTAAGGGGGAGTGAATCCTAGAGAGAGGATTACTTAAGTTACAGAGTGTGTAATCGTGTGAAAGTGATAGTGAAAAACCTAGAGAATCTGAGGACTGGACGAAAGTCAAGAGTTTGGACCAAACCAGTATAATCATTCCGTGTCATTATTCTTCTATCCTTTCTCTGTCATTTTATTAATCTGCCTTAATCGCGAAAGTTTTTGAAATCACCTAATTCACCCCCCTCTTGTGTTGTGATGATACTCCGTCTCAGTTTGGATCATTTTGGACATCCCAAAAGTGATTATTTACATAAATCGAGACAAATCTCTTCTTACATACTTACCTCGTATATTGTAAATCACAAATGAAAAGTTACTTTTGAAGGTTTCAATTCCTATTAATGTGCCTACAATATTCTACTAGGGCTTAGTCATTCTTTTGTACAAAATGCTATATAATATTCAAAGGGGCCTAGTCATTTATTATCGGCCTATTCAGTATTTGACCTAGCTTTTCCTTTTTTGGTATCAGAGCGTTAATATGTCATCTTCCTCTACTTCCTCAGGTGCTTTTGTCACCTCGGTCGAACATCAACCACAACTGCGAAAAATTACCCTTTATTTAGCTCGTTAAGTCAAACTACTACGATTAAGTTGGATCATGCCAATTACTTAGGGCCCGTTTGGTACAAGGTATATTTAAGGAGAGAAAGGAACTCATAGGAGGGAAATGAATGGAAGGGAAGATTGAGAGGGAACTTAAAAAATGAAAACTATTTGGTAGACATAGGAATGGAACTGAAGTTGAAGGAAAATAAAATGTTTGGTATGAAGAATTGGGTATGGGTTAAGTGGGAAGTTGTGGCAACATTCCCAGATTGCCCCTAAAAATAAAAAACCCAAAAAAAAAACTGGAATGAATTATTTTTTTTTTGGGCCATCGGACAAAAACGAAACCTAACCAAATCGCGGCGTGGTTCAGATGCAAATTGCAATGAGAGGTCGACGGGAAATAAACGGCGATGAGAGTAACGATGAAGGGATGTTTGAATTAAAGGGGGGAAGTAGCAATTACATTGCACATTTGCGGAATTGAATATTACAAGATGTATGGGGATTCAAATCGTGGAACATTGAACCCCAATGGGTGCATTGATAAACAAACCAAAAAGCAGTGAAAATAATCAGTTCAGAGTTCATTTTGAAGTTTGAATGTAAGCATCAAGTTCGAACATAAAAACCTTACCAGTAAACACGTTTGAACGCATTATCTGATAGAAGGACATATCAACAGAGAAAATGTGGAAAAAAAATTGCAAGCAATACCTAATTCAGTTTAGAGTTTAAATAATTAGGCAATACATAATAGGCATCTAAATTTAACGAAAGTAAACTAGACTAAAGCAAACATTCATGTGCATTTAAACAGGTACACCTCCTACATAGGAGAAGAAGAAGAATTTTTCACCACTGTACACCCATGGTTTCGTCATTTCTTTCCTCACCAATACGCGACACACACACGGCCTAACTAGGCATGAATGCTAAGAAAAAAAGCACCCAAATTAGTTCCCCACTCATATCTGTGCTTGCGTCCCTGGCAAAGACAACCAGGCCATCACCATTTTTAACACGCACAGCGCACAATGAACAAAGAAAAGCCATTCACTCTTACCTCAATTCGATCTTACTCAGAGGCGGAGCTTGGGACAAAAATATGGGGGGGCCAAATTAATTTTTTTTAAGGAAAGTTTTAAATGCATTAAAAAACAAAAGAATATAAACATAAAAAATATAAAAATATAAAAAAATACACCACAATATTGGAAGGTAAGAGGTTGAGGTTTAATTTGTTAATTTATGTGATTGTGAATTTTTGGTTCAAACATAAACTTCATGTAATTGAACACCACAACATTGGAAGGCAAGAGGCTGAGGTTTAGAATGAAAAATCAATTAACTTCATCGACAGGTGTAGTGTAAAATGGGTAAAAGTATAGTAAAGAATACACCTCAAAACCATTTATATTCATACTGTCAAATGTATTTGGGGGCCAAATGTATACTCATTAACTAATTAAAATATTCAGATTTAAAATAAAAGTATTTTAACAATTGTAATGTATAAGATATCATACTTGTCTCTAGTATGGATGTCATATCAATTATAAAATGAGAAGATATCATGAAATTCGCAGTGAATGTTTCAGCTAAGGGAATGAAAAATAAAAACAGGGAAAAAAAGTTATAAAAAAAATTTCATTATATTTAAAAAAAATCTGAATTTTTTTTTGGGGGGCCCTTCTATACTCCGCCACTGATCTTACTTGCCTACTCCTTCGATTGAAGCTTATTTTGTTGTCTCAAGCTTCTTTGCCCACTCCTTCTTCCAACTCGAACCTCGATTCTGGTTTATATTTTCACAAGGGCTTTTTAGTCATAATAATTCACTCTCCCAGGAGATTTTTCAGGATCTCACCACTTTTTGAGGGAGCCCAATTTCCCACGTTTGTGGGAGTTTCGACGATGGCGGGAATCTGAGTTGCCGGGCACTTGGCGTTCCAAACGCGTTTTCAGCGTGAGAACCGTGTTAAGTTCTCATTCTCTCCCCCAAATTCGCTGTACCAAACGGGCCCTTAGCCTGGGAATTAGTGGTTCTCCAGTTGGAGGCACATATTGATGTCAACGAAGTGGTTCCAGTTCGTCTTCTTCCTTCCACCCAGTGGCGGAGGCACACTAGTGCCCATGTGGGCAAGTGCAGACATAAAGAATTTTAAAAATATATATAATGTAAAGGAATCCTACTACAACTTATCAGGTTAGCTTAATGGTTAAACCTTTGACTTGAAAATATTTGGTACCGGGTTCGAACACGCCAGATGCTCACATTCTCTTTTTTTTTCCCCCAATTTTATTCGCAGCTCTCCGGCTCTCCCTCAGCCTCTCGCCCAGTCGCCCCTCACCAGACCTGATTTCCTTTTTCCCAACATCTTCTCAGTTCTCCGTCGACGCTCGGCCACTGTCACCGTCGGCCGTCGCCCAGCTCTCTGCTCCCAAAGTTCCCTCCGTCGTCTATTGGGGTTCGCCACTTTCCGCCACTGGTTCGCTCGACGCTCGGCTGCTCGGGTCACTGGCTGAAACTTGTTGGGTAACCTCCGCGCCTGCTCTCGCTCGAAATCCCCAAGGTCCGTTGAATGTCTCTCTCTCTCAATCCACTTTCGTTCTGATTTCGATCGGGTCTCTCTCTCAATCTCTGAATCGATCCTGATTTGAAGCGTTCAGAGCTTGCTTCCAAAAGGGTTCTCCCATATCACAGCACCATTTTCTTTCATTGTCTTTGAAGCTCCTTAGAAATCTATGTGCTTGAGAGATTGCAAATCAGAATTTACTTATTGTGAAAATTTCTGGAATTGCTTCTGTTGATTGGATTCTTGTTGATTGGATTCTTGTTGATTGGATTAATCATTAGTTCCAAAAATTGCTTCTGTTAATTTTACTTTGAAGTTAGTGTGTAAGGACCTTTTATGTTGAATTGGTAATAACTTCGTTTTTGAAAAAAAGAACTTCAATCACTGCCCTGTTGTGATAATCTTTGCTGTGTTAAGGCAATTGAAGGGTGGATTTTTTTTTTTTGAGGATGGGGTGTCAGGATAAATATTGTAAACTCCATAACTCAAAATCGAGAAGAAAGTCGATTATTTCTTACAAGGGCATTTGAGGCTCTTACCTTGTTTGTTTTTAGTTGAAAAATATTAGTTAAAAGGACCACATTACCCAACTATTTGGGGAAAATGACTTAACTTGCAGAATATAAATGAAACATTACAAAGTCTGAATTTAGACATTTTCCCCAAACATTTGACCCATTCGACCAATTTTTTCTAGGCTAGTTCTATCCAAACCACGCCAATTTTTAGTTTATACCATGCCAGGAGCTTAAACCATTTAAAAACATTGTATATATTGTTTCTGTTTTGTTTCAAATCATTGAGAGTCTTCATGTTTCAGTGGATATGTAGTAGTAGTATATTATATATCAATTATAATATGTAGTAGCTGGTTTATATTTGAGGCATATGAATTGTTAGTAGTTCTGATTTTAATGGTTGTATGTAGCAGTTATGATTATAAGAACAAGAGTTCATCGTTAATACTCTGTGCTGAGTTCTTTGCTCTTTCTGATTTTCAACAGCTGATTTATAATTGCTTCTTTCTTGTAATACATGCTGGCTTCTTCTGCTGGAGACAAGGTAAAGTAATACAATACTTGGAAATTGTGGAAATATGTTTAACTCTTGCTTGCTATTCTGCTGTCGTGTTAAATATTTGATTTCCTCACTATGTTTCTGTTCTTCATTTGGCTTTCAACAAATGAGAAGGGATTACAATCTTTTTTATGGCATATGGAGTTTTTGGACCACCATTTGAATGAAACTTTTTGTTCATGCCTGTCAATTATATTCTAGCCATGAAATTGCAACAAGTTTGAGGCTAACTACACTATGTATTGATTGATCTTGAATGTTGATTTCTAGACATTTTAAATGCTACTACTCCTTGGTGCTTAGTGTCCCTGTATGAAAAAAGATACAATTATATAGGTTTCGATAGAGGAAGCATTGAGATGAGATAGCTTCTAGGTTGCAACATGTTCCCTAATCTTGTCAAACTTTTCTTCTTCCGGAAGATGTCAACGATACAATCTTATTTCAAACGTCTAAAACCCACAAATCCAGAACCCGAAGCTCAAAGTGAGCAATGTTCAAATAGTATTTCAATTCCAACAGTCCAAGAATCCTCCCAACCACCACAAGCATCTCAATTTGGTGGTTTTCAATCACCACCTTTAGCAACAGTTAGCATAGAAAATCTTGAAGCAGATCCGGGGAAAAGACCTTCAATTTATTCTATGACATCAAATCCTATAGAAAGAGAGGATATTCGGAGAGCTTATTTCTTGAAGGGCCAACTCAACCAATTCTTAAACCATTCCCTCAAACGGAACTGTATGGAAAAATGCGTAGATTCAATCCTAAGTTGTATGAAGAATTTGGTCCTGGTTGGAGTATAGTGTATCAAAAGATGCATGTTTTTGCTTGTATTGTTATCTGTTTGATATGGAGGTTGGAGGTAGTGGTTCGATGCAGGAAGCATTTGTCGGTGTGGGGTTTACAAATTGGCATAAGAATGATAGAATCAAAGTTCATGTTGGAGATCATAAGAGTACTCACAATAGATGTTATCAAGCTTGTCAAGATTTGATGAAGCAAAATCAACATATTGATGTTGCTTTTTCAAATATTTCTGAACAACAAAAATTGATTATCGTATTCGGCTGAAAACTTCTTTAGATTGTGTTAGATTCCTACTACGCAATGGTGAGTCTTTTCGGGGGCATGATGAATCTACAAGTTCAAATCAACAAGGTTTATTCCTTGAAATTCTTAAGTTTTATTCTAAGCCAAATAAAGAGATGAGCGATGTGGTCTTGGAAAATGCCCCCGATAATCACAAATTGACTTCACCAATGATTCAAAAGATCTTTGTCAAGCTTGTGCTGATTTGACTGTTAAATCAATAATTAGTGATCTCGGTGATGATTATTTTGCCTTGCTAGTTGATGAAGCTCGTGATGTTGCAATTAAAGAACAAATGGCGGTTGTACTTCGGTATGTAAACAAAAAAGGGTCAATTGTTGAACGTTTTATTGGTATAATTCATGTTTCAGATACGACTGCACAGTCACTAAAAGCATCGATTGATGGGCTATTTTCTAAACTTGGTTTAAGTTTGTCTAAATGTCGCGGTCAAGGCTATGATGGTGCTAGTAATATGCGGGGTGAATTCAAAGGGCTTAAGAGTTTGATTTTGGCAGACAACACATCCGCATTCTACATTCATTGCTTTGCTCATCAGTTACAATTGGCACTTGTGAAGGTTGCAAAACAGCACAAGAAGATTCAAGAACTTTTTGACATGCTTCAAAAGATGGCTACTGTTGTGGGGGGTTCATGCAAGCGGAAGGAAATTCTTCAAATGAATCAGTATGATCTAATAGCTGAGAGAATTGCTAGTGGTGAAATACCAACTGGAAAAGGTTTAAATCAAGAGACAACCTTAAAGCGACACGGAGACACTCGTTGGGGTTCCCATTTTGCTACGGTTACAAGTGTTATGACATTATTTTCTCCAATAATTTCCTTGATGAAAATTATTCAAGATGACCCGAAAAATGATCTTTGCAAGAACCGATGCAGGTTGCATTTTGTATGCCATGGATGATTTTGAATTTGCATTCTTGTTGCATCTTATGAAATTGATCTTGGGGATTTCTTATGAGTTGTCACAAGCACTACAAAGAAAAGATCAAGACCTCTTAAATGCAATTTGTTTAGTGAAGGTAGTCAAGTCTCGTTTACAAGAGGTGAGAGATAATGGTTTTGATGATTTGCTTCAAGAAACGAACAACTTTGCCAATAAATATGATATTGATGTTCCAAATATGAATGATGTTTATTGTCCTAAAGGGAGATCGAGACGGAGATTGGAATCATTCACATTCTTCCACTACTTTAAGGTGGAGTTATTTAATACAGATGATAGATACTCGATTCAAGAGTTGAATGATCGATTTGATAATGTTAATATCAAGTTGTTTGAGTGTTTGAGTTGTCTTGATCCTCGTGATTCATTTGCTAATTTTAACACGAAAAGTTGATTGAGTTTGCTAGATTCTATCCTTTGGAGTTTGATGAGCTTGCAGATATTCCCTTTTTGTCTTCAAGTCTCAGTAATTTTATTGTTGATGTGAGGTGATTCTGATTTTGTCAATTTGCAAACAATTTCGACCTTGCTTTGAAGATGGTTGAGAAGAGAAAGAATATTGTTTATCCACCGGTCTATTTGTTGATAAAGTTGGCACTCGTTCTACCGGTGGCAATCGCTAGTGTTGAGCGGGTATTTTACGCAATGACTATTATTAAGGATAAGTTGCGCAATCGGATAAATGATGATTGGTTTAATTCATGCATGATCACTTATGTTGAGCGTGATATATTTGCTACGATTGATGATGAAGAGATAATGCAATATTTTCAAGGAATGAGGAATCGAAGAGTGTCTTTGTAATCGTTCTGATGTAAAGGTTAGTTGACTTTTGATTGTTATTTTTATGTGTTAATGCATTTGTGTTCTCATTGTTTTCCTTTTTCCTTTATCTAGGTGTTTGGTGTTGAACGTATTGAAAGTGTTGTACTCTCTGTGGATAGCTTTTTTGAGGCATGTTGAACTTGGAATGCCGGTTTGTAACTATCCTTCTATTATTCCTTTGCTCTATGGTGAAAGCATGATAATGAGTCTTATTTGTATAATTCTGTGGTTGAGTTGCTTTGGAATTGAAAATCATAGCTTCTGGTTCTTAGTGTCCCTGTATGAAAAAAAATACAATTTTCTTCTTCCAGAAAATGTTAACGATACAATCTTAATGCATTTAAAAATTTTCTTTAAAAAAAAAAATTTTCGGGGGCGCTGCCCCCGAACCACCCCACTATTTGTGCACCCACAAATTTTAAGACCTGGCTCCGCCACTGCTTCCACCGACAGTAGCATCGAAACAAACCCAGAATATGAAGAGTGGTTCTTTGTAGATCAGCGGTAGGATAGTTGAGAAACACCATGAGTCAAGATGTCCAAGCTCAGTTACTGCACTGCAAGATGGCTTGAGATTTATGGGTCGAAGCCAAAGAACTGACATGTGCATTCACCAAAGTTTGTATCTCGGTGTACAAGTCTTAGCTCTTTTGGCTCAAGCTCGAATGCCTTTAATGTACTGGGTTGAGGCTTTTCAATCTGTAGTTTACATTATCAATAGACTCCCAACAATTGTTTCAAAGGGCTCCACTCCTCTGTTTTGCTCGTTTAAGACAGAGCCAATTTACAAGGATATTCAACCTTTTTGGTGTGTTTGTCATACTTATTTAAAGCCTCATAATGATCATAAGTTCCATTTTCGAAGCCAACAATGTGTATGACCAACTCCTCAACACAAATGATTTAAGTGTCTTAGTAACAGGAGGCGAATTTATATATCTCGACATGTTATTTTTTATGCCTCTACTTTTACTTTTGTTATAGGATTCTTAAATCGAAGAGCATCAACTCCAGAATCTGTTGAAAGTTTGATTCCAATTTTAATTCAAGGAGGCCTATTATCTTCAGCAGGTCCATTAGAACATTCATCATCCAGTCCATCTAAACCGTGCAGCCCAACTGTAGCGAATGGAGCCTCTATTTCTGATGTCAATGAATCAGATGTGGGCCCTGCGAACACACAAGACACAAATTCTGAGCCCATAAATAAACTCAGCCAACCCAATATCACGACCTTGACCCAAGCGAACTAGACGCAGCTTTCCTCCAATTGACGCGGCTTTCCTCCAATTCGCTAAGCATCCGTTGCCCTACTTTTCTACCAATCGGCACCGCCGTTTTGGTGCAAAAAACTACTGTTCACTTTCTTTCTTTTTTCTTTTTTGAAAAATAGCATTCACCATCCTAAGTATTTTTTCAGTACCAGTCAATACCTGAAGTATTTTTTCAAGATCCTAATTTTTTTTCCAAGACCCTGAAGTATTTTTTCAATACCTTGAAAGTATTTTTTAGTACCATTCAGTGCCCTGAAATATTTTTTCACGATCCTAAAATAATTTTTCAAGATTACAAATTATTTTTACAATACCATTCAGTATCATAAAGTATTTTTTTAGTATCAATCAGTACCTTGAAGTATGTTTTTAGTACCAGTCAATACCTTGAATTATCTTTTTAATACCAGTCAGTACTCTGAAGTATTTTTTTTAGTACCATTCAGTACAATATAAAGACTTAGTTTCTCTTGCGATGGCAACTAAACCTAAGAATGTCGCTGAAGCTCTTGCCTCGCCCTATTGGAGAAAGGCAATGATAGATGAGTTCAAGGCTCTTTAACGGAGTTGAACATGGATGTTAGTTCCTCGTGATCGAACACAAAAGTCGGTCGACTACAAATGGGTCTTTAAGACCAAGTTCAAGGCTGATGGATCTATTTTTAAATCTAAATCTCAGTTAGTAGCGCAAGGTTTTCAACAATCACCAGGAGTGGATTATGGAGAAACTTTCAGCCCGTTGATCAAACCCACTACTATTAGAATTGTTTTCATGATTGCAGCCACTTTCAATTGGGAGGTGAGACAACTTGATATCAACAATGCTTTCTTTAATGAATTCCTTCAAGAAAATGTGTATATGCGTTAACCTAAAGGCTACACTGATCCCTACAGGCCAACTCATGTCTGTAAATTGGTGAAAGCAATATATGGTTTGAAACAAGCTCCTCGAGCCTGGTTCTAACACCTGCGTTTAACTCTTTTGCAATGGGGATTCCAAGAGTGACATATCGTTGTTTTATCTTAGAACTTCAAATCTGACGGTACTTATACTGATTTATGTTGATGATATATTGGTTACCGGAAATAATTCTCATTTCGTACGTCAATTTATACAAAGGTTGAATACTCCCTTTTCTTTAAAAGACCTTGGCCCTGTTCATTATTTTCTTGGTTTGAAAATTGTTCGAGATAGCTCAGGTTTTCACTTAACTCAAAGCAAATACATTCTCGATCTATTGAGGAAATTTAAAATGTTAGACTGTGCTTTAGTATCGACACACATGGTTGCTGACTGACAATTTTCCTCTTCTGATGGTGAGCTCATGACAAATACCTCACTATATAGAAAAGCAATTGGTTCCTTGCAATATTTAACCTCCACTTGTCTTGACATTGCTTACCCTGTCAACAAATTGAGTCAATACTTGGCAAATCCAACCAATATACATTTTTAAGGTGTCAAGAGAATATTTCGCTATCTTAAAGGAACCTATACTCATGGGTTGCATATCAAACCATTTCATTCCCTTAGGCTAACTGCCTTCACAGATGCAGACTGGGCAGTAGATTCGGATAATCGAAAGTCTATGGGGGTGTTGTGTTGATTTAGGCAATACTTTGGTTTCGTGGGCCTCTAGAAAACATAAGATTGTGTCAAGATCAAGTGCAGAATCATAATATAGGTCCTTGGCAGATGGGGTTGCATAAATCACATGGTTGTATTCATTACTCTTTGAGATGGGTCTTCTGTTAAGACAACCCCTATGTTATTTGGTGTGACAATATTAGTGCAAAAGCTCTTGCAGCAAATCCTTTTCAACATGCCATAAGCAAACATATTGAAATTGATTTACATTTCATTCGTGAAATGGTGCTTTCAGGATTCATTGATGTTCAATATGTACCATCTTCTCAACTAGTTGCAGATTGTTTTACTAGGGCTCTAACTCACTCCAAGTTCTCTCATTTCAGCGGCAAACTCGGTTTGCTAGCAGCACCCTCTCAAGGAGAATGCTAGAGAAATATCATTAAATATATAATAGAATGAGAGCAATTTATGTTGTTATCTGTCATATGTGTATAGCCAGTTATAATTCAGTTGTATCATGCCTAGAATATTCTCCTAAGTCTGAGTCATTCTTTTATACAGATTGCTATATAATATTCAAAAGGGTCTTATCAATTATTATCGGCCTATTCATTGGCTTAGCTTTTCCTTTCTTGTAAATTTTCCCAATTAAATTTAATCAAGTGAAGCTATTTGACACTAACTTAGATGATAAAGATCTAATTAAAAAATGTGGGTAAGGAATAGGGTTAAGTAGTAAATCCACCTCGGAAGTATACGCCTAAAAGCAATTTTGTTCTGAAAGTTGTTTCAGATTCAATATCACTCTGCAAGTTTTAAAATATAACAATGTAACTCAATACCATTAAAAAACTAACGTTAACTATTAAAAAATTGACGTTGATCATTAACTTTTTAATGAAAAAAAGCAACATTGCCACGCTCTAAAACTTCCAGAGTGACATTGAATGTGAAAAATATTTCAAGACAACATTGCTCTTAGACGTATACTTTTGGAGCAAATTTACTACTTAACCCTAAGGAATAAGGGTTCAAACTCGTATATTTTGAAAGGAAAGCAATTTCCTCTGGTAAAGGTTGTTTGATTAATTTCATCCTCGTTACTCATGACACGACTTCGCCGATTCTGGCCATTAAGAAATTAGTTTAGATTAGTGACAACACATACATATACACCCACACATATATATACTCACGTGCGGGTGTATGCTCAAACTAAATCGCAAGTATGGAGTCAACTTTGGCGCACAAAAAAATCATTTGGGACACCTCAACAATTGTGAGATTTCCCAAAACAAATTGGTGAAAATATCTTTTCGTCTTTTTTAACGGCAAATTAAATAAAAACTTGATCTTGCCTGGCACTAACAAGGAGAAAACAAAGAAAGAATGCATACATCGCACCCACAAATCTAAAAAGAGAATATTTCAGAGACTAACAAAGCATGTCATGAGTGCAGAGAAATATGGTCCTTTCCTTGCAGTTCGTCAATTCTTTCAATCCAATATTGTGAACCTCCAGTTTGCAACAGTGAAATCAGCCTCCGTCGTTCTCCGAGCGTCTGTCCATTTAGCTCGTTTTCAGCCAAGCATCAACCATTGCAGGCACCGACATAGCATTGAGCATGCTTCTATAGCTACTGGGAGGTAACTTGGGCCCTCAAATCATTAAGCAGTTCACACCAGAAGTAGTTCCTTGGCAATACTGATGCATTCAGTCATAGGACAATTCGTCTTGATCGCGTTGGTGGCTATGTGAGACCTGCTGGCAGCATACCCCTTCTGTAATTAAGCCAACAACAGAAGAAATTAGTCTCTGGTCTCTGAAGCTTTCATCTAAAAGCCAACATGAAGCATACTTGACCACATTTTCACGTCCTATCAAAACCATAAACCAAAGTAACAATGACAAAATGAAATATAGTGAAAGGCAACTTCCTTCTTTTTTGGTTATCAGCTAGATTTTGTTCTTGTTGAAGCAAGAGGAGAAACGATATTTCTCTTCAATTTACAACTCCTATTCCTCACTCTCATTTTTATTTTTCCAGATAAAGAGATCAACGGTCACTTCCATAGACCTAAGATGCTGTGAACGAAAACTATCACAAACTTTCCTCAATGGAAATCAACTCTAGACAAGTTCCAGGACCTCCAAAAATAAAATAACTTCAGAATACTTCAAATCTATAAGGGGCTACTGTCATTTTTATATATTCATATGAAATCCCATGTGTTTGATGCATTGGATAGCAACTTTATGTAGAGCAATTAATTATATGTTACGTACTATAGCATATCTTATAAGTCAAGTTCCATTAAATGGTTCTTCAAGTTCAGCAACACAAGAATGCAACTAGAGACTGTATAAAGTTTGAGTTGATACATCAATTTCTTGGATGATCCATCTGATAGCCTGTCTGTAGTTGTCATATAAAGCATTCTATGGTTTTTTATATTTTTAATAAGCTAAGAGGGATGGGAATTGTTTCAAATGTTCCATTTCTTTTATTACTTCTTTTACAATGCAACAACTCCAGTTTTCTATAATTATTTCATCATAAACTTAACATTTAGAATGAGGAAAAGGTTATCAAAGGTGATACATGGTTTCAAACAACAAAACAATGGGTTAAAGGAAGAAGATAAATGGGATAACACAAGATAACCTTATGGATGGCGCTCATCAAGGTCCTCAGAGGAGGAGAATTCATTTTTGCACGACTTGCCATCTGGATGGATGGAAGAGAAACCACCATAAGTCATTGTTCAAAACAGGATCAATAAACACAATAAGTCATCATTCAAAATAGGATTAATAAAGTAATTTACTATGCCATAGAGAGGTAACTTCAACAAAATCATTCAAAAAAGTACCTCATCCAACTTGATGTATCCGAATGGCAACTTGGGGTCACTTTCATCCACCATCAGTTTAATAAGTTTTCCAAGATTGTCTGTACCATCGTCAACCCATCCCCACTGCTTGGCAAGATTTAACATGTCCATAAGATATGCAGCATCATGAAGAGGTCCAGTCCAGAGTGGTCCTGAAACCACGAGGGAGGTAGAAACCTGAAAAAAGAAGAGAAATTGGAAGTGCCTTATGCATCTTGACATTCAATTAATTAATAAATGTGAAAATGAGCATATGAAAAATCTCATTGTCTTTCTGTAATTTAAATATGGTAAACTAGATAGCACTCTATATGGTCCTTCATAATTTCCCTATTCCTATCATGCTTGACATTCATCATAATTGGTTTGTGGCATGTCAGACCCAGGTATGAATCTTTGCTCCTTATCCAATTAAACCACATGCTCCACCAATTCTATAAGGCCCCAGTTGAAGATAAGGAAAAGTATTTCAATGATACAAATCCACAGAAGGTGTATTTCATATTGTAATTTTATTATACTATCTCTTCCAAGTATCAGCAGGTTCAGAAAGGAAGGGTGATGTGTGAACTGAGGAAAATTTATGTCATTTACATTTTGCAATAGCTTTCTCATCAAGATTCAAACGAAATATACACCCATGTTATCAGAAGTCAGAATAATAACTTCTGGAATATTGGCAAACAACATTCCTTTATAATAAAGGTAAATGCTATAAGGATGCATGCCAACTGAAAAAATATAAACTCTGGACAAACCTAAAAGGAGCTAGTTTCAAAGAAACCAGGCCTTACCTTTGAATTACTGCAGGAGCAACTGATCTGGCTAAGTTCATCCCATGAAAATTCTTTGGAATTTCCGCACTTGTGGCAATAGCCAATAAAACCATAATGTCTACAGCAATAAAGAGAGTGATAAATAAGAGATGGAACTCAGAAATGAAAATAATAAGATGTAAATACAAACGCTGTGATATAGCACCTATTGTCATGAATCTTCCCACGATTTAATCTCAGCAAGACTCGGAAGACAGGTCCATGATAAGCATAGTACGAAAATAAAGGTGTGATATGATAACCCAACACCGCAGCCTCCCTTGCAGCTCCACCTATAAGCATTCGTAAACCAACCTCATTCGAATATGGCATAGGGCGCACATAAGCTCCATATGCAGCTAAAGAACTAGCGAGAAAAATAAATGTTATAAACTGGCAGCTGATGGCACAAGGTTAATATAGCAGAACATGTAATAATCAGTCACCACAAGCACAACTCAGTCACCGTAATGGTCAAATGTCCAAAGATAATCATTCACTAGAACATGGTTCAAGCTCACCCAACAAAGCAAAGACTGATTGAAATGATTACAGTATGTAATCAGAAACGTTCAACAAAAAGATATTTAAGAATAAGAATAAATAAGGATATAAATGTGTACAACTGCATTATGAACAGCTCTCCAACCAAAAATTCTAGAAGATACAAATCTTACTGATGAGGGCGGTGACCACCAGATGTGTAGCCATCGGTTGAAGTAACATATAGCAACCCGCCCAATTTCAAAGTGATAATAGCAGACCGCAGGAAAGAAGAATCACTGCCAAACGAATCGATGTCAATGAAGTCAAAAAAACTCTTCTGCAAATAGTAATCTGTCATTACACGATTAGCTTCTAAATGGGTAATTTTCCATCTCCGTTCATTATCAGAACCGTTCTTTGCCCTTGACAAGTTCTCCTCAATGATGCTTCTATAATTGTCATTTCCATCGTTTGCCACGATAAAATCCGCCTCGGCTTCTTCGAGGTACCGAAGCGACCGTATTCCACAGCCACACAATGCGTCAAGAGCACGCAAACTCCCATTTGATTTCTTGTGGAGAGCAGCAGCGAGCACACCGAGGTCTCGTCCGGTGGCGCTTTCGTGCCGGAAAAAGGCATCACCTGTCTCAAATTGCAGACCCCTTTCAGTTTGATACTCGCATATGAATTTTCTGTTAAATTTGAGCTTGAAGGCGGAGTAGTTAGAATCACGGAACAGAGCTTGAGCAATGGGGTTTAGCGAAAATGGGGAAGAAGATAGGGTTTTCGGAGCGATAGCCAACATGGCGGGAAATGGGCTGATGATTGGGCAAAGGTAACCGTTTTTAAGATTTTATACAGACAACATTGTCCCCCACCCCCCCGGGTGGGACCCACATGGGATTACTACTGAAATCAGGAGGCGTTCATCACATCCTCTGCGTCAGGGCAACAAATTTTTCAACGACGTCGTTCTGGCTTGATCCATCCTTCCCAGACAAGCTTCAATCGAACATTCTCATCCCTCCCAGCAGCGGCGTTCGAATCCTCCAGCGGCGTCCTCAACCTCTCCGATGGGGTCCAGTCCAGGTAAGGCTTACTTCTGCACAAAAGCGTGCTTCTCATTTTAACGTTTCATCTGAAATCTCCGTTCCCCTTCGCCGTCGTGATGGTGCATTCATCCACGACTGCCTTCTCTGTCATTGGTTTTGATTCCAGATTGAATGAGAAATAGTAGTCCAATTACGTCCAATTCGTTCAAAGGCTCGTCGCTTTGGAATCCTGAGTTCTTAGCTTGAAAATTTGGGATTGTGCCATTTTGCTGGTTTAGTTTGGTCCTTGAGAAGCGGCGGAAGCAAATTTAACTCTTTTTTATTTGACAGTGTCATTTTGAATAAACAAGATATTTAGAATTGACGTCAATTAAAATCATCAATATTGCATATAAAATATAAATTGCAGAGCCCTGTTGGCAAAATAAATAAATAAATAAATTGGAGAGCTCAATCTTCAGCAGCTCAACTCCTCAACCCTTTCCTGAGCTTTCCAGACTGAATGTTGGGGATCGGAAATGATGAGGGGATGAGGCCAGGGAAACGACATCGTTTATGTCATTAGTTGTCGGTCGTGTTATATTAGCCGTTAGTAGAGGATCAGGACACGGATGAAAGGATATTGACTTGACACATCAGAGTCTGAGCTCCCAAGGTCCAAACCTGCGGGTTGTGGGGGCCACCATTTACACGGCTGCATCAATGGTGTTGAAGAAAATTCTGCATTGCCGGGCATTGAGGACTAGGGTTTTAAGTTTTAAGGATATTTCCTGCTTCGCCATTGACGAGGATGTTCTTCTATCGGTGTTTTTCTGAGCACAGTTGCGCTGAACTCTCAACGGATTTTGTTTCAAAGACGCAGCCAGGTGGGACAGGCCAAAGGAAAAAGCAGCAAATTGTTCCGTATATTGAAGGTATAATCCCCATCCTCGCTAACTGCTGTGTCCTTACCTCCATTAATGTAAGTAAGTCGAGATAAAGAACTTAATGGGGCTTTACGTAAGAAAAATTAACAGCGTCCAACTTTCCGCTTAGCAAATATCCCAAGTCTTCTCATTTCATGTCCATTGTAATTGATATTCAATCAATGCATTTTGATTCTCCTCATGAACCTTAGGGGCGAGTACGGGTGGGTTTTCAGGCATCGCTAGCCGCCGAACTAATCTTGAGTTTTGGGAATAACTTCCGTAGAATTCGGTAAGCGGTGCCATTATCAATCTGACATTCCTCGATAAGGTTAAGTGCTGAATTTGAATTCACTTGAATTCTGATGTCTTTTTTGATTTAGTGTTTTTCACTCTATTTATTTGGTGGGTCATTCTCCAATTCTGTTCTCCTACAACTGTCTTGGTTTTGCAAATGTACATGCTATTCAATTTGATACCTATTATCATTCAAATTTTGCGTTTTCATTCATCTCCTTATTCTTGAGGTTGAGTGTGGGTGGGGTTTCTGGCTTAGCCAACTCAAGAACCATTTGATGACTCGGGTGAGTTACGTCTAGCTCTCCTTGACTAATTGAAGAACTGAATTTAAATTAACTCAAAACCAAATATCCAGGCAGTTATAAATATCGCTCATCTTAGTGATCTGCTACAGCATCTGAAGCCTTAACAAGGAACTTTTCACCTATTCTTGATTCATTCCAGTGGGTCACGTGTTGCTTATTTTCTCTACATTGCTGTAGAGGATATGTAGCAGCAATATTGCCTCTAAAATTCCTTGACTTTTGGGCGCTGAAACCTCTCATGCTAAGGAGCTGCCAGGCCTGCTAAATTTTCATGGCCAGTTGTGAAGTTGTTGATATTTGTTCTAAAACATTGACCATAGATTTCATAAGCACCACTAAAATATAAAATGGATATTTATGCAGAAAGACTAATGACTTATGAATTAGCAAGACAAATATATTTAGATTTTTGTGCAATGTGCAATCAGGCTTCATAAGTCACAACCTAGATTGCTGACAGTAATTAATTCTACTTTAGGTTACTGGATGTATGGCACAGGAAAATTATAATATCTCATAACCTCACTATGGAGACTTCTCCTTAGTGTCTACTTATATTGGATAGACTAATAGCCCTTATTCAATTGTGTATTGTCTTGGTAGAGAAGAAGAATTCACTTTGTAATAACATAAAACTAAACGAAACTTTTCAATTACATGGTTCATCATGATTGACATCTTTGTTTCCTTGCTCTGTTTTATTAACTTTTTATCGTTATTTATGTCTTCTTTGTCGCATTCTTCTTTGTCGTATTTTGTCACTCATTTCCATCTATAATTCTCTTTGCTTTGAATAAGCCTAGACATGTATATTCCTAATCTTTGTTTCCTTGCTCTGTTTTATTAACTTTTTATCGTTATTTATGTCTTCTTTGTCGCATTCTTCTTTGTCGTATTTTGTCACTCATTT
Source organism: Acacia pycnantha (assembly GCA_025563575.1). Taxonomy (NCBI): domain Eukaryota; kingdom Viridiplantae; phylum Streptophyta; class Magnoliopsida; order Fabales; family Fabaceae; genus Acacia; species Acacia pycnantha. The sequence continues at coordinate 1,530,254 of JAMWYP010000054.1, read as the reverse complement.
CCATCTATAATTCTCTTTGCTTTGAATAAGCCTAGACATGTATATTCCTAATCATGTGTGGTTATACCAAACAGTTGAATCTGCTGCTTATAGTCTCCTTGTATCTGTCATGCAAAAAACAAATGGTCCTTATTCTGTTCTTCATTGTCCCACGGTTGAGAAGACTTTACTTTGTTATAACATGAAATAAAATGAACTTTTCAACAAGCTAGTAAGTTGTGATTGACACCTTTTCCCCTGTTCTCTGTATTATTAGATTTTTCGCAAGTTATGTCTTATTTGTCGTTTCCTGTCGCTCCTTTTCATGTATAATTGTCTTTTTATTAATGAGCCACTTGTTTATATACCTAATAATTCTTGTTTATTATACACGATTGAGCCTCCCATTTGTAGTCTCATTGTACTTTATAAACAAATAGCCTTTATTCTATAGTGTTGTCTCACTTGGAAAGAATAATTAACTCTGTCATAACATTGAAAAAGGGATTTTAATTAGATGATCAGTTGTGACTGACATCTTTCTCCTTTTCTTCGAATGAACCAAAATATGCATATCCCTACTCATTTATGGTTATAATATGCAATGAATCTGCCAAAGTCTCCTTATATAGAAAATTAACAAATGGCCCTTCTATTCTGTGTTGTCTCACTGGGGAATAAGAACTCGTCAATTAGATAGTAAGTAAAAATTGATGTCTTTATGGCTTGCTCTGTTTTTATTAAATCTTTTTGTTGGTGTCATATTTTTCATATTATATCATGCCTTTTCATGTATAGTTTTCTTTGCTTTGAACGAGCCAGCATGTATTGTTTTTTTTTAGCACCCACCTTTACCGCTGAAAATGACTTCCATTTATGGATCTCTCCGCTCTTCCATCTCTTAGTAAATCATATATCAAGTTCATGAAGTCAATAACTTCATAGTGCATAAGGTTCACAAAATGGCCAAGGAGCACAGTTGTGCTGAACAAGGTAATCTGTTGTGGAAGTAACTGTTGGACCCGACAAGAGTAGTGAGACTAAAACAAGCCCTATAACCAAGGGCCCAAGTCTCAGAGATTGGAGGGTGTGTGGGTGCTGTGACAGTTTTAAAGGGTTGTGTGATGAAGGACAAAGGAGGAAGGCGAGGAAGATAGTGGTTTTGTGGGGGAGGGTGCCTGATCACCAGGTTGGGGTGGATGAAGGCTTTTTTCTTCATTATCTTTTCTGCTTGCAGTATGTTCAGTTGTTAGTGAGTCGAGTTTATTTTCCTTTTATTTTCTGTAGCTTATTACCATTGTGCGTGAGAAATTTCTGCTGTAATTTCTCTTTCTTCCCACTAAAGAAGAGAGTATATTTCTAATATTAATATAGTACTAATATTTTCATAGATTAATCCTTAGTTTTTTTTTTTTTTCTGTCAATTTCGTATTTAGTTTCTTGGGTTCCATTGGGAACCTTCCATTGTCAACATTTTTTTGTGAAAATGAATTTAACCATGTAGTCGTGTGTCTTCTTACCTCTAACTTCTATCCTAGGATATTCCAACTGTGATTTTGGCTTATTAATTTCTGCTTACCCATATACTGTTTATCTGTAAAAGACCTCAATTAAATGTGTGTTGTGCTGTTTGGTATGCAATGGATGGATCACCATTGGGACGTCTTGTTTGTGGTTCTAGGCTGTTTTTGGCAAGAGATATAAGTTCCAGTATCTGTGGCAATGGAAGATCATCAAGGAAGTTTGTCACCTTCATCCTCTTCCTCCTCTTCTTCATCTTCCTCCTCCTCACCCAACCAACAGCCATTGTCAATTGATGTGGAACTCTGGCAGATGGCTGAAGAAAGGGCCCAGGAGATACTATATATAATTCAGCCAAATGTAGTTTCTGAGGTGAAGCGAAAGGAAGTTGCTGAGTATGTTCAGAGTCTGATCAGAGGTTGCTATGGTGCAGAGGTTTGAATTTCTTTTAGTTGTATTTGTGTTTGAATATATTTAATTTTTATTGTGTATTTTTTTCTGATTGTATAGCTTATATTAGCCTTTATTCTCTTATATTTTCCCCTTGGTGTATATATTTGGATGTGTCTTTTTTTTTTTTGCCCATCCAATATCCAGAGTTTCGCCTTAACTAATCCGGATTCGACCCGGGTCGCGCGCCTGGCTATGGTGTGGGTGAGTCTCCCAGTGGGGCTTTTATGCATTCACAAGGCTCGAACTTGAGACTTTACTTAAGCGACACAAGCCACTTACCACTTGTGCCAATCCCTGTTGGTGGATGTGTCTTATTTTCTAGATCAATGAGAAATACTAATTTCCCAATATTCCACAATTTGTTAATATATTTTTGGAGTATGTTTCCTTAATTTTGTTATCTCTTTCTTTTAATGGCATTGCTGTCTTGATCTCATGATTTGTTGGTTATTGTGGTTGCTACTATAAATGATTTGGATGTATGACATTTCTGTCTCGTTCTCATAATTTGTTTTCCTAATAGCCACTGCTCTAAATCATTCGGATATGTCAAATCTATTTTGTCTTGTGCAATGAATGTTCCTCAATTTTCAGTTACAAATGTGATTGAAATTCTTGTCTTTTTGGCACCGTTGGATTCTGATATGATTTCATCATGGTTATGCAGGTCTTCCCATTTGGCTCAGTCCCGCTAAAAACCTATCTTCCTGATGGGGATATTGACTTGACTGCTCTCTGTCAAGAGAATGAAGAGGAGGATTTAGCTAAAGCTGTATGCAATATACTCGAAAGTTTAGAGGACTCTGAATACCAAATAAAAGACATACAATATATACGAGCACAGGTTTAAAGTCAAATTGTATATCTTCAAATTTAAAAAAAAAAAATCATTTTTCTTTAGCTCTTAACCTTTCCATTTTTGTCTTGATGTTTTCTGAATTTTTGTTCCCTGGCTTGTGTGATTTATCATGGGTCAGAGGCTCAAATGGATATTATTTCTTTCCAGTAGAACATCAGTTAGAGAAGATCCGTATGTTAGTCTTGAATAGAGTATAAAGTATCACCATAATTCATGCTATTGCTGAGTTTGAATGGATAGCCTGTAGAAATAATGACAGGACATAGAAGTATTTGAAAGCCACTGTGACGTTACATGATGTCTGACTTAAATTTCTTCCGAGGTTTTTTCCTAACTATGGTGTCATTGGAGTCTTGTTAATGATTGAAGTTGCTGCTACCATAATGAGTATTGAATGATGAGGAATTTGACAATAGTAATTTCACCTCCCTAGAGGAAAGTTCAAATAGATTAGAAAGGACTTTTGCCTGTAGGATAATCCCCCTATAGCTTCTCATTGGGTATCCAATCGCCTTTGCATGCCATTGCTAATGCACCTTTTTTTTCTCAAATTTGTTTTTAATATTACTTCCTACTTGAAAAGAAATATCTCCCTTGTCATTATTGCTGTTTCTTTTTTTTAAACCAAAAATATATGCCACTTTCTCTTTGTTTTCCATGAGAAAGAATTTCTAATGTTTAACTCTATCACATTTCTCATATTGGTTTTTGGGTGATGTATTCCAGGTCCCAGTCGTGAAATGCACTGTGAAAAACATAGCTGTTGACATCTCATTTAATCAGATTGCAGGACTCAGTACTCTGTGTTTTCTGGAGAAGGTATGATCTTATTAATCTTAGTGAATTCTTACTTCAAATACTTGTTCTGTTTGTTGTACATGTATATTCCTAGTATTTCTTGGATCAATCTGTATGCTTGAATTTCATTCATTCAGTGGGGCTGCAAGCCTATAACTTCTATGTTATGCTAGAACTTGAAGATGCATGGGACCTTTTCCAGAGTTGTGAAATGAATATGAAAATTGATGCCATATAAGAATTTGACTTATATCAAGCTTCTGTATGCTTCTCCTTTTAAGCTTCCTTTTGTGACATTCGGGACTAAGTTTCTTGTTATATTTGTCTTGCTCTCCCACTAATTATATATTAATTTAAATTGCTATTTGGGACTTTGTTGCCTCCTATGAAGAATTACATAAAATAACTTATTTTATTTTCAGTTTCTTGGGTTGTTTTCTTTGCTCAATATTGTGTTTGCCACATCCCTTGGCTTCATAAATAAGTGAAGCTTTTAGTTCTCTCCCTCTGGAACATATTTGATCAATTTTATCTAATGAAGTCCTTTGACAAAAAAATCAGGTTGATGAACTTGTTGGGAAATATCATCTTTTCAAACGTGGAATTATCTTGATCAAAGCCTGGTGCTATTATGAGAGCCGAATTCTTGGTGCACACCATGGCTTGATATCAACATATGCTGTTGAAACATTAGTCTTGTATATTATGAATCTTTTTCATTCATCTGTTCGCGGTCCTTTAGAGGTGAGCCTTCCTCTGATTTTTGAAGCATCATTTTCCTAATATGCTTCCAAGTTTGCCTGTTGTTTACATCTACAAGAGGAAGAAAACCTCTGAAATGCTATTACTAGCAGGTCCTGTATAAATTCTTGGACTACTATAGCTCATTTGATTGGGACGGCTATTGTCTAAGTATAAATGGTCCAGTAGCCTTATCTTCCCTCCCAGAGATTGTTGGTGAGTGTTTTTCAATTGCATGTATTTGGATGTTGCGTGATTTTATTAAAAATACTTATTTACAATTCAGTGCCTGATAGAAGATAAGCCCTTCTTTTTTGCCTGCCGCAGAGACACCAGATTGTGATTGGGATGACTTGCTGCTCAGTAAGGAGTTTCTGCAAAATTGCAGAGATATATACTCTGTTCCTGCAAGGGTATGTGAAACTGCGGCTCAGGAATTTCCTATTAAGCATTTGAACATTCTAGATCCTCTAAGAAGCAACAACAATCTGGGGCGTAGCGTCAGCAGAGGTAATCTTACCGACTACAGGAGAAATTTATGATAATTATTGATTCAGGTGGAAAATATAACTATATTAGAAAGCATCAGAAAGTTCATTCCAGTAATGAATGCTTTAAACTGCAGCAGAGCATTTCTACAAAATTGTTGGTTCCCCCCTTTTATTGAATGTATCACGTATGTTCTAGTTATGACTAGTTTTATACGGATTGACGTATTTACATAAATTACATTTAGGCTGGTTATCTGAGACTGACTGGCTATTTCCAATTCTTGGAGTTTACCTGTTTGAGCCTGTAAAAATTCCTTCCACTTAGTTGCTTACTGTTGACTTGTTGCTGGCAGGAAATTTCCATCGAATAAGATTTGCCCTTTCCTTTGGTGCGCGAAAGCTTAGGGAAATCCTCACACTTCCGGGAGAAAGCATGGGTGCAGCTCTTGAGAAGTTTTTCTTGAACACTCTAGATAGAAATGGGAAAGGACAAAGACCAGATGTTCCAGTTCCTGTTCCTGCATTTGGAACTGGGAGATCTGAAGAGTCCGTCCTCAGTGGAGATTATAGTAGATATTATGGTGGCCTGCAATATAGTCAATTGTTTCACAATTATAGCATTCCATTTGCTGCCCATCAAATTTTCCCATCATCACCTTCTCAAGTTGATGTTGCCCATCAAATTTTTCCATCATCACCCTCTCAAGTTGATGTCCATGCATTGTCAAGCCAACAGAATTGGAGTATGGTTTACCAGTTGGGTAATGATTTATACGTACCAATACAGACTTTCTACCATCCAAATGCTTCACAACAGTTTGAAGCAACTTTCAGTGCTGAAGAGAAGGGGAAGTCTCGAGGAACAGGCACATACATACCTGACATGGTATTTTTTCTTTCTTTCCTCTTTGTTATCATTCTCTTTGCTTTACTTAATTATGGTTACTGGCTTGGTATCCAAAAAATGGCTTGGATCTTGCAGACTTGTAATTATTTTTTCTTTCTTTCTTTCTTTCTTTTGTTTTTTGAATAGCTGCATACATATAATTCTTACTACAAGGATAAGCATGCAAAAATGTTCAGGCAAAGAGGATCTACTTCTGTGGATGCTAATGTGCTGCCAAAATCACATCAGAAGGAGGAGCTATTGGTGATTCAATCCGAGACAGACATGGATGGCGATTCCAGGCCCTTCAAAGCCACAACTGAAGAATTCCCTCTTCTTTCAAGCTTTGAAATGACCAGCTCCCCATTTGAAGCCCAAGGCTCTGTTCAGTTAAATCCTGAATCCGAACGGCCCAGAAGTTCCTCTTCCTCTCTGAATATTGATTTCAGGACATACAGGTCTGCCAAACCATTGACAAAACCACCTTTGCCTGGAAAACATGATAAGCCAGAATTTGCAGTTTCTACTACTCTGGGCTCTCTGCTAGGTGTCCCAAAGATGGATATGAAGAGGAAAGAGAAAATTCCTGAGGAGATGAATTGACAATCTCTAACCTGCAAGTATAGTCATTTTGTAGGATTTTAGGATAACATCAAACAATAGCGAGTCCTAACGTGTTGCTCTGTAGCTGCACATACTATCTTCCAACCAAACCATGTTAGAATTGGAAGATGGTAGAGTTAGATACTAATAGTTAAGTGGTCAAAGACTTGACAGCTGAGGAACCACTTGAGGCTCTTGCCTCTTCCGCTTGGATTGTTTAGATAGCGATTATATACCCATCTCCTCTCCGGTGATAGAAGACTAAGTTATTTCACTTGGGACTTTTTTATTTATTTTCTTTTCAAAGAGTCCATAGATTTGTACATGATTTCAACATATATAATAGTCAATCACCTAGAGTATATTGGGTTCATTCTTTGTATGAGTTGCCTACATTGATAGCTTAGTAGCTCTTTTTTTTTTTTTTTTACTTTGCAGTTGACTTTAAAATTAATAGTCTGCAGGAGCTTAATTGGCCATTAGATCAGCAGTGGCTTATTGGTTTCCTGTCTGCTGTTTCACTGTTTCCACTTTCCACCATGTCATTTTGCTCAAACCACCAGAAAAGATGGGTTTCAACGCAACTGTTTGTTTTACGATACGTTTAATGTCATTATAACTCAAATGCCTCTTATTTCTTCGTATTTTTTAACATATGAAAATAATGATATCTACATTGTTAGAATATTTTTCTAATTTTATTCTATATGGTAGCAGGGGTGTGCAAGGAATAGTTCAATTGGAAAACACTTGAATACTGAATTAACCGAGCACTGTAAACAAGTAAACGAACTGAACAAAAAAATTCAAAATTGAACCATACCAAACTAAAAATTCGATTTAGTTTCACACACCCCATTGTGAATAGTGACTAAAATGAATGCTGAACTTGTATGACGCTTGATGATATAATCAAGTCAACTTGTTCAGCTGACATCTTTATATTTATTCATCAAGCTATATTTATGTTTTTATATTGCCTATTATTATATACTTATCTGATCCTAAATATAGGACATAGTTGTATTACAAACTATATCCTATATTTAGGATCGGATGTAGTAGCTTAAATCCAACCCAGTCTTAGGCCAAAATGTTCCAAGTCAAATAATATGCTGGAACATTCCAAACTTTCGCGACCATGGACCCGATAAAATAGAGGACTATGTAAGCCAGAAATAACATATAATAAGAAAACGGTGATATTTTATCTCAGCGTGAAGATTGCCTTACACGAGCATTTAAAGATAGTCGCAATGAGTCCACTTGATTTTAACTTCGGTACATCGGACCAACAACATATCACACAAGGATGACTAGAAATCCAGTGGCAAAAACCAAAAGTAATAAACACAGAAAAGTAGAGGATCCTGAATGGGTAAGACATGATCTTCTTCGATATTATCCAACTTCTTGCATAAAGTTGAACCAGCCAAACCCCTCCAACGAAATTCCTTGAAGAATGAGCTATTCTTCAGAGTGGGATACAGTCAATGGACTGAAAATGTACAAGTTACAATCATGAACATCAACTCGAGCACTGAACGATGATACTACATCACCGGCTATTACCTTGTGCTGCAAGATAGTAGATATGCAAAATAAAACCATAAAAGTTAGGGAGTCCTTGTGTGGAAACTTGTGAGCACCTATAGAAAGCTTATCAAATTTGGATTGATCCATTTCGCTTTTAATAAAGTCATACAGAGATTGGAAAGCATATCAAATGCCACAGATATCCAACAATAGAAAACTAAGAATCGAGAGGAAAGGATTCATGACATGCTGATTTGACCATATGTTATCAATAATCAAAACAATTCGAAGGTTGTTAGTTTCTTTAAATATATAGCGAAGCGTTATAACATGAAAAAATAGAAGCTCCTTGGGGAGGCAAGAGATGCAAAAAGATGGTGCATAGAAACACTATCTAGGGGAAATTGCATGAAGCTAGGCTTGCTTACCTGCCACAAATCTCTAATAGAAACTTGAGTACCAGATTGAAGCCCTAGTACATTCCATGAGGCTGTTATAGTGGAAACTTGTGAGCACCTATTCCAGAGAGCAACAACCAATCGATTTCCAGACAAAGGGCCCGCCCAAACCTGCATGGAACATGTCCAGTTAAAGAGAAAGTATAGCATATACTAGCAGCTATTTTAACTCTAACCTTCTTATAGCAGTCATGGGACTTTTCACATTATCTAGTGTATAGGCACATATAACTTGTGTCGCTGGCATAATACAGATATTCCAGGTCTAAAAATCAAACATAAAACTGGTCCATCACAATTATCTACGAGTTCTCAATCCATTCTTTTTAAGGGAGCATCTGAGGACTAAGAGCTTCATATCCTATTTATTAGTTAACTGAAATCCATATTAATCCACCTCCAAGATGAAGAGGTCTCAGGCATGAGAACTCCAGGATCCGGATAGATACCATTGGAACAATTAATCATCATGATGGCAAGAAGCAGAAGAAACGGGGATAAAATACCCCAGGTTTCATTGCATAAATGCAGTAAGAGGTGGTGCAAAAGAGATGACCTGACAGCAACCATCTTTTCCAGAAACTTGAACCTTCCTTCCCTGAACTCCAAGTGAATCTGCATGGGGACATAATACAATTACCTATCACAAATTCCTCAATGAGATCAATGGTGAAAAAAAGTAAAGACACTATATAACCAACAAAAAAGATTTAATAAGCATCACATAGAGTATGATAGCTCAGAAAAGAGAAGGAATTGTAGCTACCTTGGTTTACGGCAATAACATCTTTATTGCTGTAAATCAAATATGCTTCCTCGCTCAGATTTCTCAAATCGGATCCCATTAACATGGGAGCCTGCATACAGAAATTCACAATTTTGACCTACTGAAAGATGTAGCTATAGCCTATAGTTTGTGTCATGTATTGTGACCACTTCAAGTTTCTTGATGGTTGACACCCAACAAATTATGGCCACAAATAACAAAGGAAAAAATAAAGGATTACCTTCGTGTCATAGATAAACTAATTAAGAAATTCAAACTGGTCAGATTATGAAAGAAAATGTCACCCAGCAGTAAAGTTTCCTGCCCATGCTGACATGCAACATTGCTAGCTACTTAGCAGGCACCAAATAGAATGGAAAATACCATATGACAAGGGGATTACTAAAACCATTTGGTCATGTATACCAATCCATGAAAAAAGGAACTGAAGAGACAGAGAGGAGGAAGGAGCAAGAAAAATAGAACTTAAAAGCAAAACCTTCATTAATGCCCAGATGCTAAAGTGACTACGATATTCCTGGAAAGTCATGCCACCATTGCCAACTTCCAGCATATCTGGGTCTGTCCATGAAAGATAACACACGGAATAAACAAAAATGGTTCAAGTGTCAACTGGTTTACAGAAATAAGTAGAAAAACTACACAAATTTTACCATTCCATCCTCCAGGACCAGCATAAGCTGCCCACTTGTCATTTAGATCAGCGATAGTTGTCATGCTGGACAAGAAAACCATTTTATCAGTGTACAACCACCTTGTCAGAAAATTTTTGATATTGATGCATAGGTTTCCATGGTTGTAACAAGAATAATAACAGTTTATAAGTTAAATCCAATGACAAAGCTTGTAATTGATATGAGGATGAGGCATAAAATTAATAGGCATTCTATCGCAAAATCCATACCACAAATGAGAAAGTAACTAGAATTGATATTACAGAAAGATGGCAAAATTGATCAACATGTTATGTATAGGATACAAGCCGGGAGGTTGAAATGGAGATACCATTATTTAGGATGGTTCGGTTATGTGCAAAGAAGGCCAAAAGATATACCAGAGAGGAGAGGGGAGCAGATATTCCTCAGCCCTATAAATTCCAAATAACTAACCATATTCACCTGATAATTTAAAATTCCCAGTGTTAAAGTCATATTAGTATATAAAGGACTCTCCTTTTAGTATAAGTAGAAAGATATAGTATTATAATAGGTTTCTGATGATTGAATAAACTCTTTTTAGTTTACAATGTACCACCCACTAATTCCAATATCACATCTTCCACATGCAATTAGTTGGAATACTGTTGGAACAGCATTTGATAGAAAACAATCCCAATATAGTTTAAAGAGGCAGCAATCAAGAGAATCAAGCTAACGCCCAAGACAATTTTTTATGTTGTTAACTGCAATTATGTAAAACGTCTTTGGACCAAACTAAATTTCTTCACCACCTATTAGTCAAAGTCCCAAATTTTCACCTGAACCATGAATCATTGATGTCCTCAGTTGTGCGCCAACTGTTCCCAACCTTGCCTGCCCATAAAGCAGGGTAATCAACACCCCTGTAAAACATAAAAAAGATGCATGAAAAATCACTTGTCAAACCAGCAAATATCAAACAATAGAACAGACAAAGCCGAATACCATTCACAAAGTGAATAGAAAATTGTACGTCCAGATGCATTCAGAGCATCACGCATTGGTGGGTATCTGAAAACATAGGACAATATTGCATCAATTTACATGTACTAAGCATTGCTGCGTTAACAACTACCTTAAATCACAGATACCTTTTCTTTGGCGGGATGCCCAGATTGTAGCAGTTGTCATACTTCAAATAATCTACATCCTGGTAAAAGAAGTGAACCAAAATGATGCAATAAAGGAAACAAAACTTTTGATTCAAAACATCAGCAATGCAAATGAAATATCTATCTACAAAAGAGTGACTCTAGAAGCACCTTAAGATATGCGTTCAAAATTTAGTCCATCTTTGTGCATGAAACAACTCTTTTTGACATTTTTAAAGGAATATTATTTGCATCGTATAGTTAAGAACAGCAAGTGATTACAAGAACTTTCAGGAATGACTTGATTATTTCTTTAAGACAATCTAACGTAATCTCGAAGCTCTGATTGTGTGCCACCTAATATAGATACATTTATAGGACAATACAAAGCCAACCTTTGGATTTTGCATTAACCCAAGGGCCATCATGACGCCCAAACCTGAAATGATCCAAATTTGAGCTTCACAATGGTTCTGATCAGAACTTCAATCTCAACTACCAAATATTGTTTTTCTTTCGCACAGTTACTTGTGCCCACACACCCACACATGAATCCTAAAAGTTATGTGATGATGCAAAACTAACATTTATATCAGTTCCAATTTGCTATAATAAAATGAGATAATGGTAACTAACCCAAGAGGCAAACGTGTCTGCATCATCAACTTCATGGAAAAGTGATCCTGGTCGGACTTGACATGTAAATGCCCTAACATCAAGAAAAAGAATATTGAGCAGGTTAGTAAAAGTCAGTTGAACACATTCAATATGACCAGGTTTAATTCCGGAATATATTTTTCAAACATCTGGCTTGGTTTCACAATATCATCCATCATACCCTGCATCAGAATATATACCAAGCTTAAGCCCCCTTTTATGTACATAATCTGCAAGAGCTTTGATTCCTGATGGAAAAGTATTAGGATCAGGGACCAGCTGACCCTACAGAACCAAACAAAACAAAGTAAGAAGTATACAAATACATACTGAGACCAGTTATATCACAGTAAAACCATAAGAATCAGATGGGCCCATGGCTGGGGATGCAACTAACACCAACACTAATGGTATTCTCAAATATTCTTAAAGGGGGAAATGGATGAGGTGGTAGGAAGGGCAAATCAGGGAATGAATATAATTAACTCGCCTTCTCAAGCTGTTTGACGGGTGGTGAGGTGGAAGAGAGTGAACTTTTTGGAAGGAATATTACGGGGATCTGAGGCTTGAGGCAGAGAAAGAAGATTCATGGAGGGATTGCTTGGAGATATCCAAGCCTCTTGAGCTAGGAAAACACATCTCTATTGTTCCATCTGTTTCTTTTGCATTTTTCTCTATTAAAAGTAATGTTTATGATCCATTTCTGCTGTTGTTTCATAACAGCCTATTTCTCTGAAACAGTAGAGAAGTTTTGCTTCCTTTTCACTTTAAGAATATCAAAGTTATCCAAAGGTTTTATCAGAATATTACATTCACAAGGAAGATGGACAGAGTGTGTACATGCTTTGCTACTTTATTAGCCATCAAGAACTACCACTACAGAGTACAGGTGAACAATTAAAGTGTAAAGAAATTATTCCCTGCTCCCATCTTTCAAGGCTTAGTAACTCTTGTAATTTTGAGAGAGAGAGAGAGAGGGTTGTAAGGAAAGTATCACTTCAAGATTAAAGATAAATAACTATACAGCAATTTAATAGTTATATCAATTTTAAGGTTTGCCACATTATCAAGATGTATTAAATGCTAATCGGTACGAATGTCATATGATAAAAACAATGATGATGGTCCAGAAGATTGCTCCTGCTAATTTAATGTTACTTGAAAGGAACATGATTCGGCTGACCTCTAAATTTCTTGTTGCAGCAGACCAGCAATCGTCTGCAATTAACAATATCAAAATGAGTCCACAAAATCAACAAAATAATATTGAGAAGATGCTAGATTAGTACCTATGTTGATGTACACATAACCTAAATCAGCCAAACCCGTTGATACAAGTGCATCCGCTGGATAAACAAAGTTCATATCAGTAAAGCTAGGAAGAAACCGGTGAGGGTGAAAAAAACTATCATTATCACTCCATCGGTGAGACAAAATATCACACATCATCTTAATCAATAATATCAGTAACCTGTTTCCTTAACGACAGTTTCATTGATATCGCAGGCAAAGAAGTTCCAGCTATTCCATCTACAAAAGAAAAAATCATGCAACATAAGGCATCGTCATAACAAACCCGTACTAACATTTCTCCAACTAAAACCAAAAATCATATGACTAGAAGCACCAAACTTAAGACCGCAAGCCATGCATTAATCCCAAAGCTAAATAACAAATTCGTAGTCATATAGTCATATACCACAATCTAAGCCAATAGGCTACATTTATGCATGTAGTAGGTCTTTGCTAATTAGTGGTAACAACCATGAAAATGAAAAAAAAAAAAAAGAGAATGGGGAAACATGTGAGAAGGAAAGAAGACCAAATCAATAAATCCAATTTATAGAAATGATGCAGATAAAACGGTCAACGTTTCGACTTGAGAATAGAAAGGTCAGGGAAGAAGTGAGAAACGAACCCCATCTGAGGCGTCCGGCCCAAACCGTTGTTAAGCTGAAGTATACCATACTTGGAAGTGTCGTAAATGGAGTGAAAGTCGGAGGTGAAGATCGATTTCTCGTAAGTCTGCAAGAGAGGTGCCACGCGCGCGGAAATTGAAACAGAGGAAGCACGGAGGAAGAAGAAAAGAACCAGGTACACAGAAGCAAAGTTGCTCTGTGTTTGCTTTGCCATGGATGAATTCACCTAACCTTCTCTATCCACTCTTCTTGCTCGCATTATAAACTGGTTGGGAGCCGCAAAGAACGGAGTGAAGACCAAACCCAGACAAAATGTTGCGAGAATGGTCCTTTTCTCTTGTGACAGATCATCAAAATAACAGTTTTTGATTGGAGTATTATTTTTTCCTCCATCATTATTGGATAATGTTTAATTTGAAAATTGTAACATTAATACTAATCCTACTCATTAATTACTAATTTTTCATTCAAACCGATGAGCTAACACATTACTCACGGCAAATCAATGCGTTGGTGTCTGAAAGATTGACTTGGATAAGAAATATTCCCTCTTATTCTTATAATTATTCTTATAAACCGATAAAAACCATTAAAGTCAATAAAGTTATCATAGAATTTAAGTAATTTACAGTATTACCCCTACTAATTTCACTAAACTCTAATATCATATTAATTATTACTCTCACCCACTACACTTATTAATTAGGGGTATACATGAAAAAAAAAAGTTCATTGGGAACAAGCAAGTGTCTTATAAATAAGACTAAATAAACTTGTTAGTTGGTGCCTTATAATAAAGATAAAAGGGAATAACTCCTTAAATATAAGACATAGTTGACTTTTTTAAAAAAAGATTAGGAAAATTAAATAAATTACTTAACCAAATTATATGTTCTGTATAATTAAATTATGAGATTTAAACTTCTCATGTTGCATGAGAAGAAGAAGATTCCTACACACACATGAAATGGTGGGACCTACATATATATAATGCTAATTGTGTGTGTGTGTGTGTGTGTGTGTGTGTGTGTGTGTGTGTGTGTGTGTGTGTGTGTGTGTGTGTGTGTGTGTGTGTGTGTGTGTGTGTGTGTGTGTGTGTGTGTGTGTGTGTGTGTGTGTGTGTGTGTGTGTGTGTGTGTGTGTGTGTGTGTGTGTGTGTGTGTGTGTGTGTGTGTGTGTGTGTGTGTGTTGTGTTGTGTTGTGTTGTGTTGTGTGTGTCCCACCATTTTATGTGTGTGTGTGACATGAGAAAACACTTTTCCTACAACATGAGAAGTGTTTTTCCCTTAAATTATATATCAGTTTATAAGCCAAATAAATCAGTTTAGAGAAAAAACTATAAATATAAATACATTAAAATAATTTAATTAGCATCTTTAATATTTTTTTTAAAAATTAATTGTGTTTTATATTTAAAACTGTAGTGTATGGATCTGTTTGAAAAATGTAATGGTCATTGCCACATCTTTTTTTCATTTTTTTTTTTTTTCCTTTCCTCGTCTTATCGTGAAGATGAAGAAAGGGAATACTTCTGGAATACGCTTTTTCTCTTTTTGTTTATTTTGGCCGCAATTTTGGGAAGGTCCCTCTAAATATAAATGAATTTGAAGGATGATGATGTAGTATCAATTAGTTTTCAAGCGTAATTATGAGCACTAATGATCATATCACTTATATACTGCGCGAGATATCGATATATATATATATTTTTTTTTTTTTTTTTACGAGGATGATGATCAGACATAATTCTGATTTCTTTTTATTTTTCCATCCAGTTTTTTTTGAAACCTTTAATTTTGACTAATTCAGATTTTATCTTGTTTTGGGCCCACGATCGTGGGGAAAAGCTTCCAACACAATTTTCTTCATTCTCAGTCTCAAACCGATAAATGATGATTAAGGGAGAGTACCTTTCTATGAGTGACATAATTCTGATTTGTTTGTTTTTAATGCTACAAATATTAAATTGGGGGGGGGGGGGAGGGATTTGTACTTTCGTCCGTATTGTAGCTTGTGTACTTTTTGACACTACCGTTGCATGAAATGTGCTCAGAATCAGATCATCTTCATGCTTAATATGGCGGTCGGGATTTACGTGAAGACAGAGACAAAAACACGTCATGTTAAGTTGGCCAAAAAAACACGTCATTTTAAAAGTTGGCAAACTCATCGCACACAAAAAAATAGCTTGGAAACCATCATGTCAACGCCTACATAAGATTCAATTGAATTTTTTTAGAGATTAAAATAAACCTGAATAAGTTATATAATTATATTATTTATTGTGTATGACTAAATTATATATCAGTTTATAAATAAAATAAATTTATTTGAAGAAAAATGATATATAAAAATATTGTAAAGTAGTTTAATAAACTTTTTTAATCTCACCAAAAAAGTCAACTAGGTTTTATATTTAGAATCAGAAGTAGTACATTTTAGGGAGAATGACATCAAGGTTTCCAACTAAGAAAAATAATATCATAAAAATCTCATAACTTGTTAATGACAAGTTAAAGAGCAACCATTGACAAGTAAAAGAACTGTCATTAACAAATTATAAGACTTTTCTTATACCATTCTGGTCCTATTTATAAGTCCACTTTGACCAAAAAATTTGGTCTTATTTATAAGTCTATTTTGACCAAATAAATGAGATTGTGACAATTTTGCCAATATTAATGAAGATGAGAGAGATTGGTTAGCCATGTTGGAAAGAGAAAAAGATAAGAGAGATTCGACAATAAATTTTAAAATGTATACATTCATAAATGAGCGTAAAGTTGAAAATTTGCTCCATAATCATTGAGATACCTACCTGTAACATCCTCCATTTTAAAGGACAATTATTATTTACTAACTTATTTAAACCATTCGTTAAAAAGTTTTAGCACACAATTGAGCTTTAGATTTTACTAAATCCATGCTTTTTAACTAAATAATACTTCAAAATTTGCCAAGATATACTAAAATATGCTGAGTGAGCCCTAATGTGGCAATATACAATAATTCAACATGTACCAAAAGGGTGGAAGCACTACCGTTATCAAAGTAGTATAAGCTTCTGAAGCCTTCCCTGACTGACCCACATGAGAACTATCACCTGAAAAATATTTGTAACCATCAATCCAGCTCATTATAAATGCTAATATGTGCTCGTGAGGTGTCAAGTGGAACATTTTATAGAACAAAGTACTAAATATCAAATTTACAAATTATCATATCACAATTTCTGTATCACAATTTCCAAGTCAAATTTCATATCATGAATCACATATATAACATGCCAAGCAATAGGTCGACACCCTAACAATCCTTATCACCCCCCACCCTTATAACCGCTGACAGAACCCATGGGCTGTAATATAATAGGTTTAGTCTCTGTGACAAGACTGCACCAAGCTCTCCGATGATGAGGTTTAGCCCGACCAAAGACTATATAACTCATATCGGACCATGGGTTCCCTTTCCTTCGAATATGGAAAGGTGTCACTGTCCCAAGGGCTGACCCTTAACCCGGCCAAAGGAAAATGGTGATACCAAGGGCCCTGAAAATATCAAAGCCATCCACTGTGCACCGAATGGTGGCATACCACGTGGTATTATATACACAACAAGACCATCACCACTCCACATCATCACAATTTTGGCATGTATATATAAGATTCCAAACATGATTTGTAAAATAATACATAGTCTCAATAATCGTTACAAAGCATTCATTGATATATTAAATCAATAATACAATCTCAGCAGTCACATTTTTAAAATAAAATCCCACAAGTCAACTTTATTAACAACATAATTCTCATATATTAAGAATCACTCACAAACATCATACAAGTAAGTACAATGAGCGGAAAGTGGTTACCTCAAGTTCTTGACACGACGCTAAGTGTAAGAGAAATCAGTCCCCTTTAAAAATAAATATATAATAATATGTTAATAGAATTAACAAAAATAACCACTAATACTATAATAAATAATTAATTAAACTACTATCTCTCTTCAGTTTTCCTAAAAATAACAATTTATCTATTCCTCAATTTTTAACCTAATACTAACTTTTATACATATAACCCAATTTATTAAACAAGCTCCAAATCCCCATATAATCAAAATCATATCAATCTCTAATTTAGAAGCTCAAATCCCAATTCATAATTTCACATATTTCAAGATTTAGCAAAACTAACCGATTAATTAAATCTTAAATAATACCTCCAGTAATCTAACAAAACACTTAAATTCTCATTTAATCGGTAAAAATATCCTATTTGACACAAATCCTAGTTTCTTTTAGATAGAAATTAACTTTAAATTCCCACAACAACTAACTAAGAAACCTAAACCGATTAAAGTTACTTATTAATCGTGTTCTTCATATATACGGCATTCTATTATCAAAAATCAAAACTTTACCAATATTCAAATCCCAAAATTTTCAATAATCAATACTATACTAACTTCATTAGAAAGAGAAAAATATGTATAGTAACTTTTATGAAGAAAGTTTATTGAAAAGAAATTAATTTAACTACCTAAATGATCTTATAAAATAAATAACGTACCTTAAAAACTCAAGTGAACTCTCTTTTCTTTATTTTTCCCCCTCCTTCTCTCGCCTTTCTCTCATTTTCTCTCTGCTCTTCGTCTCTCCGGATCTCACCCGGTAAACACACACACTTCTAATTCACTAAACACATACATGTATATTTATAGGGAATTAGGGGGAGGCGGTGGATTCATTTTCATTAATTACTCCCCCCACGTAAGTATATAAGGTGGCAGCCAATTTTTTTATAGATTTAATATTATTTTATTTTATTCATCATTATTTTTTTTTCTTTTCTTCTCTTAAACGTTTTCTTTTGCCCCTCTATTTTTTTTAACAACAATAAGATAACTTTATTATTTTATTCAAATTTTTTTTCATCTTTATTCTACTAATTTCCTTTAGTATCATAATTGACATTTTATATGAAAAATTTTATTTTGACAATTACATAATAAATTCATGTATCATGATTAATTAAATTTTTCTTATTTATAATTAAATCCTAATATAAAAATTAGGATATTACACTACCTCTCCTTGGTATGTGAGATTTGGTCAAAATGGACTTATAAATAGGACCAGAGTGGTGTTATTTTTCTTGATTTGTGTCTTGGTGTCATTTTTCATACATTTTATTCCTTCTTCATTGTGTGCGCAATTTTACCCTAATCCCATTAGATCATGTTTATAATTACTTTTACATGACCACCAGACATTGTTTTTTACTGAATCCCTCACTGATCCTATTTATAAGTCTCTTTTGACTAAAAGTTTGATTCTATTTATAAATCATCTTTCAGCTAATAAATGAGATTATAACAATTTTTCTCATATTAATCGTACCAATGAAAATAGAAAGAGAAGAAAAATTTAAAAGATACTCATTCATATATGAGAACAAAGTTGAAAATTTACCCCGATAATCATTGAGCTAACTACCTCTCTTTGGTATGTGTGATTTTGTTAAAAATGATTTATAAATAGGATTAGTTGTCTAAATGACTACGAATATTTAGGAAACGAGTGTAAAACAAGTTCTCGTGTAGTTTAGGGTTAAATAGCAGATTCGCCCTAGAAATATACACTTAGGAGCAATGTTACACTGAAAGTTTTTTCAAGTTCAATGTCGCCCCGGAAGTCTAAAAACGTAGCAATATTACCCTTTTCCGATAAAAAACTAATATTGACCGTTAACTTTTTAGCAGAAAGGGCAACATTGCTACGTTTTTAAACTTCTAGGGCAACTATTACTTTTGGATGTATACTTTCGGATCGGATTTGCTACTTAGCCCTTTAGTTTATAATATCAATAATGTAGCTTGTGACAAACAACGTATGAAACACGCTTCTCTACTTTTGAGGCATTATTTTCTTCTCTTTATTGCCTCCCTTTGTTTTTCTTCTTCTCTTTAAACTCAGTTGCGCGACCAGAGTCGCCAAATATGAGATCAGATGGGCTCTTTCACTTCTCTCACCTAAATCATATCTTGCGACGACACTCATGCAACTCTAATGCATCTTCTTCTCCCTAACAAAGAGCTAGCCTGGATTAGGCCGTTCAATAGAAGATGCAATAGAGTTGATATATCCTTCGTCATTTGATTGTACGCTGCCAAGAAAACAAATGACGAAGGATATAGCAACTCTACTGCATCTTCTTCCTCCTTCTTTTTCTTCTCTTTCTCTTTTGTATCTTTTGTTGATCTTGTGTTTAGACCATCCGGTTTTCAAATATCTGCTCTGGGTGACAACTTAACTTCGACTCCTGGCCTAATCTAGGCTTAACTCTTTAAACAACTTAAGTCTGTGAAATGTCGGCATTAAAGCAGATAATCTCTCTCTCATGATTCATTCTTCTCATTATCATTATCAGCCTATTTGCCTCATGATTGGGAAAAGGAAAAATAAATAAAAGTGTAGTATTGTGAACTGATTAGACGGACATGATTTTATTATTTAAGTATGGTGAGGGACGATGAGAACAAAAAATGAGAAAAACCTCAACCCGTTTTTGCTATACCTAACATCCTTTGGTTTTTCACGAACATTTTTATTCCTTTTATTTGGACAATTTATGGGCCTGAATAGTGAATATAAGTGTTCCAGTACTTTTCTTGTTTTGGGTCTTTCGCCCTATTCCTACCCGAACAAATACACCTTCCCGATCAGTTACAGTCAATGTGTGGGTTTTACTTTTGGGCCTTTTACAATGAAGATTTTTTGGTAAAGTCTGTATTTCCCTTTTTAAAAAAAAAAAAAGATAAGGCTAGAAGCCCAGTTACAAATAAAGAGACATTACACAGAAAGAGAAATTAATCCCAGGCATTCTTGGTTTAACCAAGTTCTCAAACGAAAAGGACACTCCTCCAGAATTAAAGAGTCGGAAATCCCCATCTTAGCTAAGGCATCAGCTATCCTATTCGCTTCTCTAGGAACTGCGACAATTTGTACCTGCCAGCTACGATTAAGCAAACTTCTAATTTCCAATAAGACTAAGCTACCTGACAAGAAATTTACATCCAAGATTAGATTAACAACAGCGATTGAATCAAATTCAAGAATTAATTTGTTAATACCCAGCTCCTAAGCAAATTTCAGTCCCTCTAGTATAGCACACTCCTCCGCCATCGCTGCAGTACAAATCCCCAGCTGCTTGCTGAATCCTGCTATCCATGTCCCTGTGTTGTGTCTAAGAACTCCACCACATCCTGCCATAGAAGAGGTTAGGGCTACAACTCCATCAACGTTGATATTAGCCCACCCTACCGGGGGCTTTACCTAGACTGAAGCTTGATTGGTGATCATATTACTGCCAAAAGCCCCAGAATCAGCTACTACAAAGAAACTTCCCCAGCAGGCCGATAAGGCAGTCACTGAGTTAGTGGGTTTAGAGAAATTGATCTAAAAAATACTTCTATTTCTCCACTCCCAAAGCTTCCATATCGCCACCCCAAATATCAAGCTCCAACAACCACTCCACGATCTACCAATAGGTTTCTTAAGATTTATAATCAACCAAAATCTCAAGTCTGCTGAAAAGAAGGACGAGGCATATTTAGGGTGGATCAGGGTTGTCCACATACTTTAAGCGTAGGGGAAATCTCTCAATATGTGTAAAATATCTTTAATCCCTGATTGGCATCCAATGCAAAGAGGCAATACATTCACCCAAGAGCTCCTCCATAAATTGGTTGGGAGTTTATTTAATAGTACTTTCCACATAAAAAGCCTAATCCTTTCCACACACACCCCCTCCCCACTTCCAAATTTCTTTGAACAAATGGTATTTCCCCGAATTATGGTTCGGTTGCAAGAGGAAATACGCACTTTTCACCGAGAAACAGCCATCTCCTGTTGCTCCCCATATCAAGACGTCATTACCTGCTTCCTCCCTTGGAGGTAACACAAGAGTAATCATGTTAATCCCATCTCTATTAACCACGGTGAGGATTCTCTCAAGGTCCCATCTTCCTTCTCGACACCACTCCCCCACCACTGAACATTCCTCCACATCTGACAACTGGCAAATACAGAAATCCTTAAGCCTTACATCCATACCAACCTAGCAATCATGGAAAAAGTTTATAGTAAGACCATCCAGGACTTGCCATTTAGCACCCTGATCTACCAGCCCCCTGTGATTGCATATGAACCTCCATAGTTTTGAATCGCCAGCTCTAAAATTAAACAAGGAATCAACATCCCTCAACATGTATTTATGAGTTAGAAGATCAGCCCATAAACCTTGAACTCCAATTGTGAGCTTCCATGCCAATTTGGCTTCACAAGCACTATTCACTGAAACGAGGTTCCTAAAACCAAGTCCCCTAAACTCTTTTGGTCTCTTCATACGATCCCACCCAATGGCATGATAATGGAAAGCCTGATCATTGTGGCGCCAAATAAAATTCCGTTGTAGACGCTCTATTTCCGAACATACACTTGCCGGTAGCTTGGCCACCTGCATAGGGTAGAGGGGAATCACACTCATCACTGACTTGGCTAGTGTAAGACGCCCTGCCATAAAAAGGCAATTCGCTTTCCATGTTCCTAGCTTAGCCCTCACATGTTCGATTACATAATGAAAGTCCTCCCTTCTCCTTTGATTGCAAGAAAGTGGAAAGCCGAGGTATCTACCAATTTCACACGAAATTTGCATGAGTCATATCCTTAATTCTCAACCTAGTATGTAGTGGCACTTTAGGTGAGAAGAAAAGAGATTATTTTGAAGTGTTAACTTTTCCCCCCGAAGCCTGTATAAATTTATTCAAACAGTTTAACATACAAGAAGTCTGAGATTCTGTGGCAACACCAAACAAAAGCAGATCATCAGCGAACATAAGGTGAGACACCTTAGGACCATTTCTTGATACAATAACAGGTTTCCAGCTACCATCCTCTACTGTGTCACATATTAAATGGGAAAGTCTATCCATACACAACACAAACAAGAAGGGAGAGATAGGGTCACCTTGGCGAAGACCCCTACAAGGTTGAAAAAATTATGTTTGCTCTCCATTCCATAACACATTATACGAAGCTGAGGAAACGCAGCTAATAATGAGATTAACAAAAGTATTATCAAATCCAGCATCCATTAAAACCAACTTCAGGAAATCCCAACTAATTCTATCATAGGCTTTCTCCAAATCAATCTTAATCGTCATTAGCCCTTTCCCACTTCTACACTTATTCATGGTGTGAATAATTTCTTGACCAACAATGATGTTATCCTGAATGTTTCTCCCTTTTATGAAACTAGATTGAAAAGGAGAAATCAATTTATCTATAACACCGCTCAACCTTGAAGTAATTAGCTTCGTGACATACTTATAATGCACTGTACACAACGAAATAGGACGAAAATGGGAAACTAACTCAACATTCTCTTTCTTAGGAATTAAAGCAATAAGAGTCTTATTAGAATCAGCCAAAGAAATTTTACCTTGGAATACTGCCTTCACAAATTCACATAAAGCAGGGCCAACGATATTCCAATTTGCTTTGTAAAAGCCTGGAGGAAAATCGTCTATCCCTGGTGCCTTGTAACAACCCATGGCATAGACCACAGCTTTAATTTCTTCATTTCCAGGGATTGCAGTTAAATTAGCTAGCACCAATGGATCAGTGACAGGGAAATTGGACTGGGACACCAGAACAGGGGAGCCAGTAAGGATTGCACAATAGAGATTTCTAAAGTAATTAGTAACCAGGCATTTCAAAACAGAAGCATCCTCAACCCAATCGCCATTGTCGTTCTTCAGCATAACTATTATGTTCCTTCTCCTTCTCATCTTGGTCTTTAAATGATAATACCTTGTGTTACGATCGCCTTTAGTAATCCATTCGGATCTCGACTTTTGGAAACACTTGATTTCTTCCAGTTTCAATAGCCTATCAAGTCGCTCATGAAGCTCAGTCTCTAACTGATAAAGAAAAGCCGAGAAAGGATAAGCAACCGACTTTTGAATCCCCTCCAATCTAGCGAGAATGTTCCATTTCTACTCTTCAACTAAGTCGAATACTTCCTTATTATTCCAGAGGCCTAACGACTGCTGAAAGTTAGACAGAGCAATGTTCAAGTCCTCCCCCTCAGCCCAAGAATTAGACAGGAAATCAGAGAAATTTGCATGCTGACACCACATAGCTTCAAAGCAGAAAGGTCTAGCCCTCCCTACCACAACATCATTCTCAACCAACCCCAAGCAAATCAGATTATGGTCTGAGAAATTCGTACGGAGAAGTACCTGAACCGAAGAGGATGAGAAAAGAGATAGGAACTCATTGTTGGCTAGGGCTCTATCCAGGCATTCAAAAAGATGCGTACCACCCACCAGCTTCGGACCTCTCCAGGTAAATCTAGGACCCGAAGATCCTAAATCAGATAACCTACACCTCTTCAAACGATACGCAAAAACTTGATATCTAGCTACATCACCACCCGTACCCTCCCGTTCCTTCTAATGGAGAAATAATGTCATTAAAATCTCCAATTGCCACCCAAGCCTCAGGGGATGACGACGCTATAAGCTCGAGGTCACGCCAAAGTGCTTGCTTGAGACTATGATTGGGGATCGCGTAAACCGTGGTCAAGAAAAAGTCAAGATTTCCCTTCAAACTACATCTAAGATGAAGGAAATGCCAATTACTAGAGATGAGCGACACTCCAATAGAATTTCTCCTCCACACCGCAACTAAGCCGCCAGATCTCCCCACACTGGGTATAAAAGCCATGCCATCAAATCCCGTGGCTCCAAGGTAATTAAGCTTCTTTTCATCTTCGTACTTCGTCTCTGCAAGGATAAGAATAGCGGGGTTGTGCCTTCGAGAAATAAGGCGAATATTTTGGGAAAGCTTCCTCCCACACGCTCCCCTGCAATTCCAAAATAATATCTTAGCCATTTAGTTTTTTTTTTTTTTTTGATTAGGTAGCCCCAACTCGAAGACTTCCTAACCCTGAGACTGGGCCTGCAGCCCACTATTCACCCCCATTTGATCACAAGGAGTTTCCGCTACCATGAAGCATTCTAGATCATCAGTATCCTAGTCGGCCCAAAACCGACCCCTAGGCCCAGAGTCCATATTAGCAATACCTGGATCCTGAAGGGAAATAGACAAGACATCGGATTTCCAGAACACTTTTTTCAATGGACACTTCTCTCCTTACCTACTTGCATTGGAATATCCCCAGATTGGACCTCTTCAATTGACACACACAAATATTTCTCTCTCAACGCTTCCTTTCCTACGCCGCCACACTACACAATATTATTTGTTCTCCTATCCTTCTTTAACTCTTTTTTTGTTGTCACCTCCAGGGAGTTCTCCTTGACTATTTTCCCATTATTTAAATTCTTCTTCTGCTGACCACCTTTTTTATCCTTGTTAGAACGTACAGCCTTAGTACTCTTAGGCTCCTCCCCAACCTCTGACCTAACTCCATCATCTGACTCTTTTAGTACCTCCACATGAGCATCTCCCTTCTCACCCCCAACTTCTTCAGCAAGCACCCCAAACCTGGACCCCTTAGTCGACTAAGCAGGTTCCCGAGCTGGTTTCACCTTAGACCCCTGTTTTTGGTGACGAGGCTTCTGGATAATCCTCCAAATATCCTGATCTGATTTCTTGCTACACTCCACATCTGAATCCACCTTAGATCCTTCTTCCCTATTGCCTCCCACATTCATCCCTATTTTATCAACAGCTACCCCTGTTTTACACCCCTCTGATTTATGCCCATAAATGCCACAATTCGTGCAAAGATCATGGAGACCTTCATATTCAACATAGTAGTCTTCACCGTCTAAAGAGAAGCCCGACATAAGTTGTTTCCCTAAGTCTACTAAAACACAGATTCTTGCATAACGACCGCGTAGCTGGCAGGACGTATTAAAATCAACCTTAATAATTTCCCCTATCATATCTCCAATCCAAGTCAAAGCTTCCTTATCATAATATTCTAAGAAAACTTTAGGCATTCTGATCCATACTGCAACTTTGTCAATCTTGGCCTTCCATGGTTGAAGCAGAGGTTCCCAAGGTCTCACAGTTAAATGATGATCGAACATCATCCAAGGGCCCCCCGTTAATGCGTTAAAGTAATCTTCTTTATTAGTAAGCTTAACTATAAAGAATCCATTCCCTATGTTTATCAGACTAATGACCCCTCTTTTAGCCCACAGAGGTTGAAGAACAGACAACATGATCTTATAGCCAATATCCTTACCCAGCAGTTTGACAATAACGGCTCTATTCCAAGCCTTATAGAGTCTCTTCTTCATTTTCTCAGAGAAGGAAAATGTGGGGAAATTCCTGTTTGGATCCTCCCTAATCTCACACAGTGGAACGCTATCTTCTTGCTCTGATTCTGACGGTGACATAGGGTCATCCGAAAGCTCGTTATCCACTTTAGGGGGTTCCTCTTCTTCTCCGTTTGCGTTTATTCCCTGGAGTTTTCCGGCAAACGATTGCCCAACTCCTCAAAACTGAGCACCTTGCTCACCCAGCTTGGGCCACTCAGCATCCTTAAACGAGAATGCTCCATTCTTGATCTTCTTGGAACTTCTAGTGAGCAAGTCCTCCTCCTCTAAGGAAGAGGGAACTAGAGGAGTTTTTTTCTTCCTGAGAACAATCGCCATATTTTGCTCATGCGTCTTCTTAACCCTCTTTGAACTTTGAAGGGTAAGTCTGTGGGACTTTATACCAAGAAAATCTTTCATGGACTTGAACCTTTTTTTTTAATATAAAAATCTTCCTAGGGCAGGGCGAAGTCTCCCTTCCTCCGGGATGATACCAATGTTGGGCAGGGCAAGCTGTCTATTACCCTCAAGCATTTAACTAGATACATAGGAGCTAGGATGTCTCCCCCAACGCCTTGACCAACTCCAGGATCGAACATCTCCCTTTGGTGACTTGAACCAATTTTACTCTTCCGATGAGGTTCACTTTTTCTACATCATACGAAAAGGCCCAAGGCGCGGTTGAACAAAAAAAAAAAAATCCCCTCGTACCAATAATTTAATTGTTTCCTCAATTATGAAAAAGTAGAGCTTTAATAAAATTCATTTCCCACCCAAAATAATAGTTTGGGCTTTTTTATCCTAATATTATAAACAGTAACAGAACTTACCAAGATGCTACAAGATAAAAACTACTCCCTCTAGTCTTAATTATAGGAACTATTTAACCGATTTTTGGGGGATTAAGGAGAGGAGTTAAATTAGTTAAATTTACTCATTTTCCTAAAATGTCCTTATATAAATTTAAAATGACACAAGTTGTCCTAATTATAAGTGTTTCTGATTTGCCTTACGTTAGACATCCATGACATATTAGTTTAGTATATATGTATATTAGTTGCTTTTTATATAGCCATGTGTATACATATAGATCTAATTTCCTTTCCACACGCTTTCTAATTGAAATAATGGTCTTGCTATATAAATATATGTGTGTGTATATGTGTATACATATAGATCTATCTACATACATACATACATACATACATACATACACACACACACACACACACACACACACACACACACACACACATGTTTATGTGTGTGTGTACACACGTATATATCTACACACATATACACAAATATACGTATATATGTACATATATATATAAATGCTCCTAATAATAAGTATAAATAGATGTATTATAGGAAACAATTGACAAAAGTTAAAACTTACTCTTATAATTAGGACCAAAACCAACTCCAAAATGTATTCTTATAATTAGGACCGGAGGGAGTATTTGTCAAAATAAAAAATACTATGTTGAAACTCGTTCTTTAGGAAAACGAGTTTCAAAATCTGAAGAAGTCGTTCTCTCGTTGCGTGTTTCATTTAGAAATTGGAGGTAATTTAATGTAGGGTTAAGGAGCAATTTTACACATGAGCTTTTCCCCCAGGAGCGCCCAGCACCACGTGCTTTTTTTTGGAGCAAAAGTACACACGTGGTTACGTTTTGGGAGCGCCCAGCACCACGGCAGCAGTTGACCGTTAGTCAACCGTTAACTTGGATGGAATGCTGACGTGGCGTGACGTGGCGCTTATTTGGACTGACACGCTGACATGGACGCTGACGTGGATGCTGACGTGGACGCTGATGGTAGGAAAAAAAAGAAAATTACCATTTTGCCCCTTAGTTTTAAATGAAAATTACCTTTTTGCCCTTAGTTTTAAATGAAAATTACCCTTTTACCCTTTGTTTTAAATAATAAAAAAACTAAAAATACCCTTCCACCACCGGCCCCACCATCACCGGCCGGCCGGCCACCACCGGCGGCGGCGGCGGCAGGTCGGCCGGCCACCACGGGCGGCGGCGGCCGGCGGTGGTCGGCCGGCCACCACCGCGGCGGCGGCCGGCGGTGGTCGGCCGCCGGTGCCGGTGGTGGGGTAGCCGGTGGTGGGGCCCACCAAGGAGGGGGTATTTTTAGTTTTTTTTTTTTAAAAAAAAAAACTTAGGGCAAAAGGGTAATTTTTATTTAAAACTAAGGGCAAAAGTGTAATTTTACCCGAGTTACTGTTCATTTCCATCCAAGTTAACGGTTGACTAACGGCCAACTAATCGCAGTGGTCTCGGGCGCTCCCAAAACGTAACCACGTGTGTACTTTTGCTCCAAAAAAAAGCACGTGGTGCTGGGCGCTCCTGGGGGAAAAGCTCATGTGTAAAATTGCTCCTTAACCCTTTAATGTAATGCAATACAATATAAAATAATGATAATTATATATAATTTGCTTAGTTCGTAATTAAAATTGGGGAAAGATGATTCATATGCATAAAAACATTTGATTGGATTATATCGAAAATGAGAATATATGAAAATAATATAGAAAGAGATAAAATTACCTTATTTACACATATAATAATATACACATTGAGTTTATGATAATTTTTTCATTTTGTGCAGTGTACATGTTAGATTCATAGTAATTCTTTGATATTTGATGGTGGAAATATTATTGCTTCATGTTAATTTTAATATTTAACTATGGGAATATTATTTAATATGATATTTTAATTTTTTTTTAAACGGTAGAATATAATTTTTTAAAAAAAATAAATAATGAGGGAATATTTCTTAAATTTGTATATTATTAATTAATTTTTAAATATTTAATGGTGGTAATTAAAATTATTTACTACTCCATACTTAAAAGCATTTATGGATGGGAACTTTTGTCAGTGTAAAAAATTATAATAGTAATAGTGTCATTTTCCCGTGATCACGAAATATTTACATCTTTATTCATCAATTTTAGTAGTGTAATCCTAATGTAATAAGGATTACAAAATATAATTTTCTTTACATTAGATAAGTCCAACCAACACAACGTAATTAGTTTATTACATCATGATTACACATAATTCTATCGGAATCAAACGGCTATCAAATAACCATTTTAATCCGGGAGAAGATCCTCTCATTATCTCAATTTCACATAATCTCTTATAAGCGCATATGGATTGTTGATTGGGAAAAAGAGTTTATCTGAACCGTTGATTTAAAAGAGGAGATAAAAGTTAAAGGAGTGATAACTTGATGGCGTGGCTCATTTTTTACCTTTTAGATTTAATTGGACGAACATAATTTAAAAATAATGAGAGATGATGAGAAAATGGACAATGAAAGATATCGGAATTGGGAAAAATGGGGGTTTTAAATTTTAATGCAATTTTGGCTTAAAAGGAAAAGAGAAGAAGAAGATGATGACATGACAAGTCCAATGCACAGAGGTAGGTGGTGGGTTAAAATGGAAGGAGATCCTCTCATTATCCCTCATGAGCCCATTTAAGCCGATGATTGGGAAAATGAGAGAAAAATATTGTGACCTTTAAGATTAATTAGATAATTATGATTTAAAGATCATGAGGGTTAATGAGAGAAATCTGACTCCACTCCTTTACTATCAGCTCCTTTTTTCTTTCTGAAAGTTAGTGGCAGTCCCTTATTTATCCTTTGATCTTATACTTCCAACTCAATAAAAGGAATATGATGATATTTTATTTTGGCAAAATAAAAATAATATGATTAAGTTTTTACAAAAAGAGTACTTTTATCCAAATAATTAAACATTGAATAAATTATAAAATAAATTTAAAAAATATTATTTTTTGAATTTTTTATATAATTGGTTTTGTTGGACGATTGATAAATTCTATTAAGTTTTTTTATTAAATCTGATTATTAGGATAAAAAACTTAACAAATAAATTTTATTTAATTTTTATCAAATAATTTTTTTTATTAATAAATTTCATTAGAATAAAAAATTCAAAAGTTCAAAAAATTATTAGAATTAAAAACTTAATAAAATCAATAGAAATTATTATTTTTTATTGATAAATTTTGTTAGGATAAAAAATTGGTAAATTAATTAAAAAAAATGTTAGGTTAAAAATTAATGGCTAAAGTATACTTTTAGTCCTTTAAATTTACATCAAGTATACTTTTGGTCCCTTAACTTTATAAAGCATACTTTTAGTCCCCATAATTCTAACACCGTTAGTTTGCTAACGGAAAATGCTGACACAGCAAGCTCAAATGATGATCGTACAAAATTACGTGATGACTGTGTAATTAAATATTATTAATATTAAATTTAAAATATGTGTAAAATGAAAAATTTTGAAAACTTGAAACCC
The DNA here is from genome assembly GCA_025563575.1 of Acacia pycnantha. Classification (NCBI taxonomy): domain Eukaryota; kingdom Viridiplantae; phylum Streptophyta; class Magnoliopsida; order Fabales; family Fabaceae; genus Acacia; species Acacia pycnantha. Next base: position 1,500,063 of record JAMWYP010000054.1, on the reverse strand, counting down.
TAGATATGAAAACCTTGATTGTTATAAACTTATGAAAAAAGAAAAGAGAAATCTCTCTCAACGAATTGTTCTTCGTCTTCTACATATCACATGTATAGTCACAAGTGCGGTGCGTATCTTTGGCAAATTGGTAGTTTGGTGCGTGTCTTCTCTTCACCACAAGCTAAGTCCGTGCGTATTTCAATTTCTCTCTACAGATTGGCTCCTTTGGTTTTGCTTTCTTATATCTTTTCTCCTGCAATTTTTTTTAACCATCAAACAAGTAAAAAAATTATAAACAGAAAGCTATATTAGAACATACCTAACTAGAAAAAAAGTGATCGAATCTCAACCCTTAACTCCGTCGATGATGCTTGAGGAATGGAAGTATAGGTGAAGTCGCTGGGTTCGGGCGATGCTTGAGGAATGGAAATTCAGGTGAAGTCGTTGGGTTCGGATGCGTGTTGTTGAGGTGAAGAAGACTATTGATGTGCTTTTTTCCTTTTCATCAGATTTATTTTTATTTTAAAATATACACATATTTTGAATTTAATATTAATAATATTTAATTACATAGTCATCACTTAATTTTTCACAGTCATCATTTGAGTTTGTTGTGTCAGCGTTTTCTGTTAGTAAACTAACGGTGTTAGAATTATGAGGACTAAAAGTATGCTTTATAAAGTTAAGGGATCAAAAGTATACTTGATGTAAACTTAAAGGACTAAAAGTATACTTTAGCCAAAATTAATTTTTAAATTTTTCAAGTCAAATTAGCAATAAATTGATGAAGCCTAGTAAATTAAAAACTTAAGGTGGATACCAATTTTGATTAAGCTGGTTTGAACCCTGTGTAGCGTACTAGATCCATCAATTTATTGATAATTTGGCTTCATAAACTAATTTTTAACCTAATCATTTTTTTTAATATTTTAATTTTTTTTATCCTAATAAAATTTATTAACTACATATTGCTTAATATAAATTAAATATTTTTTATTACTTTATTAAGTTTTTTATCTTAGTATTTTTTTGAATTTATTTATTTTATTATAATAAAATTTATAAGTAAAAAATTACTTAATGAATAATAAATAAATATATTTTTTTATCCTAATAATAAAACTTAATCAAATTTATCAATAGTCCAACAAAACCAATTATATAAAAAAAAATTTAAAAAAAATTATATTCTATAATTTCTTCAAAATTTAATTATTTGGATAAAACTAATATTTTTATAAAATTTCCTAATATTATTTTTTATTTTAATAAAATAAAATATAATCATGTTCTTTTTATTCGGTTGGAAATATAAGATAGAAGGAGAAATAAGGAGCTGATAGGAAAGGAGTGAGGATATTAGCTACAGTTCAGTAGAATGAAGGAGGAAAGAGAGAGAGTTGTTAGGGAGAAATGGGCTTTTAATGCAACTTTCTCTTAAAAGGAAAACATTTAAAAAAAGAAAAAGAAAAAGAGATGACATGACAATGCCAGTGTACGGAGGTAGGCAATGGCCAATGGGTTAAAAACTTGAAATGTTCAAGAGCAAATTGGCCAATAAACTTTTATCTCAGGAATGCCCAGCACAAATAATTTTTAAGTGGGCCAAAAAAACTAAAAAACTTTTAAAAATATGCAGTCGGCACAAAAAAACTTTTAAAAATGTAAAGCAAGCACAACGCCGTTAGAAAAAAAAATAATGTCCATTATCTAAAGTGCAGATTGGCCAATGAACTTTTACTCCAGAAGCGCCCAACACGAAAAAGTTTTACTCTAGGAGTGTCCAGCATAAAAAAGTCCACATGCAATCCACCTAAAATCCGACTATTGCAAATCCTTACCCGAACCCCCAACCATGTGCATTGGGGTTAGAAAGAGTGAATGCAACAACAACAAAAATATAAATGTAATTAGTAGATTTCATTTTAAGTAAAAATGGTTAGTTTTTGAACTTGCTAAGGCAACTTCATTTGCAATCCACCCAAAATCCGATTGTTGCAAATCTTTACCCAGACCCCCCAACCATGTGCATTGGGATTAGAAACAATGAATGCAACAACAAAAATCACAAACATACCCCTACATTTGTGATTTTTTTGTTACATCCACTCTTTCTAACCCCAATGCACATGGTTGGCGGTCCTAATAAAAATTTGCAACAATCAGATTTTGAGTGGATTGCACATGGACTCTTTTGTGTTGGGTGATCCTAGAGTAAAATATTTTTGTGCTGGGCGCTCCTAGAGTAAGAGTTCATTGGCCAATCAGCACCTTAGATAACAAACGTTATTTTTTTCTAACGGCGTTGTGCTTACTTTACATTTTAAAAAATCTTTTTTGCAACCTGCACATTTTTAAAGGTTTTTTAGTATTTAAGGTCCACTTAAAAGTTATTTGTGCTAGATGCTCCTGAAGTAAAAGTTCATTGACCAAATTACTCCTTAACCCAAACTTAAAATCATTCTCTGAGAGAACGACTTCTTCAAATTTTGAAACTCCTTCTCTTGAAGAACGACTTTCAAAATAGTATTTTGATAAATACTACCTTCGATTTTAATTATAGGAACATTTTTGTAATGCAATTTATACTATAAAAGTGTTCTTATAATTAGGACCGTGGAAGGAATAGTTTTTATCTTATAGAATTTTGGTAAATTCCTTTACTGTTTATAGTATTAGGATAAAAAAGTCGAATAGTTTGTCAAACCAGAAAAATCAAAGTGCCATTTTTTTTTTTTTTTTTTGGGGTGAGAATGTTCAGCTGGAGAGAGCGACATGTGGAGGGAAGTGTGAAATGTGGCTCAAACGTCAAACTAGCAAGTCAAAGCAAGAAGCTAGGCCAAAGTGCTTCAGCCTTTTAGGACTTCACCTTTAAGTAGTATTTGAAATTCATAGCAAAGACAAATAAGAAAACTTAGAGAGTCAATAAAAACAAGTGCCTCTGGTCATATCAGGCGGCTCATATGAACTTGCATGGAATATATAGAACCATCCACAGACATTCCATCGTGGAAATTAGCATATTTATGTTTAGACCCTTTTTTCTTATTACTAAAATCCATGAAACCCTATCAACTCAAGGTGAGTTGTATATATTATTATTCACCTGATATTTTAGAATTTAGAATAAACCTCTTCAATCTTTATAAAAACATTAATTAAATATTAAATAATTAAAAATAATATTTTATAAAAATATTAAATCTGAACCGTTGATATTTCAATCCAACAGCTGAGATGAGGAAGAGGATGGGAAGAGAAGTAAATCATAGCCAAACCTGTTAATTTGACACGGTAATGAGTTGTACGTGATTAACTTTTTTTTTTTTCTCAAAATTGTACGTGATTAACTCAAAGTTCATATGGTCAACTGGTCAAGACTTAAAATCTGAAGTCACTATTAAGGTAAATGAGTGATTACGCCAAAATAACAGGAGCAACGTACGCTTATTAGCTATATAATCAAAGACAAGGGAATGGGATGTTCTCAATTATGATCATTTAGAAAAGTATAACATAAGGTGAGTCCCGTGAAGAATGGTTAATTTGTGGACGAGACTGACCAAGTTCGAGGTCGTGCATATTGGCCTATGGCTGCTGTGCCCCCAAAATAACAGAGAAAAGGAAGAAGCTACCAATTATTTGCACGATAATACAGGCAGTGCAAACCATTATTAATATAGTATAAGTCAAAATTTTGGATGCACATATCATTATTCCAAATATAAACTATGCTATTAGATGATTATTAATTGTTAATTTACAAAAATATTAATTTATCTTGAAATAATTCCATGTTCTCAGACCCGGACCGGACCGGGAACCGGCGAACCGGTGGGTAAACCGGTCCGGTCCAGGGGTCAAACCGGTTCAATTTTTATTTTATTTATAAAAAATTAATTTTTTTTATTTTCTTTAGAATTTTATATTAATAACCCTAAAATCTTTCATTTTTCACCGGTTTGACACCGGTTTAGCTCCGATTTGACTCCGGTCTGACCCACTGACCCTTGACCCAGTACCTAGACCGGTCTGATGACCGGTCCGGGTTTCAGAACCTTGTGAAATATAAATAATCAATTTTAAGCCTTTAAAAAAATGCGCAGACAGTTGGGCCCTATTTTCTTAACCTACCCCATAGGGAAGTGGTCCTTGACTACTTGTGCGTATTTTTATTTCAAGAAAGCCTTTAGGGAAAATTTTCAGTAAACTCAACTCCTGTGGAAGAGATTTTATTATAGTCATGAAATTTTAGTCAAAACGATATTAAGTTTGGTGGATGAAAAGAAAATAAAGTCCTTCCTTTAATTTTTTTCAAAAAAGCATTTTAACCATTCACAAATCAAATAAAGAATTTCACAAGATATATAAGGAAATTTATAAGACAAATAATAATAGGCGTATTATTATATTTTTATCCATAAAACTTAATTTCATTTTAACAAAAGGGTACAGTGAAATTTCAGTTTTTTTTCAGGGGTTAACTGGAATACAATCTCTTATGTGTGGACTAATTGAAATTTTTCCAAAAATTTACCTTCAAGATTTTCCTTTTCTTTTTACATAGAAACAAAAATTTAAATCTTAGTTTGTCACACTACGAAAAACTAGCTCATTCTGTTAGACTGAATCATCCCATCTGAATTTTCAAAGAAAAGGCTTGCAAAATATTAAAAGGACCACATCTGCCTTATTTCTCCAAACAAATCATCTGCTATTATGAATTTATGTTTCGAATGTTAAATAATATTTAATTAACACCAAACCTTTTTTTTTTTAATGGAATGCTTCATACTAATATAATTTTAAGAGTTGTTTTGTGATCGTATTATTATTAATTAATCATATTTTTCCATTACCAATTCATATTAGTGTAATACTTCTATTTTTTATACACACATAAAATCCTTTCATGTGACCATATGCAGAGACGTACAAATTCTGCTGATCTCGGTTGTCTATTTTAGTCACCGAACAGACTTTAAAAGTCTTGTAAAATTAGCATACTACACGGAAGTCAGACAAATATTACAAAAATGAGAGTCAGCATTTGAAATTAATATAAGGTTTTAGCCAAAATAGACTGAATTAAAAAAAAAAATCCATAAATAATAAAAAGAGGAATAATTTGGAAAAATATCGGAGTCTTATTGGACTTGTACACTACTAGATGATATTGAAACATACACCAATTTGAATGAATTTGCTGAAGCTAGTTTATTTATTTAAATAATTACAAAAAGTTCTAACCTTTCATTTTAATTCATCTGGGTCATTAACGTTTGAATTTTAAACTAGTGTCAAATATATATATAATATAGTTTGATAATAATGATGAAGTAAGTGATTGATCTGTCAAAAATCAAAATCAATCAGTGAACAAATTAATTAATTTTCAACTACGTGCCTCTCGTGCTCTGAAAGCTTGAGCCGATAAAATCTAAGTATTTTTTTCTACGACAAGATATAGGCGTTATAACTTATAAGTCAAATAAATTGTTTATTTTTGGCCTGGTTTCAATTTCAACGCTCGAGAAAAAATATTAATTATACATACATCAACAAGGGACAGATTAACAAAAAATGACTTAATTAGCTGGAAATCATCAACTAGCTTCCGTTTTTAAGACTTTAATTTTTTTTTTTAATAATATTTTTCCTGGCGCGTATTATCTTGAGCATTAACACATCCAGAGTGATTAAATAATCAACCAAACCAGTCAAATATAATTTGATAATAAAAAATAAAATGAATACTAAAACTTGGAATGAAAAATGTGGCACACACATATATTATATAGCATATTTCAAGATCCAAACAGTACTATTGCGAATTTATTTGTATCTTACAGAACAACTCTCTAATCTGACAAAAAAACCTGATGAATCTGTATAATGAAGCATATCAATCCAACAGCTGTATGATGAAGTATATATTTACATTGGACAAGAAACAAGAATTTAAAAGTATAGAAAAATAAAAATAAAATAAATGAAAGAAAGAACAATGGGAAGCCATAAATGAGAGTAATAAACCCAGAATGATCCATCAGTCTAGTTGTTGACGCCGTTGGTTCCTTTGCTTGGGCCTGACGGCGGAACATTAGTTCCTTTGGGGAGCATGTTGAGAACCAGCGGCCCATATTTCCCGGCGCGTCTCGGCAAAGCCACCGATCGGAGTCTCATCTCCGACGACGGAACCCGGCCGGCGCTGGGGAGCACGAGGCTGACGGGGGCTGGGAAGTTGACGCCGTTGAAGAGCCTGGCAGATGAAAACGACGCAGATATGGTGAGGATCAGAACGACGAGAAGCACAGAGGCAAGGACACGTTTAGCCATTAGAGAGAGATGAGATGGATCAATGAAGGGAGAGAGGCCGGGTAGGGATTAAAATGGAGGTGAGGGGTAAGGGAGAGGTTAGAAGGAGTAGTAGTATTTATACAGGGGAGGCGCAAAGTGATGTGGGTGTGTTGAAAAGGTCAGAGTCTCAGGGACAAGTGTTGAGATTTGAGGATGTTCTCGTCTAGTTCGTACTTCGTAGATTCACATTAGTGCATTAGTCCTACGTCATCCCTCGTGATGTCTTGTCCCTCACGCACTTGGATGCTTCCAAAATTTATGTTTTTTGAAAAAAATTAAATGGACCAAGCGAAGGGTAGTGGTTATTTATGGTTACCTTTTAAAGTTTTAATATTGCAACCTAAATTACTTGATCAGTTAATTATGCTGTCTTCGTTTTATTGTAACGAGCTGTAGGTTCATATGGTATGTAGAGGGCTTCATTTCTCATAAGAAATGATAATACAATTTTGAATATTGAGAAACGCATTTATTTAAAAAAAAATGAAAACCCTTAAACGTTTTAATTAAGTTTTGAAAGAGTAAAATTTTAATCAAATCAATATAATATAATTGGATGATACATATGCGCATATATCATTCGAATATTTAAGAAGTATATATAGGTTAGTTGAAATGCATAAACAAAGAAATAATTGATTAGAGCATGAGCCCAGCCCAAAATTTTGAATCTTTTTTCATGTGAGTTGTGTATTCAACTGCTTTTGACCAGATGAAGAAGATAGAGAGTATGGAACATGAAAATTGAAAAATATAATACAGGCAAGCCATAACATGGGCACATTAACTAAACCCTAGTTAACTCACGCTTATTTAACGAAGGATATTTTAATTAAAAACAAGTGGGATCGATATATACGTGTGTGTGTGTGTGAAATTTAATTTAAAAAATTACTACCTTCGGATGAAATTATAGGAATATTTTTACAGTGCAAACTATAATTAAGACTGGAGGGAGTACTATACTATTGTGATAATTAAGTCAGCAAAATTGTGTGCAAAACATGAAAGGTAGTAATAGTAGGAGTTTCTTGTAAATTTGTGATAAATGACAGGATGGAAATGAAGATGAGGAGTGATTAATTTAGAAGGGAAGAGTGGGGTGAGAAGATGAGGAAAGCGCGTGGAGGTGGGAGTTGACTAAAACGCCAGCTAGCAGGCAACGCGGATGAAAACTTGGGCCACACGACTTTACTACGTTACTCACTCTCTCTCTCTCTCTCCTTTGAAGTTCAAAATACGCATAGTTTATAGTCAGACGCGCTCATCCCATGGGTTGACATTTATGTGCACCTTATATGGATCAACATATTTTTTATTTATTTAGGTTTAAATTATATATTACTTTTTTAATTTATCTTTAATTAGTTTTCAAGATGCTAGTGTTACGAGATAAATATTTCTAAATATAGGATTGAAAACTAATTAATTTAAAATACTAAATACAAAAAATATTTCAAAAAATACCATATAATTGAAATTTAAATAAATAATTAAAAACAAAAATGCACCATCCTTCTAATTAATTATAATTAGAGGGATAAGAAACACATAAAAGAGTAGCAGCTCATGTGCGATACGTGCCCACCATAGGTGGCTAATGCAATGGGCCGGGTCAACTCAGAGATGCTTATAATTAGTTTACTTCGAAGTTTGAACTCTCAACTCGGTGGGCTTAAGGTCTTTCTTGGGCAACAATTCTTAAGAGCAAGAGGAACTACATGCGAAAATTCAGGATGCAAGGTTCACTTTTGAATCGTGGACTTGGAAGATTTTATTTTTATTATTAAATAAGTATATTAATAGTGTATAATAAAATAATTATAATATATATTATCAGTTTATATTAATGGCTAGTAATCAATGTCGCTCAACTACTCCATGGTAACAATTGGGAGGACAATCAATTAACGTGGGATTTTCATGTGTCGAGTAAAATGAGAGTGATTAATGAAGAGGCATGTCAATTTGTTCGACATCCACGTCGTCATAATTGCTATCCCAAAAAAAGCACCACCTTTACCTTCCACTTTCATGCCTTTTTCCCCTTCGTCACTTTCAAATCCAAGGCCAACTTATTAGCTTTAATACACACACACACACACACATACATACCATTTTCTTCTTCGTAGCCTTTTAATTCAACGTAGCCCTCCACAACTATTGACTCGCCACACCAACTTAACGTTTGTGTCAAAGTGTATCCTTAATTATTTCAACTCCAAAAAAGATGCCTTCTCTATATATATTCAATTGTTGACTGTACACTATATTTTGAATGGATGATGTGATAGTGGTCATACATCTACTACCATAGAATTGAAGATGCATCGTCTTGATATAATATATTTATCTAATAGGAGTATTATCTATAAGCCAATTTTTAGCATGTTACATTTTTACACGGATGACTAAAAACATTAAACTTTATTTACTCTTTCTTAAAATTTAAAAACTTCTTTCTAACTTTATTTCTATTTATCAAACATTATACCCAATGAGGACATAGTACATATAATAATAAATAAGGGTAAAATTATACACACATAGAAATTTCATCTCTCTACCTTATACATATAGAAATCTTTACTATAAATTATGTCTTATATTTAAAATCGGAGGTACGTAGTATTATTTACAGGGACGGACCTAGGCGGTTAGGGGTGACCCCGCCCCCCCTAAAATTACAGAATTGAATCTAGAGTTTTAGAAAATTACATTTCAGCCTCATAAAAATTTCAATATTTTCACTTTAATCCCCACTAAAAGTTTCATAGAGGGACTAAAATAAAAATATTGAAAGTTTTATAAGGCTTAAATGTACTATCATAAAAATTTGAGTTCTATTATGTAATTTCTGCTCCCCTTAATTATATTTCTAGTTCCGCCCCTCATTATTCGAGTGATCTGTTATGACTTATGAACACGTATATCCCAACAATTCCGATGGAATGAACATGGAAAGATGTTGGAGGAAAAGTAAAAGGTAACCATTAGATTCAACTAAGAAAATAATAATATGTTATCTGAGTAATATATAAATCCATAATTAATTAAATACGTAGGTGATAGAGAGAAGAGCCATGTTGTTTGTTTTGTTAATTATACTCTCTAGCTCTAATCCTTATTATAAGACACCAATTAACTTTTCTCACAAAGCAATAAAAGTAGTTAAAGTCAATAAAGTTGTCCTAGAATCTAAGTAATTTTCAATATTACTCCTACTAATTGCACTAAACTCTAATATTATATTAATTATTACTTTCACCCATTACATTTATTAATTAGGGGTAGACATAGAAAAAACAATCAACGCTCATTGAGAACAAGCAAGTGCCTTATAAAAGGACCAAATAAAATTGTTAGTTGGTACCTTATAATAAGAAATTTAACAAAGTGGAATGCACGATAAATGGGTGCTAACTAATGACATTGGCATGACGGAAGAAGGAATGTGAGACATGAGAGGACGTGGAAGAATAAAACTTGCATTTGGACTCTTTTTTTTTGGGTGAGGAGACAAGACAGGTAATTTATCCCAAAGAAAATTAAAATTAAATATATTTAACACTGTTAATTCGATGACCACGTGTTGGAAGCAAGCACTGCGTCGGTGCCACCACTTTTCACTTTTCAGTTTCACATGTCTTTTTTTAACATAATCTAAATTAAGTTCAGTTCCAGTTCTTTGTATATTTGCTCTCTCTACTTCTTGTGATAGTACTACACTATATATAATAATTTGCAAACAAAATTAGCTGAGGTGCTCCAACTCATAACAATAATTATTTTTGTTATTCATTCCTCCGATTTTATCGCTTTTATAGGAAAACATTTAACAAAACAAAAAATAAATAAATTTTGGTTGTTTCAACTTAAAAACAAAAAAATGTGGTGTTGTTTATAAGCGTGAAGTGGTAAAAAAAAATTATTTTGCACACAAAAGTTAATTCAATTGGTAAGAAGTTAACTCATACTCTATAACATTGTGAGTTCAAACCTAACCCTACTATTGATTTGAAGATCCTGATGGAGGTGTTATGTAATTACTCTGTAAGTACTCTTTGAACCTTGAGCCCAGGGGCGGAATTAGGGGGTTAGGGGTGGCCCCCGCCCCCTTAAAATTACAGAACTTGACCCAAAATATCTTAGAATTATGCTTTAGCCTTATAAAAATTTCAATTTTTTTAGTTTAGTCCCTATTAAAAAGTCTCATGGAGGGACTACAATGAAAATAGTGAAATATTTATGAGGTTAAATCATAATTTTCAAAAATTTTGGGTCAAATTTTGTAATTTGCTCCCCCTAATTTCAAATGTTTACTCCACTGGGTTTTACTATGTAATTTTCGCCCCCTAATTTTCATTCTTGGTTCCGCCCCTCCTGCTTGAGCCGTGTTTAGTGAGAATGAACTCTCAAAATCTAACTTACATATTTGGTGCATAGAAAAGTTATATTTTTTATTTTAAAATTTAAGTGAAATATAAATTTGAGGATCCAAATTAAATATTGGAGAGATGTGACGACGTACGTGGCAAATTCCCTTCTATGTGTCCAGCTTCAATGATGATTTCTTGACACCAAACCGCCAAGAAGTGTCGGTTCTTTCGGACGAGTCTTTTCGTATGGACAAAGAAAAAAGAGTATGCACACATATTAATATTGATTTTTTTTTTTTTTGCCAACTATTAATATTGAATATTTAACAGTAAAAGAAAATATAAAATGTAAATGTATAACTAAGTTGTAGCTTTGAGCAAAAAAATATAACTAAGTTGTAGCCTTCGATTTGATAAATGAACCCTCTTCCTCAACCCCTAGCTACTCACATTTGGGAAAGTTGATGTTATATCTTGATATGAAAACAAATGATGTAGCAGCCTCTAGTCAGAGGATAATGATATCCTGAGAAAAAGGAATCGTTCCTCAAAATGTTATCAAATTAAAGACCTCAGTAACCTTATAATCTAATGATATGAGTATTTCATTGTAAATAAAAAGTTATGAATTCCACCCCACTTGTAATATATTGCATAATCAGTGTCTGCCCCTCTTATTTAAAAAACATTATCAAAGATCCTAATATAGAAGAAAGGTTGAACAATTATATTTGAACCCAAAACTAGGAGCTAGATCCTCCCTTGGCTCGGTTAGATTAGACTTCTCTAGTTCGTTCACCATATCAGTGACTGTTTGAGTACGAGCAGTGCACGTCGTTTTTTAATTTCAACATGATTTATGATAAATATGCAAGTTAAAATTTTGTCTTGATCTATATAAGTACCCGTGGCTTTCAAAAGCCGATCCAAACATGAGGGAACAATTTTACATAATCCACCTCTTGGGTGCTGGATAGGGGTGAGCATTTGATTTTCGGTTCGGTTTTTCGGTTAAAACCGAAAAATACACATGTTAAAAATCAAAACGATCGAGAACCGAAAAAACTGAATTATTTCGGTTTGGTTAATTCGGTTTAACCGAATTTTATATAAAGTTATGAAATTTTACATGAATAAAGTAAACATATAGGGCTTTCTAAATATATAAATTATGTTGCATTTTGAGTTCTATACAAGTAGTAACATATTTTTGAAGTTAAACCTTCTTTATGGAGTTATAAACTGGGTAGCGTTGAGAAAATATTAAACTGTGAATGATCCGTGACTTTCTTGCTTCTGGGAATATTTTTCCTTGAAAATATATATGTCAAGGGTCATGAGAAATTTTGAAGCACTAAAAAACGATTTTTGTAGAATTAATTATGATTTTTTTTAAAAAAATAAAAAAATCGGTTTTTCCCAAATTTTTTTTACAAAAACCAAACTAAACTAGTTTAAAATTATTCAGTTCGGTTTTCGGTTTCAGTTTTGATTTGCTCACCCTAGTACGTGCTGCTGGGTGCAGTAACTTTTTTTGCTCTAATATGATGTCATTCCATTGTCTTTTACACGGCTTCGATCACGGGGTTAGATTAAAAAATTAAATAAATAACCTACAGTAGTCAGAATGGAATAACGAAAAACTTTCTGGTGGTAATAACTAAATACAAAGTTGATATATGTCAGTCAAATGGTCAAAAGGGTTAAAATCTATCGATCTTATTCAACTAATTGAACCCAACTTTAATTTAGTCCATATCAACCATCATGATTATTAACTAAACAATTAGAAGATAATATAATTAATGAAGGATAAATAGAGATAGACATGAACCAATTAAGATCTGTCTTTTTGTCTTGTTTGTCATGCCAGAATCGATCGATCAGTACTGGTAAAGATTGACACAAATGGTGATGGATGAAGAAAGTGTTAAGTGTTTGGTGCATGCTCTTTGTGGCCCTCACTTCTCTGTAAGAACCTAATCATAGTCTACGTTTCCTACTTTTGACAAAACGAGGCACATGCCATGATAATGCCTTATAAATAAATTCATAACAGGCCTCACTTTTTCATTGCATTATAAACTTTAAGCTTTCTTTCTCCATTAATTCATACATCTCTCTCTCCACTCCACTACTGATACTTTTTCTTGTGGAACATGAAATGGCGTCTGATAAGCCCAGATCATTTGTGTTCGTTGTTGTCATCGCCATTTGCCTTGTTCTGTGTCTCATGTCCCAAGAGATCTCTGCTACTTCCAGAAGGTTAATAATAAGACGCGAGGATGTTGCAGGTGGAAATTATAATGACAAAATCAGTACTACTCATCAGGATGATGAATCTCCGCTGCATGATTATTCTGATTATGATTTCTATAGAAAACACGGTGATGTTCCCAGCCCTGGTGCTGGTCACTGATGTGATCCATGTGAGTATATATATATGTTTCAATTATTATATATTATCAGAGTATATTGGTCTCAGAAACTGGCTAGCTAGTTTTGAAATCTTGAACAAGTTCTATCTTTTTGTCCATTCAGATACTGTTGATTTTTGGTCGTTGCAGGCCAGGTGAGGGCTTTAAGGTGGATGTGGTGGATGATGCTGTGATGTTGTTTTCTGGGATTAATGATGAATTGCTATGGATTGAGCCAGATTGATTGTACTGTTGGATGATGATCCCAGAAAGAAGCTGAGAGTGTTTATATTGTTGTGGTATGTGGGTGGTATTTTTTACTTTTTTTTTTTATAAACGTACTGTTGATATTTATATAGAAACATATTTGTTGTGATATATATGTCCAGGGATAATATTGGATGCAAAAAAAGGTTGTATATTTAATTTTGTCGGAGAAAATAATGAAGATTTTCGTCTGTTTTTTTTAATCCCGTATCTCCCTGTCTGTCATATCTATTTTGTTTCTGCCTTTCGGGGAAATTGCTCATTTTAATCCGTTTATATGTGTTCTTTCAATTTTAGTCTGTTTTTTTGGGGGGGATGAGAGAGTTTGGTTTTACTTTCTTTTTTTGGACGAGGTTTATAGTTTATATTCTTTCTAATTATATCCCCGCCGTCAAATTATCTGCATTGAGGCTATCAAAAAGTCACTTGCATTATCAGCATATCGATATATTTAATCCACATATTAATATTTATAATAAAGTTCATTTCAACATACTTATTGTTTTTTTAGAATAAAGCTATATTTTTTTTAATCGGAAAATAAAGTTATAGATAAAACTAAATAAAGTAGGCCTACTTTTTTTTTGCTGAGAGATTGGCCCTAGTTATTTGCATGGAATTCGAAATGAACACTGCAACTTTCTGTAATTTTTCTAGGTATATTGATTTAGGTAAATCACTTGCTCCTCTGCCCCTTATTATAGTCAGAACAAAGAGACAATTACCTAATTTAGAGATACCAAAAAAATTATGATGTCTAAAAGCGAGCATTTTTTCTAGTTCTGTTCTAAGGGCCAGTTTGGATGGGATTTTTTCATAAAAAAAATCACTTGTTTAATGCCAAAAAAAAAATTTAATTAATTTATGTGTTTAGATGATATTTTTTTAAAAAGCAAAAGTCACAAAAATAAAAACCAAAATGCTGTTTTTTTTAAAAGCTCCAATTTGGAGCTTAAAAAAAAGCACTACAAAAAAAGCATTTTTTTTAAAAGCCCATCCAAACGGGCCTTAAATAGCTCATTTTATTAATTACTTAGGGTCATTATATATTTTTTAAATTTCTCGTAGAAATTTATAAAAGGACATCAAACCCTTCAAAGTGGAGTACTATTTATATGCATGTAATGAGGAATTAAAGGTAAATTAATTTTTTTTTTTTGTTGTCCACCTGATTTATCGGGGCTTCGCCCCCGACTAATCCGGATCCGACCCGCGTCGCGCACCTGGCTTTGGTGGGAGAGTCTTTCAACAGGGGTTTTTTGCATTCACAAGGCTCAAACCCGAGATCTTACTTAAGCGACACAAGCCGCTTACCACTTGTGTTAACCCCCCGTTGGTAGGTAAATTTTTTTTGCTACTGCAAGGTATCCCCACAACCGGTAGCCATGAGGGAATCGCCCTTCTGTCAGCTTAAAACTAAATAAATAGGTTAGCGAGGCTAATCGATAGGCCCATTTATCGGAGTTACATATAACCGTAATGACAGGCATTTCATCACGGCCCATGCGAAAGGCCCAATAAATTTGTTTGGGGCGGAGGACAACGAGGCAAAAACGAAATCTTCTTATGTTTTTTAATGGGGAAGTATGAATTTAAAAACAATATTAGCCAGAAGTTTCTTGAAATAGCAGACAAAGCAACATCATAATGTCTGTCCACAATTTTATTGAGGGTACAACTAGATCATTATGATCGTTGCAAGGTGAGAATATAGGCCATCTTATTTGCGTAACTTAGATTTCGTATTTTACCAAATAAATTATTACCAAATTTTAATTAGTTTTTCCCCTGTGGCCTGAAAAATATGAAGTACAAGTAGTTCATTCCGTCTTATTTTGGAAAAATCCCTTAAAATTTTGAAATTAAGAAAATGTTAAAAAAGTTCAACAGAAAATACTAATACCAAAAAGATCTAAAAAAATTGTTAAAATCTATAGATGGATTATTAATCATTTATTGAAGAAGTTGTTAATAAGACTTTTTTGATATTATAATTTTCTATAATATTTTTTCTTTAATTTTTTCTTTTTTCCCTTTGGACCTTTCCTGTTTATTTTCCATCTATTTGTGTGCGTATATAGTTATTGGTTATTTCTGTTTTTATGAAATGAATTGACATTTTTATTAAAATGAAAATAAATAAAATATAATTGAGTAATTTGTGGCGGAGTGAGGAGGATGAGTGGAATGATGAGAAAGAAAGCGTGAGAAGGAAGACACGTGGAGTCGGAATATACGCAAGAGCTGGCACTGTAGCCCCATTATTGGTGGGGGCCACCTATGTCCTGCCGCGTCCAGGCATTGGGTAAATGGTTTTTGCGTTTCTATGGATGCCCCAGTGCCACGGCAAAACCATTTACTATTATTTCTTCTTCGCACGCTCACTGTTATAATCAATTAATTATTTCATTATTCTTGTTTTGTTGATCTGGATTCTGGACCTCTCATATAGGTTGACGAATTAGGGGGATAAGGTTTGGGAGATGCAGATTTGAGAGGATGCATGCAGAAATAGAAAGGCTATGGGATGGTGGGAGGCGGGTTGACGATGACCTACCTATTTAGATTAGTGGTAAAAACTGTTTTTTCCAACATAATTTATGAAATGAGTTTTGTCTTAATTTATATAAAGAGTAAATACCCTTTCTGGTCCCTGACAAAAAACACAGACCCTATTTTGGTCTCTGACAAAAAAATTGACATTTATTCGTCCTTTTTATGAGACTAAAAATGACATTTTGGAAATTTACGAGGGATCAAAATGTTCATTAATCAACCCTTATTCGTCCTTTTTATGGACTAAAATGACATTTTTTTTTGTCAGAAACCAAAATAAGGTCCGTGTTTTTTGTCACCAGAAAGAGTTTTTTTTTTTTTGTTCAGAAAGGGTATTTACTCTTATATAAACGTGTCTTTAACAATTCACAAAGGGCCTATAGAGATTGTACCAATAATTGAGGTGAGGCACTGAAACAGGACCCATACATACGTAAATACTCCATCCGTCCCTAATTATAGGAGCAAATTTTGGAGTTGGTTTTGGTCATAATTATAAGAGCAAGTTTTAACTTTTGTCAATTTTTTCCTATAACACCCCTATTTATACTTATTATTAGGAGCATTATATATATGTGTGTTTACATATATATGTATATTTGTGTTTATGTGTGTCATATATATGTAGATATATATGTGTGAACACACACATATATAAACATATATGTGTGTGTGTGTGTGTGTGTCTGTATGTGTGTGTGTGTCTGTATGTGTTTGTGTGTGTAGATATATGGGTGTGTGTCTCTATGTATGTAGATAGATCTATATGTATACACATATACACACACATATATGTATACACATGGTTATATAAAAAGCAACTAATATACATATATAAACTAATATGTCATGGATATCTAACGTAAGACAAATTAGAAACACTTATAATTAGGGCAACTTGTGTCATTTTAAATTTATATAATGACATTTTAGGAAAATGAGTAAAATTAACTAATTTAACTCCTCTCCTTAATTCTCCCAAAATCGGTTAAATTGCTCCTATAATTAGAGACGGTGGAAGTACTAAATAATAGTGCCGCCCTTCGCTTTAATTCTACATTCCTCATTCCTTTTCCTCCATCATTTCCCAAATTAACTCAGGGGGAATATACAGTGTGAGAGAGAAACCCACACTTTTACGCAAGGCCCTGTTGGTACAAGGGTATTATAAAATTGGAGAGTATCAGAATAACTTTATTATTTTAATATGATTCATTTTAAAACATTAAAATCTCTCTCTTATCTCCCCCAAAAAAACCCTATTTTAGAGGAGAGGTTATGAACGGGATAAAAAGGGAGGGTAGAACTAAGCATACAACCCATAATCCATGAGCTTGCTTGCAATCAAGTGTAATTGGATTATTTGAGCTCATACAAAAAGACTTATAAAGGGACAGTTTACAACTCGTCTATTTAATATTTAAATTGGTAGGCTATGACAACACTTACGGCTTGCCCGTACCTGCTCATTTAATGTAATTTTTTTTATTAACTACCTATCTCATCTTGCATTATGTCATAAAGTAAAGGCGTTTCTTGACTCCTTATTCTGAATAAATTTATGCTATGATTGTATTTGTCTGAATTTATATTGTTTTGCGTGAATTGTGATTATTAAACTTTGAATATTCATATTTCATAATTTAGAAGGATAAATTTGGATGGACGCTTAATGCTTATGTATGTTTTTTAAAAAAAAAAAAAATTGCCAAGTCAAATGTAAATTAGTTGCCAAAAGTCCGGCTAACCCACCTATTAATGTACTAACCCGTTTATATAAATTTAAATGAGTTGAGGTATGAATATGAGTTAGTCCATACATGTTTAAAGTCAAATAAGTGGGGGTTATGAGTTCTGCCTCAAACTACCGTACCCACTAATTACACTGCCTTAGAGGAGAGGAACTCCTCCCCTTTTTACCTTATCAACCAACTATTTATTAGTAGATTTAAGCCTTTATAAAACTATATAACTATGAGGACTAACGTTCTCGATTTAAAAAACTATTGGAACAAAAAACATGGTTTAAAACTAAAACTCGATCAAGGCATACTAACAATGGATGTGACGTATATTTATTTTATTAAAAATGTTTCGTTTTGAAATGAATTTGATCTATTTGTATTCTTTTTTTTTTTAATATCATTTTAAATTAAATACCAGTCTCAAAATCAAAGTAGTAACAGTACTCCTACATAGTTAGGCGCCGGCCAAAAAGTTAAATAATTTTTTTTTGATGAATAAAAAATGTAAATAATACATATATGGGTTAAGGAGCAATTTTACACATGAGATTTTCCCCCAGGAGCGCCCAGCACCACGTGCTTTTTTCTGGAGCAAAAGTACACACGTGGTTACGTTTTAGGAGCGCCCAGCACCACGGCAGTTAGTTGACCGTTAGTCAACCGTTAACTTGGATGGAACGCCGACGTGGCGTGACGTGGCGCTTATTTGACCGACACGCCGACATGGACGCTGGCGTGGATGCTTGACGTGGACGCCTGGTAGGAAAAAGAAAATTACCATTTTGCCCTTAGTTTTAAATGAAAATTACCTTTTGCCCTTGGTTTTAAATGAAAATTACCCTTTGCCCTTAGTTTTAAATAATAATAAAACTAAAAATACCCTTCCACCACGGCCCCACCGCCGCCGGCCGACCACCACCGGCGGCGGCGGCCGGCAGTGGTCGGCCGCCGGTGGTGGGGTGGCCGGTGGTGGGGCCCACCAATGAGGGGGTATTTTTAGTTTTTTTTTTTAAAAAAAAAAAACTTAGGGCAAAAGGGTAATTTTTATTTAAAACTAAGGGCAAAAGTGTAATTTTACCCGAGTTACTGTTCATTTCATCCAACTTAACAGTTGACTAACGGTCAACTAATCAAAGTAGTCAGGCGCTCCCAAAACGTAACCACGTGTGTACTTTTGCTCCAGAAAAAAGCACATGGTGCTGGACGCTCCTGAGGAAAAAGCTCATGTGTAAAATTGCTCCTTAACCCTACATATATAATTAACAATCGATATATAATTAAGTTTACAGTATAAATTGATAAAAAATTGTATAGGCGCGTCTCTTTACTCTACCCTCCATCTTTTAACTAAAAATAAATTATTTCCCTATCCTCTCAGAATTTTTAACTGATCTTTAATTAAGAAATAGATGGTTAAAAATTATTAATTTTTAAAATTCTTATTATAAAAATAAATAAATAAAATTAAACGGTTAAAATTTGACTTACATAGCTGATAGGTACAATATAAAAATTTTAATTGTAAAAATATTATAACAATAATCTCTAAGGGGGGAAAAGAAAGAAAAATAGAGGATGCGAGGACTCTGAGTCTCCTCCCTGGGCCCTGGGTAGGATTCAAATTCAACCACGCAAAGCAGGCGCAAGGCGGCTTCATACAAACCATTATTATTTATTAGTACCAATAAAATTTTCAGTACTGCTTCTCTTTTTTCTTTTTCTTTTTTTCAGTACTGCTTCTCTTAATTTAATAGACATGAATCACGTTCCATGATCTCTTAATTTAATAGACATGAATCACGTTCCATGATCCTTTCACTTTATTCATCACTCTCTTTCCTTCCTCAAAATCCGAACATGCTGACCCTTGTACTGTGCAACCTTTATGCTTCCAAATCACCTCTCTCAATTTTTTAATCCCAACCTTGGACTCTAACACTGACTCTGCATCGGCGACGCAGTACAATGCTACTAAACAATATTCAAACGATCAAATCAAGACAAAGAGTACCAAAAATTATTCCCTATTACAATATATAAATCCAGTAATTTGATAAGTTCTTCGCAGTGTGTGTTTCCTGTGAGTCAGAAATTTTGATAACTAACATACAAGCATTCTAATATATATAAAAAATATCTTCATCCCGGTATTCTAACCATGGTTCTGGACAAGAGTAGTGAACATTGTTTTTTCTCACTTCTTTATTCTGCGACATTCGCCATTGTCGGTTGGTTCAGTAGTTTTAAGCAGCTTCTGTCTCTGCTCTGATAATACAACTGGATTCCTCACTGTCCTCACTACTTCATGCTCAAAATCCAGCCTTTTTCCTTCAAAAATTGGATCCATCTATTTCCTTCACGCCTCTAATTATTCTGTTCTTGGGATCGATCTGCATACATCTCTACAGTCCCCCATTACTACTTTGCAGCTTGAGCTTTACTCAAAAGGGTGATTCTTTTTTTTTTTCACCTTGAAAGTTTGGTAAGCTTAAGTGTGCCATTATTATTCAATAGTTTCTTGAAATTTCCAACTTCACATAAGGGTGACTGCTACGGGTTGCTTGATTCCACAGCAAAGATCCCATGCTCCGAGAGATTAAACGTCGCCATCGTAAGCTCGAACAAGGACGATGATAATAGACCCTGCCAAAAAGCGGTTTGGCTAATCTCAGAAGTGTGAGAAAACGGGGAAAGAAAATTAAACCAGGTATTAATGTTGTCATTATTTCTTTATGAAGGTTACGTTGTTGCTGGACCATAACGTTTAGTGATAGAGCATGTTCACCTCTCATGGGCTTTTATATTTGCATTCATTGATGCACATGCCTCTGCCTTTTTTAGGTGCTCTCTTTTTATGTGCAAATCTGGGTAAAAAAACAAAGGTTCCCCCCTCCATTTTTAGGTCACTTGGTTTGTCTTTCCTTCAAAATCCACTCATTATGATAGTGGAACTAGTGTGATAAAGATGCCTTTCTTTTCTCCCCTCTAATTTCGCAGCCTTGCCCTGCTTCAAACAGGACAAGAACATTTTAAGGGAAGAATTTCGTAAGGTAGGCGGAGCGGTGGAAAAATTTGGTTTCCTTCCCCACACACACTCAATCGCAAAAGAATGAATTTATAAAATGAGTTTGGTTTGAGGGGTGGCAATGAAAAAGATGAATCACAAAGAAGAATATTAACCAAATTGCTATTAATAAGAAGAATATTTTTTTTAATTGAGAGTATACTTTTAGAATATTGAAAAAATTTTATGACTTATTTTATAAAGATGAAGAAAAAAATTTATCTGTCCTCTTTTCCTCCCCTATAACCAAACAATAACCAAACAAACACTTAAGTAACACTGGGTGGAAAAGTTAGACTCTTTTTACGTAGAAGAGGAAGAAAGACTGGTTACTGAGCCTTGAAATCGGCTTTACTCGCGTGGGCTCGAGTTGGTGAGAGTTTGTGACTGTCGCCGAATCACGTGATCTTGCTTTTTTCGGTCAGAATCACCTTGAAAATGGCTTTCTTTGTTGTTTCATCTTCATCATATGGTGATGGTCCCACATATCATTCATTTCTTACAGTTAGTTTTCTTCAACCTAAATGCAGAATTATTAGCAACATTAAGGTGCTTGCTTCTTTCCTTTCCACAAGGCAGAGATAAAAAAAGGTAACGTGGTATGCACCTGCGTTAGCCTCTCTCTATCTGAATGATACTACTAGAATATCTCAACAACAACTAGAGAAATTCTAACCCCAAACCTACCCCACCATTTTTTTTAAAATATCTTTGGCCCCTTCTCGTTCCTCACTCACTCATTCACGGTTCCCATTTGTTTTATTCATATGAGAACTCGTTTTATGAGATTCTGTCGCCTTGGAAATAGTGCTCTTCTGGGTTTTCTTACTACTTACTGTTTAATCTCTGTGTGGGGGAAATTTTGTTGCTCTGTTTTCTAGAAGATATGTGGGGAATGGGAGTGTGATGGAGATATGGATGTCATGTGGGTTTATCGAAAAGGTAGTGCGAGCGTTTCCTTTTTATCTTATCTTCTTTTAGAAACCAAAGTAACAGACATGATAAATCATGATTGGTCTCGCAATGATCAATATGAGATTCCTTTGGTCCTCTTTCACACATTGTTCGTTTATTTGGTATGTTCCTTGACGGATTCTCTGTTTTTCGGAGCAGATCTGCAGCTAATACTGTACTAAAGGTGGTAACTCAGTGGAGTGTGAGCAAAATGGATCCTGAAAATGGCAAGTGTTGGGACACCTCAAAGGTTAGTGCATATAGATTTCTACTTTCTCAGGGAAGTGTTTTTGTTTTTATTGGCTTCTGAATTGATCTGAGTTCTTATAGAGTAACCTGGTGAATCACATTTCAGAAGAACTCTTGGAAGACAATTATGCTTTTGGCCTACCAAAGCCTTGGTGTAGTTTATGGGGATTTGAGCATTTCTCCATTGTATGTTTACAAGAGTACATTTGCTGAGGACATTCAACACTCTGAGACAAATGAAGAAATTTTTGGAGCTCTTTCTTTTGTCTTCTGGACTCTGACATTGGTGCCGCTATTCAAGTATGTGTTTGTGGTTCTTCGAGCTGATGATAACGGAGAGGGTAAGCACACTGAACAAATGAGAGAATCCTGTTTTGCTCTTTGTCATCCTTACACAACATGTTTTTGCAGGTGGTACCTTTGCCCTATATTCCTTGATTTGCAGGCATGCCAAAGTTAGCCTTCTGCCCAACAGACAGATTGCTGATGAAGCGCTATCTACTTATATAATGGAGCAGCCTCCTGAGAGAAACAATTCTAGAGTGAAAAAACTACTTGAGAAGTACAAGGCCTTGCATACAGCTCTGTTAATTGTGGTTCTTCTTGGCACTTGTATGGTAATTGGGGATGGAGTTCTTACTCCAGTCATTTCTGGTAAGGTTCCTCCTTATCTTGCATCCATGACAAAGTGGTTTCTTATCAGCTTGCTGAGTAATTGCTTTGTTTGTGTAGTTTTCTCGGCAGTTTCTGGTCTTGAGGTATCCATGTCCAAGAAACACCACCAGTGTAAGTTTACTTGATGCTTTCTTTCTACTTCAAATATGGTATGGCAATAATAAAAATCTAAGTATCTATCGTCTGGCTTAGCCGCACATAAAGTTTTTTAACTCACATTTCAAGCCTGGTTAGGAGAAGAAAAGAAGAAAAATGGTTCATCAATAATTTTCCTTGAGTTGGTGGCTCTTAGATGGGGCATTCATAGCATTACCCCCTAAAACATGAATGTCTGACTATTAACATTCGGCAAAATCTTACAGTAATGGTTATAGAAGAGGTTATTAATATCATTTTTGGTGTTTCTTTATTTCTTTACTTTTTTTTTTTTGGAACTCAATATTGGTTGCTTTGACATTGCAGATGCTGTGATCCCCATCACTTGTTTCATACTGGTGTGTTTGTTTGCACTTCAGCACTATGGTACACATAGAGTGGGATTCCTTTTCGCGCCAATCGTGCTAGCATGGCTCCTCTGCATCAGTACACTTGGCTTATATAACATATTCAAATGGAATCCTCATGTATATAAAGCCCTTTCACCATACTACATGTTCAGGTTTTTGAAGAAGACAAGGATAAGTGGATGGATGTCATTGGGCGGAATACTGTTGTGCATAACAGGTAAAAGTGGAACATGCATGCATGGGTTAAAATCCCATATTTTGTTTACTCTTACCTGTTAGTTGAATAATGGAATCTGTCTATGTACAAACACTCTTATCTTCCTGATTTGACTGAGAATATTAGATTAGGAGCATCTTATGAGGAACCTTGCGAGAATATATGTCTAGATTAGGAGCATCTTGTGAGCAACCTCAACCATAGGTCAAAACCATGACTTTTATATGTGGATGCACTTAGTTTCAGTCTACGCTATTATTTGTGATATCAATTCTGAAATAATAATTCCAAACATGCAGTTTCCTTATTAACTTATTATGGGAAATCACAAGGGAGTTCCATTTGCACTTCCATCGGGATAACTTTTTGTGTGTATGGATACATTGGGAGGGTTTAGACCCTTTCACCTTCATAAAACAGAGAACTTGATGATTGTATGCAACATCTGTCCTGTGATATGGATTGGCAATACTTGTAGCATTTTCATATTAGAGTCAAAGTATTAGAAGTAGCATTTGGTTAAGAGCTCTATCCCATTGTAGCATTTCACCTTCATAAAACAGTGAACTTAATGTTAATATAGCTTGAACTAGCAAAGAGCTCTATCCCATTGCTTACTAGTATTATACCAGAAAAAAGTCAGTTTTTGTAATTAACTACAGCCTGAAATCTTTGGACCAATCATAACCTGAATCATATCCAGCTGAAGTTGTTCAATTCTTAACAAACATACAACATCATAACTTGTCCAGAGTCATGTAGCTTAAATGTTATTTTTAATCTGATGTGGGCGCTTTCTGAACAGGCTCAGAAGCTATGTTTGCTGATCTGGGGCATTTCTCATATGCTGCCATTCAGGTTGTCCTGGCATCTGTTTCTTTGTCTTTTTATTTAGGTCATTCTTTCAGATGTTTGTTATATAAACCTGGGGAAAGTCAACTTTCATTCTAAAGAGAGTTTTTAACAAGTTGTATTGTGCAGATTGCATTCACGTTTCTGGTATATCCTGCACTTATATTGGCTTACATGGGTCAAGCTGCCTACTTATCATATCATCATCATCCCAGCCACGATATCAGTTTCTATGTCTCAGTTCCAGGTATTCCATGTTCACACTCATTTTATTATGGCAAATCATGTTACTTTCTTAGCATAACAATCCAAATAAAGCCACACAAACAATTAGATAGAATGTTTATTTTGCTTAGTTATTCCTCAACAACGTATGATTGTCCTAGCCTATTACAATAGTATGCTCTATAAAATGTTACACTAATTTTTTCCCCTCTTTTGTTTTTTGGTTGGATTGCAGAACAGGTGAGGTGGCCAGTGCTTGTCTTGGCCATTTTAGCTTCTGTTGTGGGAAGCCAAGCAATTATCAGCGGAACATTTTCCATCATAAATCAGAGCCAGTCACTTGGTTGCTTCCCAAGAGTGAAGGTTGTTCATACATCTGACAAGATACATGGTCAGATCTACATACCCGAAATCAATTGGATGCTAATGATCCTATGTATCGCGGTGACCCTCGGATTCAGGGACACAAAACACATGGGAAATGCATCTGGTGAGTTCTTATGCTTTTGTGTTCATTACCTGTACAAGGATTAAAATTGTACGTGCAAGACTAACCTCTAGCTCATTCAATTTATGAGGAACCTGAAGTATTGGAATGGATGTAATACAAGTACTTGCTTGTTGCAGGGCTAGCGGTGATGAGTGTGATGCTAGTGACAACGTGCCTAACCTCCTTGGTGATCATGGTTTGTTGGCATAAACCCCCAATCATAGCTCTCTGCTTCCTGCTGTTTTTTGGTTCTGTTGAGCTGTTGTATTTCTCGGCTTCACTGACAAAGTTCCGGGAGGGCGCGTGGCTTCCCATCCTCCTGGCCCTCTTCCTCATGACCATAATGTTGGTTTGGCACTATGCAACCATCAAGAAGTATGAATATGACCTCCACAACAAGGTTTCGCTAGAGTGGCTTTTAGCCTTAGGTCCAAGCTTGGGAATCGCTCGAGTTCCCGGAATAGGCCTTGTATTCACTGATCTCACTTCTGGCATCCCGGCCAACTTCTCCCGCTTTGTCACCAACCTCCCTGCATTCCACCGCATCCTTGTCTTTGTATGCATAAAATCAGTTCCAGTCCCTCATGTCCCTTGTGCAGAGAGGTACCTTGTTGGCCGGGTAGGTCCCGCCAATCACCGCTCCTACCGGTGCATAGTCAGATATGGATACCGCGACGTTCACCAGGATGTAGACTCCTTTGAATCTGAACTAGTACAAAAGTTGGCAGATTTCATCCGCTATGATTGGTACCGGTCCCGGACACGAGTATCAAACTTAAGCACGGAGGACGATGCTTCAAACTCCAACGAGTCAGCAAGTCACAGACTAACAGTGATAGGAACAATCGGATCCTCCGGGATGCCAGCTTACGAGATTGAGGAGACACTGCAGCCAGCAAGTGTATCCGCGGGGTTCCCGACTGTGGAAAGCTTGAGAGATGTGATAGAGATGGAACCAATGGGTGTGAATCAAAGAAGAGTAAGGTTTGCCATTGATGATGATGATGAGAATGAGACAAAGAGTGAGGTAGGAGTGGAAATGCAAGAAGAGCTTGAAGATTTATATGCTGCTCGGCAATCAGGGACAGCATTTATATTAGGGCATTCACATGTGAGAGCAAAACGAGGATCATCTCTGATAAAGAGAATGGCTGTTAACTATGGCTATAATTTCCTGAGAAGGAACTGTAGAGGACCAGACGTGGCGCTTAAGGTTCCTCCAGTGTCTCTCTTGGAGGTTGGGATGGTTTATGTGGTGTAGTAGGCTCATTGCATGTACTGTAATTAGACTCCTTTTTTGAGGGGGTTGATATAAATATGTATAACCAATACAAGGCTTCAAATGCCAAGCATTGTGTAAGTCGTCTAGGAGGCTTCTTGTAAAGGGCCGTTGAAAACTCTTGTGCTATTTCTCTGTTTTTTGAATTTGATTTTGTTTTACTTCCTTTTATTTTCCTTTCCGAATTTGGGCACAACACACAGCCTTACATAAAATCAATTTTTTTTTTTTTTTAGAGTTTGTGGTTGTCCCTTCGCTACAAGTAAAGGAATCTAGCAAAACTTGACACCATTAAACCAACTTATCAAATTGTTTGCTTTAGCTAGGGAATTGAGAATTTCATTTTGGTCTAGAGCATTTTGAAAACTACACTGTTTAGAATTAATCGAAATTGATAGAAGTTAAAAAAAAAGAATTAATCGAAATTGATAGAAGTTAAATAATGTTTGGCTTCCTAATATGTTAAATTAAAATTAAAACCGATTTGATTATAATTGGATTTGATATATTTTCGAAATTTAAAGTTTACTGTATGCGTTAGATGTGTATGTATTTAGGGCATACAATAAAATCGCGATTTGTTTAAAAAAAAAAAAGCTTACTACGCCTAGAGAACTAAACTAGGGCAAAAACAAAACTAGGGCTGAGATGGCGGGAATAAACAGCCCGCGAAGTTTTGGCGGGAAAACGATCTACATTTCTCCACTGACCATTGAACGGGGCAGTGAACCAGCGACTGTCCTCGTTCGTGACCCTCTACTGCGCAGTAAAGGCGAAAGACCGAACAATTTGGCGATTCAGAACTAAGAAATGGTGGGACCGCAATACGATTTTCTTGTGAATCCTCTTGGTGTTGTGAGATCAACGTTCGAGAAAGCAATTGCTTTGGGCTCCGATCCTGCTTCTTTTGACGCCAAGGACTGGGGCGCCATTGATCTCTTCAGTCATTTCCTCTTTGATCAGCCTGGACTTTCTCGGGTTCGCTCACTTCTTTTTCGTATTTATGTTTCTTTCTTTTTTTCTGTTTCTAGTTTTATAGGGTCTCATAACTGTCTTTATAGCTCACTAAAATCTACCCAATTTTTAAAATCACGTATTGTCTTTATCTCATTGGATGAATGGTTTCTGGAACTCATAAGTTTGTGACTTTTTGTTGATTTAGTTTATCTGAACTTTGGCGAAAGGCGAATAGAATATTTACACCTTTTCTGAATATCTCGGAATTTTTAGTTTAATTAGTTCATTGTATGTTGCATATCCATTATTTTATTACTAGATCAATTGGTTCTATTTATTATTTGTAATTGGTAATTTCAATCAGTTGCATGTCTCCTAATGACGTATTCATTGGTGATAAATCTGTTACCGGGTATTTTTTGTTTCAGGTTCCGGTTTTGACTCCTGCCACACTCAGATGGGTACAACCCAATACTCTGGTTCGGTTTCGTGGAATGGTACAAGACATGATTGGCAATGAGCTTTATGTGGGTGCATATAAGGTATTTTTTTCTTGTCATTAATCTAAATTTCTGGATTAACTATCTCTAATCTCTAGTACAAACTAACTCTAATGACGTCGAACTGTTTTTTGCAATTTTGAAGGATGGTTCAATGTGGAGGACCAACAAATTTATGGATGTAGCTCAGTTTCCTATGGGAACAGCAGATATGAGAATCTGGGAACGCCGGCTTCTATACTGTGTTCCGGTGAGTTCTCTAGAGGCATCATTTTATCTCGACAAGGATGCTTGCTGCATCAATTTCAGATGCTTTCATACAAGAACCTAAACAGTTTTGTCCAGCTGCTTCTTGTGTCATTCATTGACACAATTTTCCATGTTCTGTTATCATCCTAGAAGTGGGAAACCAGTCTGGGAAACAATGATGATGACTCATGACTTGCCTAAAGGGTAGGATTTAAATGATTCATGTTATTTTCTCCTTTTTTATCAGGTCCCGGGACAGAATGCATGGACTGAAATTTCAACAGAAGCAGTTACTAGTCAATATATGGATTGGACATTTCAACAAAGAGAAAAGCGGACGAGAGCAGATGATGAGTCTGATGAATGCAAGGATATGCATGTATATTCTGGCCTTGCCTTGCTGTTGATTTTTAGATCATTGCCTTCAGAAATTCAAAATTCACAAATATTTGATGAGTAGGAAATGGGGAGCGTGACATTAGTTCTTTGAAATTGAGGGCCTTTCCTACTAATGATTTGGTTAATGATATATTAATGTATATTTAAATTTTTTCTTGGCAATTTTTTTTTTTTTTGTTCATAAAAGAGAAAGTGATTAATTTGACACCTACAAGTGAGTTAATTAGATTACTTTTTGAAGTTTGACAGCATTAATTATTGGATTATTTATATTTCATCATTCTTACCAGCATACTAAATTAATTCACAGGTCTCGGCTGATATGGCTCATGGCTCTCCAGATACCAAAAGGATGGTATGTGGAACTTATGTTAATCATTCTTTTTTCCCTTTTATTTCATTCACTGAAGATAATCAACCAAGAGTTATCTTCTTAAGTGGCATTGGTGAAAACTTCTAATGTAATTTTTTCAAGGATTGATCTTACCTTGTTTATGGACATGGTGATTCTTTTAAGGATTGACCATTTGGCATTAATGGTTTTTGTTGGACATAATTTACAGAGAGAAGACGAACACCCTTCCCTTGCTACCCCATCCCAGGGAACTTTGCCTGAGTGTTCTAACTCTGGTATGAATATGGTGCCAGGCTATGATGGTAATTCACTTCCTTGTCTTGTGAAGGTAAGAACTGTTTTCTGTCTTCCTCTTAAATTCTTATGAAACTTATTGACATGGGATTTTTTGTTATTTATAAAAGGCTTTTATTCATCGTTATTGTTTTTTTTGAAGTTCTCATAGTTTCCCCCTTATTTTCAATCTTTTTTGGCAGATATATGATTCTCCAGAATCTGACATAAAGCTGAACGATGTATTTGAGTTTGTGGGTGTCCTTGCATCTAATGTGGAACCTCACGTGGATAGCAAAGATAGTGAATTTGCAGATGATTTTTGTGAAGATCCATTGCAACATATTCCAGCTAACAAGGTGTTTACTGCAATTTACAATGAAAGAATTATTAATCCCCATCTTTGTGTGTTTGTGTTGGGGGGAGGGGTAACTTTCACAATTTCTTCCTGCTAAGGTACATCCTTTCCTGGAATTAGTCAATTGAAAGTCGAAAGATTTGTTGAAGTGTGTCAATAATATAACTTAATTCCAAAACTCTATCTGTACTTTACTGTTACTTGCAGATATTTTAATGCTTAAATGAATTAAAACGCCTATTTCCCCCCCAAAAAAGCATATATTAAGCTCACAGACTTTCTTGTTCCTTCGGGCACAACTACAAGGAGAGTCAATTTAACGTTTTGGTGACATGGTATCTGATTTTTAACATATGCATATCCATTTTCCTTTGTGGTGCAGGTACCACGCCTTCATTGTTTTATTCATAGGAAACTTGCAGTTTCAGATTTCCTTCAGAATAACACCATAATAGAGGTAATTTGCATGTTTACTCAAGTATAATTCATTTAATCTGAATGAATGATTTGGAATTCGATTCATATGTTTATTCAAGTTCAACATCTTGAGCTGGGTTCTCTATTGATATTTGCATTGATTGTAAAGTCTTTGCTGAAAAAAGCATGTAATGATCTCACAGTCAAAATCCCACTTGATCAAAGAGATAAGGGAAGCTCTACTGAGACATCTCACATCTGTTCTTGGCAATGATGCTGTGGCTGCTCATTTCATGTTGCTACATCTTCTATCCAGGGTACGTAGTTCTTAAAAAGTTTTTTCCCCAGTCATTTCACGGTTTTGTTAATGCTGCCTTGATTCCTGTCCGGCTAACAGCTTGTATTCGGCATATTGTGTTTTTCCACCTGTCCCCACAATAGAGAACCCTTATATGATAGTCTGTTCTTGAGCAGGTACATGCTAGAGCAGATCCTCTTGCGGTGGGCAAGCTTTCACTAAATCTTACTTGCTTTAGCAAAGAAACTATGTCTGCCTTTGGAAATTTATTAATTCCTGCTGTAAAGAATCTCCTGCCTTTCACACATTATATGCCCCTTACTGTGGAGTACCTAAACACAACTGCACTTGCGCCAAGGAAAGATTATGATACAAACAGGTTATTGTAATTTCTAGTTCTTCTGATTTATGACATCATATTTATTACATAAACACGTATTTACGGGTACCAGTGTTGATGCTTCAGACTGGTTACTGGAGTTCTGCAGCTAGCTGAAGGTACTCACTTGATTGTTGATGAAACAAAATTAGAGGCAGGAGCCCTCAACTCTGCGGGTGTGGAGAATGCAAGGCTTCTGAAGAATTTAATGGAGTTTCAAAAGGTATTTATTTTCTTGTCTAGTACTTCTCTACTCAATTTATATTCATAGGAATTGTGTTATAGTATGACTGTCCATATATTAGGGTCAACTTTATGAATACCCTAGACAACTGCCAGAAATGTCTAACATTCCTCAAAACATGGACAAAATTTAAAATTCTGTTATCCATTTACAGCTGCTTGTTTGCAACAGCTTTATTTGGAAGTAGAGGTGAAGAAACTGACATTTGATACTGTGTTTCAGCTGGAATATGACTTCAAGTACTACAAAATGGAAATGGCCACCGATGTCCAGCTGCTAGTCATGTCAGAAGGGAAATCGAATATCTTGCCCGCTGATGTAGTTGTACCTTTCCAACCTTCTGCTGTAAATGCTACTGATACTGTTGTTGGAGAAGCTTTAGAGGCTTGGAGGTGGTATTTGGCTACTGTTAGACAGCTGCCACATTCTATTGAGTCAGAAATGCAGAAGGTTTGGGTCCATCTTGTTGACTAAATTTTAATCAACTATGGCTCTTTTTAGTTTAAAGGAACTAGTTAACTAACAAATTAAACTAGTCTCTTTCTTGGCATAAAAACCTACGTTCAGAGGCACCTCATGCTACTAGTAACCAATCTTCACGCTTAGTGCTTGGATTCCGTAACTGTTATGGTGATTCTTAATCTGATAAAATGACAACTTGCAGCATGTTTGAGGCTTTAAACCTGTGGCTTGTGTTTGCAGGTGGTAGAAAATGATTTAGTTGCAGCAAGACAAGCAGATAGGAGTTTAAAGCCCCAGGATCTTAGCAGGTTAGTCATAGACTACTTGCATTGCTAATGCCCAGCATTGCTTTTCATATCTAAATTGTATATTGAGTGCATGCTTTTGTTTTACCTCTCACAACAGATGGTTAACAATGGGCCGTCTCATGTCCTTGAGCTTTGGTGAGACCAGCCTCTCTCCAGAACATTGGCAAATGGTCAAGGAATTGGAGAGGCTGCGAAGCGAGAGATTAAAGTGAAGTATCCTTTCTATAACTAAATCATGTGAGATTTTGGACGTGGCTTACTGGATTGAACTGCTACCTTCAAGGGCCTTTGAAGAAAAGGATAGCCATTAGAAGGGCTTACATACCCATCATGTGTATATTAATTTGACATCCTTCAGTGGGTTATGCATTCGGTAATAAGCTATGTAATACCATTATTTTATTTAAACTTAGCATCTCCTGAGCGAACTTCTTGGATGAAACAACAAAAAAGAATTAACGATTTATTTTAAATATAAATTGTTTTTATTTTTATTTTTATTTTTATTAGATTCTATACAAAATGATTGACATTTTGATATTTTATGGGTGAACAATGATGTTGTTTTCAAATTTTATGATTTTTTAAAGATTTAATAGTAAAAGCTACGAAATTTTAAAGTATTAAAGAAGTTACAAAGTATAAAATATTGATAAGGTATAAACTATATTCATTAATCTAAATATAAATTTTAAAGGCTAGCCTAATTTTAATTATCACTTGAAAAATAAATAACAAATTTAAATGCATTAATAAGGGTAAAATAGGAGTAAATGTTTAGAGTGTAGCAGATATGATGATTCACCATTTTTAAGAAGTATTAAAAATAAGGGCAAAATGGGAAAAACTCATACTTAAAGACCGTTGGTGTTTTATAATAAAGACCAAAGGGAATATAATTTATTGAGCTGACGTTAGTACCTGTTTGGATTAGCGGTCGTGATTTATGGTATACGGGATAAGTTTGTGAGAAGAGTTTTGTTTCGATTTGTATGAATGCGCTTTTCCAACGCAACTCAAAAACAAGTCTACGCATAGGCTCTCCCACGTGAAAACCACAAAATGGGAAATGCTTCAATGTATCTGCAATACTCCCTCCGCCTCTTAATATAAGACATATTTAATTTGATTAGATTAAAAAAATTAAAAGAAATTAGTTATTATGATATGTATTTTCTAAAACATCATAATCATATTTCTTAATTCTCTCATTCCCTCTCATTCTTAATTATTATTGAGGGAACATCATTAGAAGTAAATTTGAAAAGATTGACAATATAAAAAATAGGTCTTATATTTATGACTAAGGCCAATTCCTCATATATGTCTTATATTAAAGAATAGGGGATTCCTTCACTTTTAAAAAAAACCGTGACAAGGGTTATAATTTATTAAGGCGATTAACAAATTTTGCTTACTTAAATATATATGGAACACCATGTTCTTTGTTAGGGCTTCCTCTAGCGTCATTTAATCCATTGTTTTTGTATTAAAAAACTGACACACGACACACATTATGTATACACATAACACTTAACCTGGTCTTAAATTTAGGAGTCAGATAGCTAACTAACATATATTAAAAAAATTGGTTAAGTTAATTATTTGCACAAATTTATATTGATTTTCCTAAGATACACCCTTTAATTATCTCTAAATCTGAATTTTTCCAATTTTACCCTCATTTATCATCATCTGCTACACTTTAAATATTTACTCCCAATAGGCATGTTTCTCTCTCCCCCAATAAGCATTAAAACCCTCATCATGTGAAGTAATACTTTTTCATTCCTAATAGTTATTCTCCTCTCTCCAGCCAAAAGTAACTCTTCATTTCTCTCATTCCCAATAGTCATTCTTCTCTCTCCAACCAAATTTTTTAATATTTTTAAATCTATAACATTAAGGTAGGGGTAAACATGAAAATATTTATTCACTGAGCACTTTTTTAATGACTAAATTGTCCTTCCTTAGTCTAAGAGAACTGGCAGTTGATGCATTATAATAAGGGTTAGAGAGAGTATATATGACACATACACGTATACATATACACACACATATAATGAATATTTCTAAAAGAGATAAAGTGTATTAAAGTTTTATATTTAAAATTAAAGCAAACAACTCAACTCAACTGACAACTAACAAGGGGGAGGGAGAGTTAGTTAGAGTGTAGGTGAGCAATTGATACAAAGAATGGCATGGTCAAAAGGGCAAAAAAGAAATAGACAAGTGAGTGTATGAAGAAGAAGTTGGTTCTATTCTACATTTTTTATTTACTGATCAGTCCTTTGATTGACTTTTAGGGGCATCCTCTCCTCCTAGCGTGGTCCTTGGAGGAGGAGGAGGAGAAGGTTGGTACCACTTCTTTATACTCAAAGCTGCAACAACTATAACTAGTTGACTTCCATGTGCCTCACAATCCAACCCTCCAATTTCTAATACACACACACACACTTAATAGTGCTAGCTACTTCGTGATTGATTCCTGTGTATTGTCTTCATAACCAACAGTGTTATTATTATTGGTTGATTTGGTTCAATTTTAATTTCTCTGCAATAAATTCCAAGCATTAAATGTGTGTTTAGTTTAATATTTGAAATATTTCAAATTCATATTCATATTTCTATTTTTCATTTCCGGCAATAAATTCCACACATTAAATAGGTGTTTAGTCTACTATTTCAAGATTTAAATTATGTGTGGCTATGTTTAGGATTAAAATTATGTATGGATTACAAAATCTAATATCTCGTTTTAAGCTCTTCGTATCAGATGTAAGTACAGCTTCTGTGCATAGCAGGGGGTGATTGTCTGGTTTCTGTCTATTAGTAATACTGTTGACAATACCTTGTTGTTTTCCTACCAAAACAATATATATATATATATATATATATATATATATATAACAAGGGACGAAGTTGCTTATATTACTCCTTATGATCTTAAATATAAGATAAAGTTTTACACCACAAACTTTATATTATATTTAGGATCGGAGGTAGTATTGTTTTTTTTTTTAGACATTAACAGTTGTATCTCATTTAAACTCAATTCCTAAACATGAAAAAGATATGAATGGTGATAATAAGACTAAAGTAATTATTATAAATATCTGTTTTTGAACAACTAAAGAGATTTTTTTTTTTTAATGGTAGATACCATACAAAACTTTACTAGTTTTATGTGCTTAAAATTTCACAGAGAATGTTAAAAATTTATTCATTTCTATATTTACTTTTGCATCCTTTTTTTTTTTGCCAACATGTTATTTTAAATAATAAAAAAACACACTTTCTTATCTAT
Source organism: Acacia pycnantha (assembly GCA_025563575.1). Taxonomy (NCBI): domain Eukaryota; kingdom Viridiplantae; phylum Streptophyta; class Magnoliopsida; order Fabales; family Fabaceae; genus Acacia; species Acacia pycnantha. The sequence goes on along the minus strand of JAMWYP010000054.1, from coordinate 1,465,340 downwards.
TTCATTAAAATAGTACTACCTCCGGTCTTAATTATAAGAACACTTTTGTAGTACAATTTATATTATAAAAGTATTTCTATAATTAGGACCGGAGGGAGTAATATCTAGCTAGAAAACCAAAATAGCAAAAGAAGGAGGCTTTTGCAACAAGCATGATCATTAGATTGATATATAACTTGCCCCAGCTTGGTTTTTATACCATTTGGGGAATTAAATATACAAGGCTGTAAAATGAGAGAGAGGTCTTCACAGCCCTTTCAATTCAAACAACCAAAAAGGCAATGTTGAATTGAAGATCTCTAAACTAGAAACAACTATTTTATATCTATAATAGGCCTAGCGGGTGCCATATAGCCACCTCTGCATTTGAAGCCATATTTTGGCATCAAAAACTCCTCCTAATCATAAAACAAACAAACAAACCCAAATTATATTACATAAAACATTAACTTTTAAACTGTGACCCTTAAAACTCTCTAAAATTGTCCACCCTGGAAGGTCTGTCCAAATTGCCAATTTGCTGGCGCAACATTGTTGCTAGTGATTGTTCTGCCATCACTGGTTGTGACTTGGAAGGACAGGCTCTGGCCATTGAGGTAGGAATTGCTCTGCCAATTCTGGCCCCAGTTCCTTGACATGGTTTGCCACCCAGTCCTTGATCCTTTGATTGACATTGAATGAACATCCCCAGCTCCTCCAACATTTGTGATCAGAACCAAGTTGAAGTACGAGTGGCCATTGATTGTGAATCTGATGCCTCCTTTCTTAACACACGGGATTCTGTTTCCAAAAATCAGAACCAATCAAGTTTAGTTTTTCTTCTTCTCTATTTAATAACCACAAACAGATAAGAAACACTCCATCCGTTACTTTTTATAAGCCACCAATAGGTGTGTAAGATACCATTTGGCGATGTCAACGTTTAATACTTTCTTTCTTTTTTCATTTTTTCTCTCGATTAATTGTATGCCTTTTTCCCGTTCATTCTCTCTAATCACTTTTTACAGTCATTCAGTTATTTTTATCTTATAAAAAGAAACAATGGGGGGTACTAAATATAAATGTGTATATATGGTGTTGAGTTTGTTTATTGTTTTACCTTCTGAATGAAATGGGAACAATCCCAGCTTTGTATTGAGCAATCTGCAAGAAAGAAGGCTCAGCGAGATCAAAGTGTTGGAGAGGAGGGTTACACCAACCACCATTGTTATTCGCCAAAGCATTGTTAGGAGGGCAGAAATTAGTGGCAGTGACAGTGATGGAACCGGGGAGACACCATTTGGAGTCACCACTGCATCTCATTTCATAGCAAGATCCACAGCTCAGGCCATTGTTGAACAGAGCAGTGCTCAGTGCTGCAGTGTTGGTTCCATAACCTTGACTGTATAAATTCCCATACCCACAAGCTCCTCCTGCAACAACAACACATAATCTCATGAGAAACCCAAGACCCAGATGAAAAGATTCCTTCTTTTTTTACTATAATGTGTGTGTGTATAACCCTAAATGAGAATATATTTTGTTCAAACTTACCCATTGTCCCTGAAGCATCACCCCCACCATAAAATGTGGCATGGCCACCTTGCCAGCCTCCATCGTCACCAAAGGAGCCTTGAAGGTTAACAAGAAGAAGGAAGAGAAGAGAGAAAGCAGAGAATGTTGCTGCAATGGCCATTGTGTGTTGTGTGGTAGCTAAAGCTTACAGAAAGAGGGAAAACAGAGGATTCTTAGTCAGATATGAAAGCTTTTGCTGCTTTGAACTTAGCAGAAGGTAGTGTGCTTTATATAGGAAATTAGAGAAGACTTAGAAGTGGGGTCCTGTGGTGTTGAAAGGGACAAATTAGCAATTCTAAGGTACAAAAACAGAGTCATATCTTCTTTAATTTATTTTTTCTAATTCCCCCCTCAAAGTCATTAGAAGAAACGGAGGAGCACATGCAAATGTTTCGGTTAGACTACCAACTGCTTAATCTACGGTCCCACTTGGCCAACTGCTTAATCTACGGTCCCACTTGGCACATGCATTCTTCAACCGTTTCCCTATAATTTTCTTAAAAATTCTTTTATGCTTATTTCTCGAGATCTTTAACGTGGAGTTTTCTTCAAAGTTTTCCCTGAAATCACGGTATAATAACTCTTGTACACACAGCAGAAAAGTCGCTAATTCTGGGTGTAACAGTGTACTACACTAATACTTAAACCTTTAGATATGTCCAAAATGTCAGGCTCTAGTGAACTTTGGTAAATAAAAGCAGCCCACTTTACTTTCCTTCATTCTCACTTGGAATCCAAATCAAACAAATCCTTCTTGATAATGAAGTCTGTCAAAAACCTAATCAGAGATTAATTCAAGGACAGTTCATAGCAATAAAGTTTGACTCACAACTCTCTAGGAAAATTGAAGTTTGAATATCAGTTAAAGCAAAAAACAACCTAAATGTAATTAATGAGAGCATTCGAATACTTGAATGTTGATTGACCCTGTAAGAACTGGACAAAACTGTCTCAAGAATCTAAATGTGAGAAGATTTATTAATAATGCAGGTAGGATATCACTCTCTGCCGATCACCGACAAGAATGAACAGAACAGAGTATCATATTTTCTGATACCAAGAGCTCAAGTAGTCTGATTCCACGTGTGTGTCATACTACTGCTCAACTTCAGAGAGATTCAAGCAAAAAAAAAAAAAAAAAAACCAACAGTGAAAAGAGCCAAAGATTGTTTCTTTTGTTTATTTTCATGCCTAACTCTTTAGAAATCTGTAAACAAAGTCACTTCACGAACCACTCAGACTCCACTGTCGGTTACTTGTTATTATAGACAAATGATCCCAGTAAGCAAATAATTAATATATCTATATCTATAACTGACGCGGTTGTTTCTGCAACAATCAAAATGGAATTTGATTAGGGAACTTTGAGGGGGGAAAAGGTCAAACGTACACGTGGTGGGATTTGGGGGGGTGAGAGCTGGAAAAGATAAAACAAAGAGCATAAATTAATGTTTGATTAGATTTAGAAACAAGAGCACTAGTTTATTGTTTCTCAAAAACAAAATCTTTGAAAACTTCGAAAATCATTTACTTATTTAAATGACGACTCTTGAAGGCATCTCAGCATTAATGACCAGAGCAGGAAAAAGAAAAAGAAAAACAGAAAAAGTGGGAGGATATGAGAATGGGCCTACCATGTTAGGGGCACATGCAAGTCCCGTTCTTTGCGGTCCATTTCCCTTCTACGTCGTCTTCTCTGAATAAAACTTGAGCCTCCTTGTGTTTTGCGTTCTCACCCAATAAAGGAATATATATATATATATATATACCCTTTATCCTTGGGTTCGACTGGCGAAGAGGTCGGACTTCCTCACCTCAAGGGAGGGGGTTCGATCCCTGCGTTGGTCAAGACGCTGGGGGAGGCATCCTAGGGGTCTAGGAAGTAGTGGAAACGCTGGAAGAGGTGGAAGCATGTGTACTCTCTGACCAGTATGCCCTGTGGAATGGGCTCCAAGCGCCCTGCCCTTGGACTGTGGGTGAGCTCAACCCCTTTCCTAAAAATTTATTATAAATATAAATATTATATATACCCCTTGTCCTTGGGTTCAACTGGCGAAGGGGTCGGACTTCCTCATTTGATCCCTGCGTTGGTCAAGGCGCTGGGGGAGGCATCCTAGGGGTCTAGGAAGTAGTGGAAACGCTGGCAGAGGTGGAGACATGTGTACTCTCTGACCAGTATGCCCTGTGGAATGGGCTCCAAGCGCCCTACCCTTGGACTGATATATATATATATATATATATATATATTAGTGTTTACAACAGAAGAGGATAATAAGAAATAAACCATTGGCCAGAAAGAAAGTAATGACTCAGATTTCACGTTGGATGCACAAAATATTAAGAATAAGAAAAAGGAAAAAAAATTGATGACGTGATAACTATTATATGAAAAAAAAATATGTGGTTTTTATTATTGGTTTTGGATTTTATTTCTTTTTTATCATACCAACTGGTTTAATGGGACGGCATGCATGGACCAGGAGCACAATGATCATATTGATGTGGTAGTATTTATAATTCTCATTTTTAAAATTAATATTATCCAACTACCCAAAATGATTATTTTTAATTTAAAGTTGAAGTTTCAATTATGAATTATTCAGATTATAAAAAAGTAGGATGATAACTTTGAATGGTGGACAAGGTATTAATTTATTTTCAGCTTCTGAAGGTCAACAGTCAATGTGAAGGAATTGAATATGAAACACGAATTGTAATATATAGCATCCCTTACATGGGAATTTACAATTAATTAATAACTATTAATTTTGTCAGATTTTAAATTTAAATCCTTTAATTTACAGCTGAGAAAACTTAGTTGGCTTCTTGGCTACTTAACTTAAAATGAACACTAACATAAAACCCTTTTGAGATTTGCTTAGCTTGTGCTCTGTATTATTGTGCATAAATATTTATTTTGTCTCAGTGCAGCCATTTAACAAGTGGGAATAAAGTGTGATTAAGACTTGTGTTTTAAGTATGTTTGCATTTAATTAGCTTTAAGTGATGAGAACGAGATTAGACAGATTGTGATTAAGCTTTCTTCTCTTATTGTTTATCACAGTTAGAGACTCGATTTCATCATTGATTACTAATAATTAATACCTTAATAAATGTGTCTTTCATATCATCGTAATAAGATTAACTTAATTTCTCCCATCAAATTTTCTCTATTCAAGCATCCATAGGTTCGGGAAGTCGTATGGGTCTAAGGAAGAGCACGAGTACAAGTTCAATATATTCAAGGCTAACCTAGCTGAGCTCGACGACACCAGAATTTGGACCCAATAGCGGTTCACGATGTGACTCTATTCTCATATATGACACCGCTTGAGTTTCAGAAGGTTTTGGGTCTCAGAGGCTTCAGGATTCCCGCTTATGTGAACAAGGCTACCAACCTGTTCTGTCATAGAACATAAACCCTAACCCTAGGTGGGCTAGGATGTGGATGTAGAATCTAATAGCTCTCCCCCAAGTATCCATAGATGAGATACCCGAGAGGATCGAAGATCACAAAGCACAGGGACTTGACCTAGGTGCGATACCTAAGGCCTACGTACCTTGAAGAGGGATCAAAGTCCACGTAATTCGATAATACCGGAGGCGTTTAGCCAAGGGGGTGGTGTGTGTGCTCTGTGTGCAGTATATGCAATTGAGAGAGAGCTTAGAATATCCGTACCTCTTTAGGTTAACCAACTATATATAGAGGCTACCTTAGGGTTTGGGTTTGGACTTGCTGGGCCTTTGGTGCCTCCAAGCCCAAATGTATTAAATGTCTCCTGATGGGCCACACCTTGGATGGGCCTAGTATTTTATTTCATAACACAACCAATGTTCTTCCGGTGGCTTTGATTGGAGAGGTGGTGAAGATAGCCTTGGAAATTTGGGAACAGGCTAGCGTCTGCTGCCCTTGGGTCTGCTGTGTCTAGTGCGGCTTATACGTCGACGTATAAGCGCCACACACACAATGGTCCTTTTTTCGCCTGAATTTTTTTTTTTTTAAAAAGAAAAAAGGACCATTGCGTCTGTGGTGCTTATACGTCGACGTATAAGCCGCAGCGGACCACAAGGGCAGCGGACGCTAGCCAGGTCCGGAAATTTGGAGAGGGTGATTGAGGTGTTCATGGGTGAAACTTTTTTTTAACGGCATGAACATTCTGTCAAGTAAGTGGCACAATAGGTTCAATTTAATTATTTAGGAGAAATGACCATTCATAATTTTATTAGGAGAAATTTTCAAACAGATGTTAATTTCATGGAAGCTGAACATAAGAATATAGGTCATGTAGATAATATTAGTGTAGATGAAAAGCATTCCTCTACTAATTATGTTGCGTCATCTTCAATTCAAATGAATCAGATTCGTGACACAATTCTCGACCAAATTGTACGGGACCTGTGATCAAGTTACTTATGTAATATTATTTGATCAAATTATGTATTTTAGCATTGCTAAATTTTCAAAGTTAGCATTTTTCACTTTATAGTAATTTTGATTTAAATTTTTCTCTCATAATGATTTCAAAAGCCACTTATGCTAGCGTCATTCCAAACAAATTTCAATTTCACAAAAGTTACTTATACAACCGCCAATCCAAACATAAATTATATTATACAATCTGACTTTTACCTAATCTGACTTTTTCATAAGTTAGATTGTAAATAAGTCACTTTTCTCACCGTTATCCCACACACACTTTTCAACTTTATTTCACAATTGTAAGGAATGTGAATGGAGAATTTTGAGATCATCATGTGTTCTATAAAAAATTTCTTCACTCTTGAAGAAAAAAATAAAAAATTTCTTCACTCTTGAAGAAAAAAAAAAACATATGAGCCGATGGCTCTTCTTTTTCTTCACTCTCCACTTTTTATTCTCTAGTTTTTTCTTTTCTATTTTTGTCTCAATACAAAAGACCAAAACGCTCTGAAATCTCACATTTTCCCCTATTCTCATCAAAATTTCTAAAATTACAAGATAATAAACCACTGATTCAGGTTCACCAATTAAGGCACAAATAAGTCAAAAACCTTTTTTCTTTTTGAGTGCAAACAATTCAAAAACAACTGGCTTAAAAGTCATGCATGATGGAAAAAATAACAAGTATTCCCGAATTGTCTTTTAATACTGAGTTGGAAAATTCAATTCAAAAAAGCACCAAGACCAAAAGAGAGAAAGCACTAATTATGAAAACTGCCCCATAGACTAAGAAATACTATATGCTTGCACACTTGACTTCGCAACATCAACATGCCCTGTTTCTTTAGAAAACTGAGCCTAAAAGGAAGTAAATGAAAACAATTATAACATACTCCCTCTGGTCCTTATTATAAGGCACCAACTAGTAAGTTTATTTGATCCTTTTTATAAGGCATTTGCTTGTTCCCAATGAGCATTGATTATTTTTTTTCATGTCTGCCCCTAATTAATAAAGGTATTAATGGGTGAGAGTAATAATTAATATAATATTAAAATTCAGTGCAATCAATAGGGGTAATATTGGAAATTACTTAGATTTTAGGACAACTTTATTGACTTTAACTACTTTTATTGGTTTATGAGAAAAGTTAGTTGGTGTTTTATAATAAGGACTAGAGGAAGTATTGACTATTCAAAGAAAGTTGAATAAATCCAAAAGAGAAAATATATATATATATATATATATATATATATATATCATGATAATAATAATGAGATGGAATTGATTAGAGCACTACACTGAAACGAGCTCCACAAAAAAGCATGTGGATTTGGTCTGCATTGAAAGTGGTGACCACAAGGGTTTGTCCAGACCAGAAGCTCCACATGATGAAGATGATGAACACACACAAAATAAAATATATATTTTTTTTTTTTTAAAAAAACTAATAGAAAAGGATGGAACAAATGGCTGAAAGGGATTCAAATGGTCGCTGTCTAAGGGTTGGTTATAAGGGAAATGGTCCCTCTTGTGTCCAAAATAAAGACAGACACAGGGACAGCCTTAAAGAGAGTTAGTTTCAAAGGGTGTGTGTATATGGGCAAGTTAAAACTTCATGTTCAACACCTTCCCATGTGCAATTAATATGATGTTGCACCATGTTGTCCCCTCTTAACCGTTGTAAGGTGACACCATTGTTTGTTACAACTCACAATGTGAATATCAATATCTATCTACCTTCTTATATATCATATATGCATGAATTTGACATATAAGAGTGTGAAATATGGGAAAGATTCAATCTTTTCTATTTACACACATATCTTTCTAACTATACATAATGCTATTGTGCATTCAAGGTTTGATTTTGATGTTTTGTGAGTTTTCCATACTATCTTGTCAAAATGATTTCCATATCACTTGGTGTTGTTTGTCAATATGTATCATGTATGATAAGGATATAAGAGTGTGAATGTACCTAAGACTTAATTTTTATCTTTACATGCTTCACTTTCTAATGATGTTATGTATATTTAAGATTTGACATGTTACTTGATTGAAACCAGATATTGCAACATCATATTATATACCCTGCTAAAAAATCAATCCTTGTTTACGGTCAATCACACATAATCTAACTAAATCCAATTCTTTCTTGAGATGTTTCTCAAAAAATCTTTTTATGTTGATTCTTTCCTCAACTAACGAATCTTTTCATAACAAGAATTCCTATTTCTCAATAATATCTTGTGATCAAGAATATTGGTTTTTCTAACTTTCATAGTTCATGAGTTTTCAATCTAACCCTATCAGAAAGATATCTATTGTTTTCTCATTATGTTGTTTATTGTTATATCATTTTTAAAGGGTTTAGTTGCAAAAATATACATGTCCTTTAACTATAGGAGCGCCCAACAACAAGTGTTTTTTTAGGTATAAAAGTGACTACGTAGTTACAAAATGGGAGCAAAAGTCATAGAAACCGTTAAAGGGGTTGACGTCTATTTAGATATTAAGTGACTGTACCAGATGTGTCCATGTGTCATTAAAATGTGGCATGTTGGGGGGGGGGGGGAGCTTTCAATTACTCAACCAAATCGTGAAGCTAAAAAAAATCGCTTCTCATCTACAACCCCCATTCAATCGCAACGGAGCAAAGCGTCGAGCATGATGCGAGGTGTGAGGATCAAGGAGTTGAAAGGGAGTTAGATGGAGTAGTCTTCAACGACAACGAGAGGGAGAAATGAGAAACCACGAAGGAAGGTAGTTTTGCTGAGACGACCCAATCACGAGGAACACTACGAAGGTCCGAATCGGTATTGCCATCACAATTTGTTGGCTCTCCAGTGGACGTCGTGGTTAGAAGGAAACCCAGGTAGGAGGTTTTACGAGTGTCGAATTACTACCAAGTAAGATTTGTTAGATGTGGAATTAATTTAAATGGGCTAGGTTCGAGAATTCTAACGGTGGGTTTATGTGTGGAATTATAGGATGGCGGGTGTGGATATTTCAAATGGCACGATGGTGTGTTTGGGGAAAGGGAAAATGCAGTTATCAAAGATTTACTCACTGACATAAACATGAATGGGTCCCAATCGTTGCTTACCTGGATCAACTTTTTGTCGGTTCTTTGCCTACACGCTCTGATGGAAGATTTTCCGCTCACATGTGAATCAGCTTTTCCACTGCCACCCTTTGTCAATTCCTGAGTTCGGAAAACAAGATTCTTTGCCTGACTCTCTCGATTTCCCTTCTTTGTTCTTGTTGCTGTGAACATCGGTCACCCCAACACGACGTCTATCATGAATCCTCTGCTCACTCCCTCACTCCTACACGCGTTCAGTTATACCTTAGCTCAGCAATTTGGTCTCAATCCATCGCCTTTGGACCATCGAATGTTCATCTTTAGTGTTTACTCATCGTGTGAACCTTAGCTCGATTTCTCCAACTCTTCTTTTTCCCAATTTTTCCTTATAAGCGTCTTACATTCTCCCCTAAATTTCAAGTCACCTACTATATATATTGCAATTTCCTAGTCAGCAATTAGTCAATCATTTAGAGTTCCACTTGCCTGCTACACAATCTAAGTTAGCATACATGTCACGAATTTAAGTCAAACCATCCAACTTAACGGTCAACGTCCTCCCCTTTAATGGTTTCTGTGACATATGCTCCTATTTTGTAACAACATAGTCACTTTTGCATCTTAAAAAAACACTTGTTATTAGGCGTTCCTTAGGCCAAAGTACATATGTATTTTTGCACCTTAACCTTTTTTAAATGACTATCTGATTGGACCATATTTAAGCATTATTGGGCCTAGTTAGAAGTACTTTTCCAATAGGTGTTTTCTACATTCACACAGCTTGGAACCTGAGACTTTGTATCTAAGCAATCAAAACTCATTCCATTGGGACCAATATCTATTGCTATTTTTGTACTCTTGTGGTCATATTTATAGGGCAAAGAGAGAAAGAAAAAAATTTTAGTCATATTTAAAAGACATCTTATTAAGGGTTAAGGTGCATTTTTGCCAACAAACTATTACCGAAGGAGCGTCCAGCACAAATATTAATTAAGCGTATCTTAAATACCAACAAACAATTAAAAATGTGCAGATTAGCCAACGAACTTTTAAAAGGTGCGATCGGCGCTTGCAGTTAGAAAAAGTTAATGTCAGTTATCTAAGGTGCAGATTGGCCAACAAACTTTTATTCCAGAGCACCCAAACAAAAAGTTTTACTCAGAGCTTCAAAGACAAAATTCTTAATTTCACTAAATTAAATATTTTTTTTTTGTCTATTATCATTATTTAAAACTACTTGTATAGATATCTATAGACAAAAATTACTCATTTGCCAAAATAAACAAAAGTTTTAATTAAAAATATAATTATATGATTTAAATAAAACTCAAGATGTTTTATAATTTATTATATATGTTAAATAAAAAAAATTATATGATTTATTTTTATTTTAGAAGAAATTTATGTGAGTTAATAAATTCATTTAATGTTAATAAAATTTAAAAAATCCAAAAAATCTATTATATCAGGAAAGAAATGAAATGAGTTTAATTTTTATTTTTATAAAAAGAGTTTAATGGATATCAACATTGACACTTAATAATATAAATCGCAACTTGATGATATTTTTGTTAATTAAATTATCTATTCATTATATGAATATGGGACTTGTTGATTTTTTTTTTTAAAGTCTCATAAATAATTTGCTGAGGCTATTCCAAGATACTTAATTAATGAAAAAAAAAATTTCAACAAGTCCCATATTGATATAATCAATAGATAATTTAATTAACCAAAATATTATCAAGTTGTCGGATTTATATTATTAAGTGTCAATATTGATATCCATTGAACTCTTTTATAAAAATAAAAATTAAACTCATTTCATTTCTTTCTAGATTTTTAAAATTTTATTAACATTAAATGAATTTTTTAACTCACGTAAATTTCTTCAAATAAAAATAAATCATATAATTTTTTTGTTTAACATATATAATAAATTATAAAACATCTTGAGTTTTATTAAATCATATAATTATATTTTTAATTAAAACTTTTGTTTATTTTGGCAAATGAGTAATTTTTGTCCATAGATATCTATACAAGTAGTTTTGAATAATGATAATAGAAAAAAATTATTTAATTTAGTGAAATTAAGAATTTTGTCTTGAAAACTCTGAGTAAAAAAATTTTGTTTGGGTGCTCTGAAATAATAGTTCGTTGGCCAATCTGCACCTTAGATAATGACATTAACTTTTTCTAATGTTGTCTTTGATCGCACTTTTTAAAAGTTCATTGGCTAATCTGCACATTTTTAATTGTTTGTTGGTATTTAAGATACGCTTAATTAATATTTGTGCTGGACGCTCCTCGGGTAATAGTTTGTTGGCAAAAATGCACCTTAACCCATTTTTTTATATAAATATATAATACTCCTATCACATATTTATGTTCTACCTTAAAATAAGATTAATCGAAACACAAAAAAGTTATACAAATGAGATTATTTTGTTTTGGTGGTACTAGAGGAACTAAGCTGGCCCACATTTTATCTGTTGAAAGCTTGAAATGATCTGTCGGGTGAAGAGATGAGGACATCGCTGGTAGAGGTGGAGGTATGTGTACTCTCTGTCCAGTATGCTTTGTGGACTGGGCTCCAAGCGCCCTGCCCTTGGATTGTGGGTGAGCCAAACCCCTTTCCTAAAATTTTTATATAAAAAAAAAAAAAGAGATGAGGACATCATATTCCTTTTTTTTTTTTTTTTTTGCAAAAAAGACCAAAGACAAAGGAGCATTAGTTGTGAATACAATTTGAGCCTTGTGAATGCAGAAAATCCCCGTTGAGAGACTCACCCACCACAGCTAGGTGCGCGACCCGGGTCGAATCCGGACTAGTCAGAGTGAAGCTCTGGTGAACCGGGTGGGCAACCAAAAAAAAATTGAAGCGATAGGGATACACACCAAAATAAAAGTTTTTTTGGGAAAATTTCATTTAAATACTAAATGAAATTCTAAAATCCTAAAATGTCTATTAAAATTTATAAAAGACTTAAATGTGAAAGGGACCAAATTAAAATTTTAAAATGTTGGTGAATTTATCTTTTTACCCTCAGTTTTTAAATAAATTAAAAAGAAAAAGAAAAATGACCCTCAGGGCCACCACGACCCGCTGTTAGACAACCTACAACCACCTGCGGCCTGAGATCCGGCGAGGGGTTTTTTTGGTTTTGGGTGGGGTTGAATTTTTTTAAAAAAAACATTGATTTTTTTTTTTTGATAAAAAAATTTTAGGAGAGGGGTTGGGTTCACCCACAATCCAAGGGCAGTGCGCTATGACTTTGCTCCCCAGGGCATACAAAACTGAGAGTACATATGCCTCCACCTTAGCCTGCATTTCCACAAGTTCACATCACCTAGGATGCTTCCCCCAATGCCTTGACCAATGAAAGTGGGAGGGTGAGGTTCAAACCTACCCTACCTTCATAGAGGCTAAGTGGTCCAACTATTGGGTCACTTTAATTCCTTTAATATATATATGCATTAACAAATATATATATATATTCTTCTTAACATTTTTTTATCAAGAAACATTATTATAAATCTCATTAATGAACTTATTATTCTTATTGCAAATTTTGTTCATAGTGCTCAAATTTTGTTTAATCTTATGAATCTCATAATATATATATATATATATATATATATATATATATATATATATATATATATATATATATATATGAGGTTCACAAGATTGAACAAAATTTGTAATGAAAATAACAAGTTCATTAATGAGATTTATAAGAGTGTTTCTTGATTAAAAAATGTTAAAAAGAATATATATATTTATTAATGCGCGCACACACACGCACGCATGCGCACACACACATATCAAAGGAACTAGTGGCCCAATAGTTGGGCCACTTAGCCTTTATGAAGGTTGGGTGGGTTCGAAGTCACTCCCCCACTTTTATTCAATTTTTTTAAAAAAGATTCAACCCCACCCAAAAAAAAAACCCCTCGCCGGATCCCAAGCTATCCAGCAGTTAGATCTCTTGCGGAAGGTTGTGGTGGCCCTCTAGCGATGGTCATTTTTTTTTAATTTATTTAAAAATTGAGGGCAAAAAGGTAAATTCACTAACATTTTAAAATCTCAATTTGGCCTCTGTCACCTTTAAGTCATTTATAAATTTTAACATACATTTAGGGGTCTTGGAATTTCATTTGGTATTTAAATGGAATTTTCCCAAGTTTTTTTTTATGCCCAAATGTGGGTGATTTTAACTTTTTGAAGATATTTGAGATGAATTTTTTTCAATTGGGTTTTTGGAAAAAAAAAAAGTTTAAGTTATAAGTCAAAATTTCTTGCTTTTGGCTTTTCCTTCGTGTTGAGAGAAAAGTAGCTTATGAAAAAAAAATGTTGGGTCCCACTTTTTTAATTGAAATACTATTATGGTTTTTATTATTAATCTTTATAGATGAAATTTTTTGTCCTATATATAAATTCACTTAAAAGTACTCTGGTTAGATCCATGAGAAATTTAATTGGTGAGAATTATTTGATAACTTTTTATATGCAAATTTTCATGAGACTTTTCCCTTATTTTCCTAAAAAATTTAAATAGTTTAGTATTGTAATTTTTTTCCAAATAATACATGACCTATTTTTATTCTTATAAAATTTATGTCTTTTTCAATCTTATACCTTTAAACTTGTTTTTCCATTAATCATCCAACAAGTTTCTGTAATTTCACAACACACACATATAATATATATGCCTTATTTAATAAGATTAATATCTTTTTCAGTCATTTTCCTTTTAAACATGATTTTCAAAATAATCATCCAAACAAGTTTCAGTTTTAAAAAAGTCACTTATTCTATCTTCAATCCAAATATAAATCACATTACATAATTTGGATTTTACTCAATCTTAAGTTTGCAAAAAAAAAACAGTGTTATTAAACCCGGGTCGGCCGGTTTGGCCAGGAAACCTGTGAATCGGTTTGGTGTAGGCATTAACCCATTTATTTTTTTATAAAATCAATTTTTTATTTTCTTTATAATTTCATATTAAAAACACAAAAATCTTCACTTTTTCATCAGTTTAGCATCGGATTAACTCTGATTTGATTTCGAATAACTCATTGACTTTTGACCCAATACCCTGACTAGTTCAATAACTTGTTTGGGTTTAATAATCTTATAAAAAACCCACTTCTATTAACGTTGTTCCAAACACATAATTCACAGATCTCATAATCTCATTCAATTATTGTAGGACTCGCCAAACCCAAAAGCTACTTGTGTTGCTTATTTAAAAAAAAAAAAAACAAACAAACAAACAGAGTACAACTTTTTTGTTTTTTAACAGAATAAAACTTGTACAAGTACTGTTTGTCTTAATTATTTCTTGATCGTCAATGGAATTCACAAAAAAGCCCATCCAAGGGGTGCAGTTAATGATGATACAAATCAAACTAAAATCTTAAACATAATAAACATTTCAAGAATTACCCCTCGTCCTTGGGTTCAACTGACGAAGGGGTCGGACTTCCTCACCTCAAGGGAGGGGGTTCGATCCTTGCGTTGGTCAAGGCACTGGGGGAGACATCCTAGGGGTCTAGGAAGCAGTGGAAACGCTGGTAGAGGTGGAGACATATGTACTCTCTGTCCAGTATGCCCTGTGGACTGGGCTCCAAGCGCCCTGCCCTTGGATTGTGGGTGAGCCCAATCCCTTTCCTAAAATTTTTTTATTAAAAAAAAACATTTCAAGAATTGGATTGGTAAGGAAATATATAAGTGAGTCGTCTTAAAGTTTTTTTTTAAAAAAATAAATCATATTTAGATGTGGATGGAGATGCGTTAATTAAAACACACACCCATCACACTAGCAACTTTTAGTAGTGATGAGGGAGGAGCAGAGACAATAAGAATTCAGGAAAATGACATTTAGAATACCTTACAATTAATTATTTTTTTTTATGAAACTCTAATAAAATTATAACTAACTTAAAAAATTATACAACTCAATCTTTCAGAATTCAGAGAGTAGAATAATGTTTAATTTAAATTGATAAAATTAAAGGTATTGAAAACAATTTTAAAAAGCATAAGTAATACTCCCTCCGGTCCTAATTATAGGAGCAAATTTTGGAGTTGGTTTTGGTCCTAATTATAAGAGAAAGTTTTAACTTTTGTCAATTTTTTCCTATAATACCCCTATTTATACTTATTATTAGGAGCATTTATATATATGTGTGTATACATATATATGTATATCTGTGTTTATGTGTGTCAATATATATATGTAGATATATGTGTGTTTGTGAACACACACATATATAAACACACACACACACACATATATACACACACACACGTGTGTGTGTCTGTGCGCGCGCGCGCGGGGCTATATAAAAAGCAACTAATATACATATATACTAAACTAATATGTCATGGATGTCTAACGTAAGGCAAATTAGAAACACTTATAATTAGGGCAACTTGTGTCATTTTAAATTTATATAAGGACATTTTAGGAAAACGAGTAAAATTAACTAATTTAACTCCTCTCCTTAATTCCTCCAAAATCGGTTAAATTACTCCTATAATTAGGACCGGAGGGAGTAACTCCAAGTTCTCCTTCACATCTAATGAAAAATACGTCATTATGTTGATTACATATTTTCCATTGTTATTGATAATTAAAGTTCTCTAAATCTCAATATCTCTTACAGGATCTTAAATATCCTTTTCCCTAGGAATTGATTTAGCGCCTACCTTTCATTTCTCCCTAATGACCAGATAATTAGGCACTTTATGACGGTAATTTTTAACTGTTAAAAACAATGATTTAAACTTCAAAAAAATTCACCCTTCAATTACAATCTTCATACGCACTTAAATCAAATTTAAAATATGTAACTTCATGGTCCCAAGTCTTGCCAGAAGCGTCTCAAATTGACCGTAGAGTAGAGAGCTACGGGTTGGAAGTATGTGGTGCTCATATATAGTTACACACAATGTACTCTCCAAAAATTGCTAGGAGGTGGTAATAAACATACCAAACCAAGTCAAAGTTTCGAATAGACAAGAATAAAACATAATGGTCCATCCATTAGCAACCCATTTCCAAGTGTTTGAACCTTACCAGTTATAATTAAATGAGGACCAGGTTCTTGGTTTGGTTCAATAAGAGTAGAAAGTTAGAGCTAACACAATCACCTGATTGGTCGAGCTAACACAATCACTCCCAAACTAAGAGACAATACCTCATTAAAATATTTATATTCCGACCCAAAGAAAAGTGAAGTACATATCCCACTGTGAAAAAATAACAGTAGGAGAAAGGATAATAAAAAGAACTCGAATTCGGACAAGTCTCACAAAATTTTAAAAGAGCTCGGGGACCCTGAATAAGTCGCAAAAAATCTGAAATTTTATCAAATAAGAGTTAAATACAGAGAAAAAGAATACCTTTGTGTCTCACTAACGTCAGTCTATGAACAATTCAATAAACTGGGCGGTGACATGTTTGGTTAATCAAATTCGCAACAAAAGCCACTGCTGATTTGTTTGACGGAACCAGAGGAACCATCAGGAGTCAGAAGGGGAGCATGCCCGGTGCTTATCTCTAGACCCTGAAAATGGCCAATAGATTCCTGAGGCAACATTTCCGACAAGTCGCGTGGGCTGGCCACAGCAAGCAGAGGCTGATGATGATTTGGCAAATTTGACGAGAGTGCATGTAACTGCTGCATTTGCATAATCTGAGGTTCACCAACTGGTCCACACTGTGGCTGATGTAAGAAGAAAGAACCTTGGGAGTATGGAATTGGATGCCCTTGCACATTATAGGTTTGGGTTAAGGTAGGAGATACTGCCTCTCCAGTAGCGACCTTAAGCCTATCAACCTCTTTCTTCATTGCTTCATTTAGAGCTGCGAAATTATTTACAGACGATTTCAAGTCTCGCAAGTCGCAAGAGTTAAATTTAAGCAAGCAATGACAAGATGTTAGCTAAAATTATAACACAAGAAATATCAGCAGTAGGCTATTGATTTCATATGGGCACATAAATTGTAGGAATCCTCTAAGAAGTATTAGAAAGCATAAAAAGTAACATGAGCCTTGGCTCAATGGCATAGATGTCATCAAAAGTTTTAAATAATTTCTAATAACTTTATGGAAAATTATTTTTTCTTCAGCTCACACTTGTGAAAAAGGAAAACTAGCATGGTTTCCGTGGAATTAATGTCAAAGAAAGAACTTTTATAGCAAGTAACGATTGGAACAGAGATCAAAGAATGGGGAAAAGAGAAAATTTCAGATTACTTCCTAATGAATTATGTTCTGATCTGATTTCACTTTGTTGCCCCATTAAAAAACGACACTCTGAACCTTTGGATATTCATTGCATTCCCTAGACTACTACAAATATGTTAGAGCCAAAAATTAAGGTACATCATAAGGAAAAAATATATCAAGGCAGAATGGGATTTTGAAGTAGTACTGTGGGTAATTTCGGGATTTATCAGACTAGAAAAGAATCCAGCAGGGAATGAAGTCTTGTACAGAATAAGTAGTTTTAGACCACAGGGCACAAAAATGAAATTAGACCAGACTGCTGCTGGTAATCTGAATTTAAACCCCATCCAACACCCCAAAAAGATGGTCGCACAAATAAAATTCACATGTCAAGCTGTCAAACCCAAGTAAGATTGAAAATCGAAACATACCATCACGCAACTTAGCTTGTTGCTCCATTGCTTGTAACCAAAGCTTCAGCTCTGTATTTTCACTAGTCAAACCAGTTGTATCTCTCTGAAAATAAGATGATTGTCAAATAATTGCTTTAGATTAGCATATATAAGCACGCCAACCACCATGCATGAGCATTTTGACAACTAGTCTATAAAAAATCAGAAAATATGAGCATCTGCAGAATGACAAGAAGAAGCAAACACAAATGACAGATAACTAATAACGGAACAATACCAACAACATATCACAACTTGACAAAAAGGGTGTGAACTATGAAGCGTATCCAATCTGTCATCCCTCATAAATAGTAAACATGGAAAATTTCTTCATGTTTGGCTCATGATTGGATATACATGCTTTGTCATCGGCTATTTGCCATTTGTGTTTAAAATATCTGATAAGAACATATATGATTGTATGAACTACAGAGTCCAAATGATTATTCAAATGCAATAAAGGAATCACATATTTGCGTATAAGGTTTGTTGACAAATTCCAAATTAGACAATAACTGATCATTCTGTGAATAATCCACAATCACATATTACATATGCACAAGCTTAGTATGTGAGCATGGATATGGCTGACAAGAGTGACGCTGTCCCTATAAGTAACTGTATCAGTTCTGATGAAGTTCATCAGATAACGATTTGTGAATGTGATGATTAATCTACAAAGTAGGATGGATTCTCGTTTCAGTAAGAACCTGGAAAAGATTTAATTGAGCGGAAAGAGTGGTTGCTTCTGTTTGAAGGGTTTGAATTTTTTTTTCAAGTTCTATTACGTAGCGCGCTTTCCTCTCTTTGGAACGAGCGGCAGATTGGCGATTTGCCAGAATCCTGCGTCAGATGCACAATTTCGGAAACTCTTTAAGAAACAGAAATACGAATCATCAGTAAGGCATATAGACAATAGAGAATTCAAAAGCTTCGAACCATAATAATGAATCATAAACTTAGTAGCATATACCACAAAATCCAATGTGTTTACTCCTGAGCATACATATTTGGAGCCACATTATAGTCCGGCGGGATCCAAAAGGGCAAATCAGATTCCACATTTTCTTATTCGTAACAAATATAAATGGGTCGCGCTCACACTCTCATCCAAAAACCAAGTTCCTTTCTTAAGTGAAAAAACGAAGGAAATCCAAAGCCCCATCCACGAGAAGATTATGCATAATATAGATGGAGAATCATACCTCTTAGCTCGCTTAGGATCAACAATCCACAATTCGGCAAGCTTACCCGGAGCCATTGCCTTCTTAGCCTCAATGGCCTCGAGCACGAGAGTCCCATCGGCTGAATTGCTGTGCCGATGGCGAGGCCTGGAAGGCTTGTCACCGTCCCCGCTAGTCCCAACGAGTCCAGCATTAGCATTATTACTGTCCAATGTTCCAGTTTTGGGGTCGGATGATGCAGAGTGAAGTTGGGATCCAGATTTGTCAAGATCCATATGGGCGGTTAAGATGTGGTCCTCAAATACAGCTAGATCTTGGAAGGCGGAGGAAGGGCCGTCGAAGAGGCAAGGTTCGAGATCGAAATTGTCGGGCAGTCGGAATTGGCCCTCCGATTGAGCGCGGCGGTGGAAGGGGCCTCGAGGAGGATGGTTGGGAAACGACATCGTTTGGGGAGGAGAATGGCCTGGTGAGGTCAATCATGAATCATGTGGTGCCAGGTCACAGTGCGACATTCGCCGCAGCTACGATCTTCCTCCCACTGCAACTTCCACTCTTCACTCTTCACAGGCACCGGTGCCGATCAGATTTACGGTCAAATTCAAAGGACGTCGTTTTTACATATACTCGAGGGACCGGTTATTCCGTTATTTGTCAACCGTTGACACCGGACAGCTTCGATTCAGACAACAAGAATCGAGGTACAATCCTCAATTTCTCATTGCTTAAACAAAAAAAGCGAAAAAGATTTTTTACCTTACATAGCCAATTGGCCATTCCAGAGTGGAGATGGGGCCAACAAAGAAACACGTACCCTTTGGAGGATAACAGAACCCAAAGGCCCAGTTTAATTATACAAGGCATGTTCCCCCATGGTCAGCCCAATATGCAGGCCCAACACTGTCCCGCGTTTTGGGCCACACCTTCTTTCCTAAGTTTAAGAGTTGAAACCTGCTAATACCCAAAACAAGAGCACTAGTCTGGGATCCTCATGCCTATACCGGGTTAGCGGTGGAAAAGGTGACTTATTTTCTATTTGACTTTTGTAGAAGTAAGATAGGAAAAAATTATATTGTAAATGTAGTTTGTGTTTGGATTGACGGTGACAGAAGTAGTTTTTTTTTTTTCAAACGGAAACATGTTTGGATTATTATTTAAAAAGTTGGTTGAAATAGAAAATGACTGAAAAATGCATGAATCTTATTGAATACTAAATATATTAATATTAGTTATATATATTGCGATAATTGAAAATATAAAATTAAAATTGAAATTGAAAAAAAGTTACATTATTATTTTAAAAAAAAAGCAATAAAGTCAAATAACTAGAAAAATGATTGGCAAAAAGAAAAAACCAAAAAAATATAGAGGAATGGGGACATGTGAACACAAGAAAATGTAAAGAAAAGATGACGATGTGGCACGAGACGAGGGAGAGAGAATGTGAAAGGTACAACTCATCTTCGACGCTGCTAGAATTTTCTGCCAA
The DNA here is from genome assembly GCA_025563575.1 of Acacia pycnantha. Taxonomy (NCBI): domain Eukaryota; kingdom Viridiplantae; phylum Streptophyta; class Magnoliopsida; order Fabales; family Fabaceae; genus Acacia; species Acacia pycnantha. The sequence continues at coordinate 1,444,908 of JAMWYP010000054.1, read as the reverse complement.
CGCTCTCGCGCTAGCACTCTGACAGAAGTTAATTTTTTGGTTAAGGCCGAGTAAGAAATAAGTCAACTCAAACACCTCTAACTAGGTTTTTTTCTCATTAGAATTTCTTTCAAATGCCACTGGACTTTTTTGCATGTCAACGCTCTGTAAACGCCATCCCAAACATGTTGATACAAGAGTAGATGTGTTCAGTTGGTCAATGAATTGGTTTATAATTATAAGGTTTTAAGTTCAAATCCTACTACTTTGCAATCCGAAAAAAGAGAATGTTCCTCGCCTCTATCGATGCTCTCTCTCGTCTCCACCACCATTAGGGTTTCTGTCTCGCCAGCGGCGTCCTTGACGCCGGCGAGCCTCCTCCTAAACCTCAATCGCAGTAGAAAAGCAGATCGAAGCTCGAAGAGCCAAGAGCAGACAGGCTTTAGTTCGGAACAGAGACACACAACAGCAACCTTCTACCTTCACCAATGCCGACTCTCCTCTGGTCTCCGTCACTTGTGGCGTCCCTCTGATTTATGTGTGCGGTTGTAGTCTTCTCTTGTCTCTAGGGTGAGTTTTTCCTCTCCCTCTCCAGATTTTTCTTGAGACGGTAGGAGCTACTGTCACACATCTCCCTTGCTGGCGGAGGGGACGCCCATCCTTTTCTTATGCTTTTGTGCTTTTACGTATGTGTGTTTCTACTGTTGTTGTGGTTTTGGGTATTTGTGGTGGTGTTTTCTGCTGTGGCTTGGATTGGTAATCTTGGGAGAAGGGTTTTATCGATGGTCGCTATTACTATGTGTTTTATCTTTGAGAGGTCCATTGTTAGGTTTGTTCGATGGTGGCGCATCCAAAACGCTAGTGTTAGCCAAAATTTGTTTGGTGGGTGGTCGACGTTACTAGATTTGCTTTAATGGAGGAGCAAAAGTATTTTTCAGGACATCACTTGTCTTCTTTCTTCTGAGGTTGGGTTCTCTCTATTCTATACCTCAAGACGGGGCACTTATGTAGCTTATCAATTTGCAACTTATTCTTATAAGGAGTTGTGCCCTATAGGGTGGGTTTTGCAACCAACACCTTCTTTCATTTCACTTCTAACCTTGGATGTTCAGGAAGCCAGTGCAGTCTTTGATGTTACTTTTATTCCCACATTTTTAGTGGTGATTAGCTTTCCTTACATTTGGTTTGTTTTGTTGTATTTGTTAGTTTTCTTGTTTCGGTTTGTTTTCGTTTAGTGTCTGTTCCGATTTATTTTCGTTTAGTGTAATTGTCATGCTTTGATGTAACTTTAATATCAGTATTAATATAAATACATTTTGAGCAAAAAAAAAGTTCAAATCCCACCAAAGTAAAAATCGGGATGACCAGCAGACTAAGGATTCCGGTTCTGGAGATGGGGGGGATAACAAAATGGAGAAGGAATCACATGTCGATGGTTCTGGCGGTGAAGTAGCAAACGAAACTCATATTGATGGAGTTGCAACCGGCGACGAGGGGGACGATGTGAATCCTTTTGGGAAATTGCGGATTTTGAGGAGGGATTTTAGTGGGGTTATTAATTCGGTTGGGATAAAAAGAAAAAAGCGAGCATGTGCGGCGAGTTGTGGCGCAAGATTTGTTGGAGAATAAATTCCCATATCAGGGCTAAAATCAAGGAAGGCGGTTATGGCGGGATCGAGGCTAATAAAAAGGCTTGGTCAACGATGGGGTTTAAGGAAGACCGAGTGGATTCAAGTTGGTTCAAAAAGAAAGAATATTTCTAAAGGGAAATTCAAAGGCAAGGAGTATAAAGCTCTTGTACGTGGCAAAGACGCTAACAACATGTGTGTGGGCCAGGATGTGGTCAACTCCAACTTGAATTCTTTTCATGCTTTGCAAAACGTGGAGCCCAACCGAATCAATTCAATGCCTAATTCAAGTAAGGTGGCTAGCATAAATGGTGAATTAATTAAATGTGACGTCCAGATCCCTATTATTGTGGAGACTCATCCAAGTTCGGATTTGGTGGCGTTGCATCAACATAGTATCGTAGGGGCTGCGGTACATGTACAGGATAATATTTTGAATTCTCACCAACTAGCAGATGAACTCATGAGTGATCAGGATAAGGCGGAGGGGAACCGGCCACACCCCAACACACCCCACTCGTTTCCCAATGAATTACATGATTTGGAATTCAAGGGGTACCGGGGCACGAAGCTTTCCTGCCCTTGTTCGTGATCTCAAATCTCACTATAAGCTGGATTTTATTGCAATTTTGGAAACAAGGTGTTCAAAGAGAGGCATCCTCAAGAAGAGCTAATCGATGGGCTTCCCTCATATGGAGCTAATAGACAGGTGAGGGTTATAGTGGTGGTATTTGGTGTCTTTGGGAGTCTTGTATCTCACATGTTGTGGTTTTAGAACGCCATCATCAATACATGCATCTTGATTACGGATGCATCAAACCATTCTTGGATGTTTACCGTGGTATATGCTAGTCCATCCATCGTCAGTCGAAGGGCATTATGGAGTAATCTTTCCCGGATTGCCTCTACAACTCAAGATCCTTGGCTGATAGGGGGTGATCTTAACGGCACAATGCTTCACTGTGAACGGCGGTCATCTGCCACGTTCCGATGCTCCTATGACCGTGACCTCCTTAGATGGGTTGACATGCACGACTTACGGGATGTTGGATTTGTAGGACCAGAGTTTACATGGAAGCGTGGAACATCTGAGGCCAGGTTAGATAGAATGCTTGCTAATGACCTGTGGGCTTCGTCGTTTCCTAATGCTTCGGTGGCCCACCTACCGTATTTTAAATCGACCATCGGCGTTACTCCTCACTGGACTCGGTTTTGCCTTCTCCTAAACCTAACCTTAAATGCTTTTAAGCCTTATTTTCTTACAATATATATATATATACATATTCCCTCTCACCTTTCCATTTTTTTGGACAAGGGTTGGACCCGAGTCTTACCACTTCATTTCGTGTGTGGGAGGAACACCTATATCCATTTGGATGAAGTGGGCATGAAATGAGTGGGTCAGGTCAACGCAATAATGGTGAGAGATAATTAGCATTGACCAACGACTTAAGATAAGAGCCAGCACACACAAATACAAACACAAGAAATTACGTACGCAAGTGGTAAGTAATTAATGGGATGCAATGCAATTAATGTGGAAGGAGCCTTCCCATGAGAAGGACGTCTCCCCAAATTTCATCATTAACCTCCTCATTTCCGCCATTTTCTCCTCCCATTACTCTTTCTGGTCTTAAATATAAGTTATACTTCTTCCGATCTATAATATATATAAATCACTTTTAAAAGAATGAGTTAGTCAACAATATAAATCACTTGGAGAACAATTAATACTTTTTATAATTTTACCCTTATAATTAATATTTAAATATGGCTCAGTTGTAATCATTGTTGTCAAACTCGCGAGTTGACTCTCTAAGTTTACCGTTTTTACGTTTCTACCTTACTAAATCGAGTTAAGTCTCTAGTAAAATTATGTGAGCTGTAAACTCAGATAAACTCACGAGTTTACACACTAAATTTACCGTTTTTACGTTTGTAGCTTACAAAATTGTGTTAATTTTTTTTTTTCAATTTTGTCATCTTCAACGACTTTATATATGAATTTTATAGAAATTTCTTTATTAAATATAATAAATTATGAATGTTAATATATTTAATTTCAATTATTTAGATTTAAAATATATTTAAATCAAATTATTGTCATTTTTATATTTAAATTATTTAATTTTACACTGTTAATACATATTTAATTATAAAAGTAAACTCTTACGAGTTTACTGATTCGAGTTTGGAATACAAATTTATGTCATTGTCACGAGTTTGCTTAGACTCGTAAGTTTGACAACCTTGGTTGTAATTCTCTTTCAAATTCAAAATCTCATTTAATATATGTAAAGTTGTAAATTTTCTTTAATTCAAGATGATTTTAAATGAGTTAACTATCATTTCTTTATTATGATGAATAAATTAAAGTGACTCGTATTGTAGACTGGTGGGAGTACTCTATTTCTAACTAACTACTTCATCTGTCCCTATATATATGGTCTCATATTTTTGAAAAAGTTTGCCCCCGGATCCATTTGAGTTTGTCTAAATATAAATATATTGTTACCCATTTCACCCTAAATTAATTTAGTTTTTCGTATTCCCTTTATTGTCTAACATCATCTTCTCCACATGCACTCTCTTATATCATTTTATCATTATTATTCTCTCTCTCTCTCTTATATTCATAAATAAGGGCATTTTTTGGGAAAATTATACTCCCTCCGGTCCTAATTATAAGACATATTTAACCGATTTTGGGGAGATTAAGGAAAGAAGTTAAATTAGTTAATTTTACTTATTTTCCTAAAATGTCCTTATATAAATTTAAAATGACCTAAGTGAAAGTAAATCAATAGCTCCTACAACATGCCTCTCCAACCTAAATTTTTTTTTCTTCTACATGCTATCTAATTAAAATAATAGTCTTACAATAAATACATACATATATATATGTGTGTGTGTGTGTGTGTAGATACACATAGACACATATATATAATATGTGTGTGTGTGTGACTATATATATTTGTGTGCACACACACACATAAAATATATATGTGCAGACACACACACAAAATATATGTGTGTAGACACACACATATATACATACATACATACATAGATACATACACATATATCTAAAAGTTTCATTGACTGGAAGAGTATACGCGTCCACATACATATACTCACAAAAAAGCAAACACACTTGAGAGAATAAAATAGGGGTATTTTAGGAAAAAAATTGACAATTATTAGAATGTTGTCTTATAATTAGGACCAAAACCAACTCTCAAATGTTATCTTATAATTAGAACCAGAGGAGTATTTCTTATATATTTATTACTTTTAACTAATTTTAATTGTTCTCTATAATATATACCGCAATTTGGTTAATAGAAACTACTCCATCTATAGGGACGAAGGGAGTATTTGACCGGGGGGGAAAACTAATTCATGCAGTGGCTAACAATATTGTATTTGTTATTTCCTACCGTTCACAATATAAATCTCTTATAAAAAAATGACTTGGTTTATAATATAAATTATTTTGAGAGTAATTAATATTTATTTGTAAATATTGCTTTTTTAACTAATTTTTAAATATGACTTGGTCCACGATATGGGTAAAATTGGACATTTCTTTCAATTGAAGATAAATTTAATAAGTTATCTCTCATTTTTTTAAATTTTTTTTTGATTAGTTAGTTGAAGTGACATATCCTATGAATAGGAGGGAGTATAAAATTCAAATTAATTATAACATTATATTTATTAATCACACTAAATTCTAACATCATGCTCTTATTATTTTATTTATAAATCATTTTCAACATGTTTAACTAAAACTAAAAAACAATCATGATAAATCTCATGAAATATGCCTAGAGTATAAAATTTAGGGTAAATGAGCAAAAATACACATATGCTTTACTCCCGGGAGCATTCAGCACCATATGCATTTTTTGAGAGCAAAAATACACACGTGATTACCATTTTGGAGCAAAAGTCGCATCTCACAGTTATGTTACTGTTCACTGTGATGAGAGAGAAAGAGCTGACGTGAACAGTAACATAACGGTGAGATGTGACTTTTGCTCCAAAATGGTAACCACGTGTATATTTTTGCTCCCAAAAAAAAATATAAGGTGCTGGGCGCTCTTGAGGATAAAGTACATGTGTATTTATACACCTTTACCCTAAAATTTATATAACAATAAATGAATAGTCAAATCGTACTTTCCTGTGATTTATTTAATGATGCCTCGTATAAATAGAATATAGAAGCTAATTTCTCTCTATGTGCCACCATATGAGTTTGATTACTACTTTCTATCATTACCCTTATTTTATATATATATATATAATACTCTCTAGAACTAACAAATTCCTTGGGAAAAGGGTCAAACCAAGAGGCGTTTTATGAAAGGGAATGAAAGGGAATATGTTAATTAGCCATATTCCTTTTGTATTTGTGTGTGGAAGTCTCACCTTCCCGGAATCAGTTTTCTTGCCTATAAGGAGGAGTTTGTCTCATCTGGGTCGTCTAAATGAGATCTAGACGGCTTAGATTTAATTTATTTATTTATTTTTTAAAAAAAATTATTTTAATAGGTAGAAAATCTAAAATAAAAATAATCTCTCAATTAATATTTTTTTAAGAAATGATTTTCTTAATTAAAAAATCACCAAATAAAAAATATCTCATCTAGACGGTCCAAGCTTCCCCTACCTATCAGTGTGGGAACTCTTCAATGGCTAGCTGGGGCCAAGGCCCCAGCTGGCCTTCTAAAATCTTTTAAAATTTGTTAAAATGTATGTATATATTATATGATATTTTATTTTGACCAATAATTTGGTCCCAGCTAATTTCTTATCAAGGCCCCAGCTAGTGGCGAAGCCATGTTATGGCCAGCTGGGGCATTGACCCCAGCTGGCCTTCTCTTATCTTATGTATTTATATATATGTGTTATATAATATTTTATTTTGGCTAATAATTTGGCCCCAACTAATTTATTATCTTTTCTATAATTATACTCTCTTTTTTATTAGGACAATGTTTAGTTCATTATTCATTGGGTTGTGAGAGGAAAGTAAAATTCTTGTTTGAGATACCTACTTAAAATGTTAGTATCATCTTATATCCGGCGCTATTCATCTTCATTTTAATGACTAAATAGGTACTTAAAATCACTTCTTTTCACCTAACTCCTTTTATGAAAGTTATTCTATGTATTTTTATCTTTCTAATGAGGGTAATATTGTGCTAATTATTAAAAATTTTGGGAGAGTCTTGAGTTTTGACAATAGATGATTATATATAAGTAGAGGAGGATTAATAGCTAATTTTAATCGGTTTGGATTTATTATTTGGTTGTCTTATGATTTTATAATGAATTTCTCTTTAAAAAATAGATTATTATAGTTTATTTGCTTAGCTGAAATTGAATCAGATTTGCATGTTTTTTTTAAAAAAAAAAAAATTGGGGTTCATATTTTTTTTTCCTCCAATTATTTTGTTTTGAGATAGGTGGAATGTACATTTAAGTGTTAGTTTTGTGGATTGAGTAGTACTATAATCATTAATGTTTAGTGACAGAATATACTAATTAACACTTACAACAACATATATTATGGGTCACCAAATTTGTTGTAGGTTGAAAAAGTTGAGTGAGGATAAACAGAAAAATATAGATGTGTGTTCTTTAAGAAGAAAATAACTTTAGAAAATGATATTTCTAAAAAAATAATTTCTGAAAGTGATGCACCTTGTAATGAGTCTCCTTCCAAAGACCATAGAATTTTTGTTTACTATATTATCTTTTGATTTATAATTGTCAGTTATTATTTATTTGTATTTTGTTATGCGATATTATTTAGTAAATAGTTCAATATGTTTATTTTTTAGCCCGGGCTAAAATAATTTCCTGGTTCCACCACTGCTACCTATCCTTGATATGCAGGAAACCAGTTCCCACCATCCCCATCCTTTTTATCACGTTTTTTCATAGAAGTGATTAGTAATAATTTCACATTGTTAAAGTGGGAGGAGATGATTAATTAGACTGTGTATATGATTATGAAAGAGGGAATATGATACGAGTTAAACGTGATTATTTGATTTTCTTATATATACTCTACTTAGTATTTTGCTTTTGTACTTGGGGATTATAGTAGGTAAAAAGTGAATGAAACAAATAAAAGTATGACTTTTTCATTCTCCCTCCACACCAGAAAACCACTTCTAACCATCCTTTTTTTAATTAAGAAGATAAACTTGATCGTAATTACACGTGCTTAAAACCTGATATTCTCAACTTATGGATATTCTATTTGTTAATTAAAGGTCATCATCAACAAAACAAAAACGTAAGAAACACGAAGCATTAAAAATGTGGACTATCTCTTAACACGCAAAATGAAACAGACAGCAGAGTTTGTCGTAGCCCTGGTATATGGAGAGAATTATCGGAATAAAAATTAAAAAAAAAAACGTTCATATGTAAATTATTCAAAAAAAAAAAAATCTTAATGTAACAATATTTATCTTATTTAAAAAAATCAAAAAAATTATTTGATTATAACATATGACATGATTTCTCTAAAATACTTATATGTAACATTAAATTATATATCAATTTATATGTTAAATAAATAAATTTAGGAAAAAAGTCAAATATTAGGCTAAGACAAAAAAAAAATGTTTTACATTTAGGACCAAAGTCAACTAGCAAATGAGTAATAATTATACGAGCATAATAAATAATACTTCATCCGGCTCTAAATATAAGACATAATTATCTAGTTAACTAGTTTGGAGGAAATAAAGAAGATTAATAAATTACCACCTCAGGTCCTAATTATAGAAACACTTTTGTAGTGCAATTTGTACTACAAAAATGTTCCTATAATTAGGACCGGAGGAAGTATTTAATTTATCATATGTTATATGATCTCTAGAATTTTTTTTTTTTTTTTGTATCATTATATTATACAAGAGAAACTAATTTGAAGAAAAATGGTATCTTTATTCATCATATCATATGGTGAATAGTGCACAGAAAATTCTTTTGGTGCCTTGGATTTTAACATACACAAAGATGTGTGGACTATCATATTACAAAAGTACGAATTTATAAGAAAAATATACTCCCTTATGTCCTAAATATAAGATAGAGTGAATTTTTTAAAAGATGTTAAGAAAACTAATTAAATTACTTTAAAATATATGTATTTATTATTTGTTCTTCAAATTATTTTACCTAACATATAAACTGATATATAATCTAATGATACTAAATAACTTATTTACCTTTCTTAATTTCTCTAAAAAAAAGGTTAAATATGTCTTATATTTAAATCCAGAAAGAATATAACAAGTTTTAGATTTGTTTTTAGAGTCAATCTCTTCTACATATTGCTTGGAGATAGGATTCTTCCCAACAGCCTCATTATAATCTCATGTGTTTTGGGTCTTGCTTATGTTGGATAAGAAATTTTGCTTTCTTTTCACATTCCAGGCTGAATACTTTGGAAGTTTCTACTTAAAAAAGGCTTCTTCTTTTTTTACCTCCTATTGGAGTTTTTTTAGAATCAACCAATATCCTTAAGTGAATTTAGTTTTTCTACAATTCATACAATTCAAATAGCTTCTTCTTTCTTATAAAAAAAAATAGCTTCTTCTTTAACTTCTAGGTTTTTACAAGGGTTAAAAGGCTTAAATGCCTCGAAAGTTTTTGCATATAGGCATTGAGTATCTTAAAATTTTTAAAGAGGTAAATGTGTCCTGAAAGTTTACAAAAGGGGACAATTTCGCCTTTCCATTAACTAGCCTTGGGTCAACGTTTGTTGACAAAATATGCAAAGGTGACATACCTATATGGCATTCATCTCATCCTTTTCCTTGTCCACGTCAATCGTAAAATTTTTTAGTAGGAATTTTGTTTTTTTTTAACAAAAAAACTTAGATCCTCCCCAACAATGTATTTGGTCCTTAATATAAGACTCAGTTGAGTTATTTGGAGAGCTTAAAAAAGTTAAATAAATTATATAATTATATATTAATTTATAATTCAAGCAAATTAGTTGGAAAGAAATAATAAATATAAATATATTAAAGTATGGTACCTCAAGAGTTTCACGTTTCGATGATATATAATTCTTTATTGAAAAAACACTAGTTCTCCTAGTTGATTAATTTGAGAGACTAAAAATACTAAATAAATTATTTTAATGTATTATATTTATCATTTTTTCCAAACTAATTTGCTATATTATTATGGTTTAAGAGAAAGTAAAAGCATCCACTCGAAACTACAGAAGAAGTGTGTTGAATCAAGAGCAGACAGTAAGCGTCTTTATTATAGACGCTTTCTTCTGTCTCCTTTTAGATAGGTCAAGCCGACACACGAGTCCACATTACATGCTTAGAGTTAGGTGTTTTTTTGTTGTTGTATATATTGTATTTATTTAGATTTAAATTATATGCTGCTTTTTGAGATGTTTCTTGCACCCGGTATCTCAAATTAATTAATTTCCAATTCTGCATTTGTCTGTAACACCAGTATTATGAAAATTAATTAATTTGAGATACTAGGTGCAAAAAACATCTTATAAAGCAGCATATAATTTAAATCTAAATAAATACAATATATAAAAAATTAAAAAAAATGCTTATACCTCTAATTAGAGGTATAAGCACCTAACTCTAAACATGTAACGTGGACTCGCCGACACAACAGGCATTGCGATGCGAAGAGCTTTGCTCGAAGAAATAGAGGGAGCATGTATCATACATGACTTATAAATTAATATATATTTAAGAAATTTATTTAGCTACTTTAATCTCCCCAGATAACTCAAGAAATTCATATATCAAGGAACGAGGACATTGAGGGGGAGGATCTGAGCTTTTTAAAAAAAAAAAAAAAATCATACTAAAAAAAATCTGACAACTGATATGGACCAAAAAAGGGTGAGTTAGATACCACATAGGAATACCACCTTTGCATATCTGGTCTTGATTATTAGGGCTAGTTAACATAGGTGTAAAATTTCCCCCTTTTTAAAACTTTCAAGATACCTTCGCTGTTTTGAAAATTTTAAAGTGCCCAATGCTTAGGAGTAAAAACTTTCAGGACATTTTAGTTCTTGAACCCTTTACAATTTCTAAACTCATATCCGGCTTCCTATTTTAATTTGTAATATTTAGACTTTATGCAATTTTTTTATATATAGCATTTTGATATTTTTTTTTTTGAAAAAAAGGCACACAGAAAATTCTTTTGGTGCGGTTTTGGGTAGATTTTTGTTTTTTTTTATTAAAAAAAAATTTTAGGTGGAGGTAGATACAGGTATTCCACTAGGGTCAGGGTATGCTTTCAGGCTCAAAGAACGTTTATAAATATACTTACAGATTGCCCACCAATGAGGCCTTTACATCAACAAGCAAGGTTGAAGACCCAAGAAAGCAAAGCACACGTGTGAGTGAATCCCCAGGTGGCCTTGAGTATGTGGGCCTGTACACAGAAAGCTTAAATAATTTAATTAAAATTAAATGACACCTAAAACCATAATATTAAAGATAATTTCCAAACATTATATCAATCATGTCAATTTCCTCTTGGTATCTACAGCTTTGAAGTGACAAGAGACAATTAATTAATTAGCAATAATTTCTTAACTCTCTTGGCCTACCTAATTAACCCACATTTGATTCAATTTAACCATCAGAAAGAAAGGGAGAGGTTAAGAAAGTAGTTGATCATTAATTAATAAACATTAATACTTTGATGGAAACTTTCCAAGGTGTGTTAGTTCCACAGACAAGAACAGGTGGCTTCCCCAAATGGACCAGCCAAGGGCCTCTATCTTTTATCAATTAGTCATCTTCTCTTATTAATAGGTTATTTCCATTGTATATATTTTGCTTGAATTAAGAAAAATATTAAATATTTTTTATACACTTTTCAATATTAAATCTGACTTAAAATTTAACATATACACTTTTTAATAAAATAACAATCTACACAATAATAAGTTAAGGATAAATAATATATTCATATTAAAAATTTAATGATGTAACTTATAAATATAACCGGACAAGTATTATCATTTATCAATATAAGAAACTTCTAATGAGTGTGGATCACTCAGGGATGGAAATAGGCCAGGCCCCTATCAGGCGGCCTACAAGGGCTTGTCAGTTGGCTGGCTGTTTGTTAAAAGGCTGCCAAGGCCTATTTAAAGGCCTAAATGTGTAAATAGGCATATGTTATTAAGGCCAACGACTGTAAGCCTTCTTGAGCCTAGCCTATTTACACATTAAATAAATAGAATTATATTTATATTATATAAATAATATAATATTTATTATTTTTCATTTTTATATTCTACTAAAACCTTATATTTATATAGTTTTGATAGGCTCAAAGTGTACAAAAGCCTATTTATGGCCTCTAAGACCTACATATGAGGCCTTTTTAAAGGCCTACATTGTAAGTAGGCCTTTAAAAGGCTTGATGCTCGACTGAGCCTTATGAAGGCTCAGCCTGAGCCTAAAAAAGCTCGCATTCAGCTCGCCCTGCTCGCGCCTTCTACCACCATTACAGGCTCAGACCTATTTAACCAAAGCCTGACCTGGCCTGGCCTATTTCCATCCCTAGGATCACTAATATTTTAACATAAGTTTAACTTTGGTCCGAGTTCTTTGAATTAACATTCTAAGAGTTTGTTTGGCATGACAAATGTGATTTTTTAAAACTTAAAAGGTCAATTTAAATCTAAAATGATGTTTAATATGGTTTTAGGGCAACTAACTTTTTATACACAACTACTTTAAAGTTGAAACAACTTTTCTTGTTTTTTTCAATCATATTTAATATTACTTTTTAATCCTTTAAACAAGTTTTTATTGGGAAAGTTTCAGTCAACTCATATGGAAGAGAGTTTATTTTTCCAAAAAGATTCTGAAATTTTACTATACCCCTTTAGATCAAATTAAAATTAAGTTTTGTGTGTGAAAAGACAATAATGTCTTACTTTATTTTTTAAATCATTTTACTTATCTTGTGAATATCTTTATTTGTCTTGTAAATTATTGAAATAAAATTCTTTTAAACATCTTTATTTGTCTTGTGAATTATTCTTTTATTTATCTTCTTCTAAGTAGCCAAAATGTTTTTGTTAACTTATTGGTTTTTTTTAATCTCTTTCTTTATCTTGTAAATATTTTTATTTATATTTTAAATATCCTTATGAAAAAAATAAAGTAAGGACGTTATTGTATTTTCACCTATAAAATTTAATTTAATTTTAATTCAAGAGTGTAGTAAAGTTTCAAATTTTTTTACTTCAACTAAAATTAAGTTTCGAGTTGAATGAAATTTTCCCATTTTATACAGAGCAAACTTTTTAATAAAATTTTATTTAAATATAAATCATATTACATTAATAAACTTTTAAATCTCCTACTCCAAGTACAATTTGAAAAAGTAAGATGAGAGAAACTCAGAAAAGCCACTTTTCTCAGCACTAATACAAACAGCCCCTTAATAATAATCAACCTCAAGTACGTCCGTGAGTGGGGAGATCAATTCAAGATATAAACAATCAAGTTTCAAATAAAAGAACAAATTTTGGAAGGGGACGTGTTTCCGTTTTCATGTGAGGGCTTCGTTGTCTTGAAAAGGCAATTAGGGCCGCGTGACGTTCACCCTATGGATCCTTACTTTTAACGTCCTTACACGCCACACACTGTCACTCTCACCAACCTTCATCCCTATTCCATCCATTTTTTCACACATCTTCCTTAACAAAGATGGAGACATCACTGTCCCTGAAAGCAACACCCCCCAAAAAGAAAAAAACCAAAAAAACCCTCCCTCTCTTCTTCACTGCGTTTTCGTGATGTTCTCAAACACTTGCCCGCATTGCGACAAAAGGGTTTTTCTACACTCAGACTAGCAAGGTTTGTCCCATTAACCTACCTTTAATTATTGTTTTCCCTGTCTGTGATTAGTTACGCTTACATGTGCGAGTGGTGTTTAATTCTGTGTGATGATTATGATGATGACAATGAAATGGGTCTGAGAATTTTCTAGCTGTATTGTGAATCGTTGTTTACGCAGAAAAGGGAGCTGATTGAGTCGGGTCTTATCATTGCTGACTCGTAACTTTCAAGTCTTTGGATTAACATTGCCTTAATCAAAATGGGGTTGGAAAAAAAAAAAAAAAATCTGCTTTTGGTTGGGGCATTTCAATGTTGCAATCAAATGAGGAGGACAGGAGCCTCTATGATGGTCCCATGTAGTTTTCTTTTGGGATGATATGAATGATTTTAGTTTCTTATTCAAAAAATAAAATTGCAATCAAATAATGGACGTTGGATGAGAAAAATCAGAAGAGGAAGAAGAAGCTGAGATTGCTTCAATCTTAAATTAATTGTTGAGTGGGAGAGTGGGAGAAGGATTTGGTGCTCAGAATAAGTACTCCTTTAAATAAGCTAATTCTGAGATTAGGTGGGATCAGGTCCCATAATCAAAATTCCCAAAACCGCCTTTATTTTATTTTTCTTTTAATTTCTTTCTTGATTCCTTGATTGAAATCTCTGCATGTCATGTCTCACACCAACTATGAAAATGGAACAAAACAACAAACAAGCTATCTGACTTGCTTTCTTTTGCTCAAATATTATCTGTGTCCCAAGTTGGTCCCAAGTTGTCTCTGCAACCTCTAAACATTACATAGCACCTAGGACACGGTCACTGCCTCCAATCTCTACAGAGAAAATAATTAAAGCCATATATACCTTACCCTCTTCCCCTTCTTTCTTTTGCATAAAAAACCTCCCTCTCCCTCCCTATCTCTTTCCCTCCCTTGTTTTGTCTTCTGAAGAATTGTCAGAGCCTTGTACCTCAGAACTTTCAGAGCCTTCGAGAAATAGATTGGAATGGAGTGGAGAGGCTAAGATAGCATCCATCACCACTTGTCCTTGTGATAGAAAATATGCTTCTTTGAAATTGAAAGCCTCTTCTGCCTGTTGTCTGTACTTCATCAAGTTAAAAACAAAATCTTTTTATCTGCGTCTGAAGAAAAGATAAATCATCAACCGGCTACTGCTACACAAGCATGTGATGATTTTCAAGGCTATTTGCTCAGATAACTCAGCTGATATCAAAAGGGTACGAGAATTTTGAGCTTTTGTGATCGGAATCATTGGATAGCACAAGAAGAGATCTGATATAAATGGCTCGCCTACTGCTAAGCACAGATTCAACCTCAATCCCATCAGGTAATGGCAACAGAACAGGTGGTTTTAACACTAGTGATACCAACTTTGACACAAACATGGTGATTATACTAGCGGCCTTGCTCTGTGCACTAATATGTGCTTTAGGGTTAAACTCAATTGTAAGATGTGCTTTGAGATGCAGCAGCAGGTTTGCTTTTGAGACACCAGATGAAGCTGCAGCTCGTGTAGCAGCAAAAGGGTTGAAGAAGAGTGTGTTGCGTCAGATCCCTTTAGTTGTATATGGTTCATCAGGTTCTACTGATATTGGAGCCACTGAGTGTCCAATTTGCCTAGGAGAGTTTGTGGATGGAGAGAAAGTTAGGGTTCTTCCAAAGTGTAACCATGGATTCCATGTTAGCTGCATAGACACATGGCTTCTCTCACATTCTTCTTGCCCTACTTGCAGACAGTCTTTGTATGAACAACATAGTGCTGCAAACTCTTCTGGTTCTGGGCATGTATAGTTGTATGTCGCTGTGGATGAGGTTTGCCAATCTTAACCCTCCACCATCAACTCATCAAGATCTCTACCACAGAAAAAAGAAAAAAGGATGAAGAAATAGTGAATTAGGTTGTTTATAGCTTTCTATCTTGGGATTTTTCTTTTTCCTTTCTTTCTTTGTTTTTTTTGTTTTTCCTTTTGGGGATTTGCAGAGTGATTTGTATGGAGCTATCAGCCAGGTAAACATAATCAGTATTGCTGGTTAAAATTTCCTGATAATGTTTTCTGAGGGTCCTTTCCCATTCAGTGCTTGTAAATGTTCTCTGTCCTTAAAGCAAAATTGTACTGAATCTTGAAAGTTTGTTTCTTGCAAATTGATTGAAAGCCAAATGATACCCTACTAGTAGCTTGAACTTTCCCTACCCGAGAAGAATGGAAAAAGTGCTTATGAATGATGTTTTATTTAACTTGTCTTTTCTCTTTGGTAAAATAGGAAAAAAGAAGAAGAAGAAGAAAAAGAATGTCCCTAGACAGCACTTGGATCTCTGATTTACCTCATTCTAGGGTGTTCTCCTTGTAAATCCTACTTAACCGCCATGATCCTTTCTTATCATATTATTTGAGTTCAAGTGGTTGTTAGTGGACAATTTGATAGCAAGTGACTGAACTATCTGTGTTGAGTCTATCAGATTGATTCCTCATGAAAGACAATTCATCTGCTCTGCATATGTATCAAGGCAGACATCAACCTGGCTTTTTTCAGTGTGGGTTGCAGATACCTTATCACATGGAATTCTACTATCTAATAGCAAATAAAACTAATCTTAAGGAGCAAACCTGTTTTGGGATTTTAGGCATTTTCCTCCCCACTTGAAAATTGATTCCCACTAATTTCAATTATATAGTTGAAAATGGGTTCCGACAGGAAACCATTTTCCAACTGAAAATGCAAACCAAACATCTATCGTCGGAGGGAAAATTAGATTTTCCCTTTCCTGTCCCCCATTTTCAACGAATCAAACCGGCTCTTATGTGGCAAAGTGCTCGTAACAGTTGTTTCAGGTTGCAAAGTTCCAGTTTGATATGCATCCCAAACTTACAAAAGCCCAAAACATGAGAATCCTCTTATATATAAAAAAAAAAGTAGATCACTAGGCCTAAAAGGAGCAGAGATATCTTTTTTATTCTTTTCTTCTTCACTGATCTTACACATGTTTGATACTCCAAAATCCTTCTTATCACATTTCTATTTCATGACAGACTCAGGTGACACTCAAAAAAATGTTGCCATGCAATGCTGGCACCTTTACTAGCCCTGAAAATCCATAACATTTTTAATCTTTCCAAACTCTTGCAAATTCTGAGTGGTCTCCAAGGTGGATTTATGATAATTAGCTCAATTCAACTACATGAGTGGGGTTGAAATGCGAGGAATTGGACAGGCAACAAGTTTAGAAAGAAAACAACTATGAGTGGACATTGTAAGTTACAGAAATGGTAAGGAAAGGAAAGAGAGAGAGGGAGAGGAAGTTACTTGGTTCATTAGCTAAAGTAAGACAAATTTACAAATGCATATTTAGGATCATTTTCAGATCAATTTATACCTTCAAATGCAAATTTACATAAATTGAAACAAAATTTCTCTTATATACTTATTTCGTATAACGTAAATCATGATTGAAAAAAATTGTTTATGAAGGTTTCAATAGTTATTTCAAACTAGCATTATACTATAAACTCTTTCTCTTTTCACTGTTTGATTTGATGGGCAAATTGAGTGCATACAAGAAAGAGAGCGTATATAGAACACAAAGGAATAACTACTAGTGTTTGATTGATGGCATTTGTGTGGTCTTTGGAGGCCCACAGTTTTGAAAACAGAGAAAAGAAAATTCATTGAAGCACTAGCTGTGAATTTCGTCCAAGTAATGAGAATTTGGGATTCAAATTTGAAAGAGACGTTTTATAAAAAAACAAAAGGAATCCATTCATTATTGGACCACTAGTAGTCATCTCCTCCTATGCCTATATACTTGTCTCATGGCTTCCCACATCATATATATCTCAGATTCTCTCTCTCTCTTTTTTTTTTTTTTTTTTTTTTTTTTTATGGGTTAAGGATTTATTCACTGTTAATATATACTTCCTCATATCCTAAATATAAGATAAAGTTGATTTTTTTATAGAGATTAAGGAAACTAATTAATTACTTCCGAGTATTTGTATTTCTATTTTTTTCTCCAAACTAATTAGTTTGACTAATAAATTAATATATAATCTAAAGATATATAACATATGATATGATTAAATAACTTATTTGACTTTATTAATCTCTTCAAAAAAATCAATTATGTCTTATATTTAAGACTGGATGAAATACTTTTTTCTTATCTTCGTACACATCAAACTGAAAGATTCAAAGCTGTCATTTCAACCAAAAAAAAAAAAACAAAGCTACCAATTTTCTACTACCTTCTTTCTTTCTTTCTTTTTTTTTTTCCTGGCTCTACTGGAAAGATGTGTATCACACGAAAGTGACGAAACACAATTCCACTAAAGATGATTCGTACTAGTTATAGCTTACCTTAAAAAAATGAAAGACACAGACGTTTTGTAAGATCATTCGTTTCAAGGAAAGATTGATCATGGGCTTTGCGCCCACTAAGTAAAAACATTTCGGCGTCCCCGGAGGCCCAGATAGGTTAACGAACTCGTGCATGGTTATATATTTTGGGCTAATAGGCCCAAAATCAATATAATTGAAGAACTCTTCTAAAAAAAAAAGAAAAGAATTAACTGAATAGTTGCGAAATTTTATTTAACTTGGGTTAGCCTTCCTCTCCCGTTAAAGTAGCACATGGTTGTCCTTGATTCAGATCTTTTCAAGTGTACCTTTATTAATTTATTCATTTATGTTACACTTATTCAAAAGGAATATATGATCAATAAAGAACCTTCTAATTTAGTGACATCAAGTAAAACTATTTTAGGTTCTCTCTTTATAATGACAAAAGGAAAGTGAAAAATACACCGACTCTGCTATGATTAATAAAGAAAGGAAAAATGTAAAGAATTCAGTTAAAATGGTGAGGAAATTAAGGTCAAGACAAGACATAAAAACTCCTTATCTTTAATATTACATGAGCTGCTAGATGAAAAGTTGGAATTGGTCATAAATATAAGGTTTAATAACAATATTATTCCTTATAATTTGACGGAATTTTTAATTTTGATCCTTATAGTTTTTTTTTGTTGAAAATGGCTGATTACACTTAATCAGAAACCACTGAACACCGACGAACACCTACAGCGCCCGAAACATCTGCTTGAAGAAGACCCCTCATGGCCTCCGGTGGATCCTTTAGGATATGATATCCCAAATCTAACTGCAATGCGTAGGTGGCAAGGAAATCTGCACACCTATTTCCTTCACGATAAACATGAACAATGGACACCCGCCAATCCCTATCCAGCAATCTCTGGATTTCCTTAACTATGCTGCTACTTCCATGGCTCACTGTCTCTGTATCCTGGATAAGCTCTAGGGCCACTAAGCAATCAGCCTGAACATTAATGTCCTTGTAACCCATCCGCCAAACGAGATTCATCCCATCCATTAACGCCCACAACTCTGCCTGAAGCGAAGAGCATCTGCCTATATTTCGGCAACACCCATGCAACCATTTCCCAAAGATAATCTCGACAACACACTCGCTCCCCGCACCCACCGTTCCACACTTCTTTGCACCATCGCAATTCAAAACCACATTCGGATGAACTGGCTTCATCCAATAGATAGTCAGATTTCGATTCGGGTTGGCTACATGTTGCGATATACTGCTCATCTCCTTAGCTTGATTGTTGAAACCAGCAAGAATTCTAACCTCCCGAGCTATCCTGTTGGCAGGGTGATGCGTTTGTTGAAACAGCAGCTTGTTCCTTGCCTCCCAAAGCTTCCAGCAAACTAGGCCAAAAGAAATAGCCCATGGAGTGCTATCGTCACCTGTAGCGTTAACCTTACCGAGATTCTGCACCATCCATTCACGGACCCCCCCTTGGAAGAAAACCTGGCGTTGATGAGTTGGTATGAAAAAACTCCAGACCTCCTTTGCGAAGCTACAATGCCGCAAGAGGTGATCAATGTCCTCTACCGTAGATACACATCGAGCACAAGTATCCACCTCTGTCATATGTCTCCGTCTCCTCACTGCATTCGTAAGTAAGCTATCTCGACCTACTAACCATAGGAATACGCGAATCTTCTGTGTACCTCCGTTCTTCCATATCAGCTTCCAAAGTCTATCCTGGTCATCATTCCCCGAACCATTTATCAAATCATACGCCGAGGCAACAGTGAAACGTCCGTTCGCTGAGAGATCCCAGAAACTAGATGCTTGCCCATCCTCTCTGTCTGGAGTTTTGCAACCTGCAATTCTAGATAAAACCTGTTCTGGTAAGTCCTCAATAAAGAGAGCCCAATTCCAGCCTCCCTCCGCTGTGACAAAGTGGTTTACTGGAAGTAAAAGTTCTTCCGCCGTCACATCCCTGAACGCCAAAAGTTTGAGTGGTCCCACTTCTGGTACCCAATTATCCTGCCAGAAACGGATACACGATCCGTCCCCCAGCGCATAGCGTGAGCCCAGATCTACTTCCTCCCAGAGATTCCTTAAGTTCCTCCATAGGTACGATGAACACCCATTTTTCTTACTCCGAAGGGGCCTAACTTGATCATCCCATCCATACTTTCTTCTAAGGACATCAACCCAGAGAAGGTGAGGTTGTGATTTGACGGCATAAGCTAGTTTCATTAGGAAAGCCTGGTTCTGCGTTGCAAGTTTCTTAAAACCACCACCCCCTTGTGAGCTTGGTTGACACATATCACCCCAATTCACCAAACTCGGTCTATGACTCGCATCCGTTCTTCCCCAAACAAAATTACGAATATGTCGCTCAATACGTTGACACACACCTGAAGGCAATTTAGTAGTTTGCATGGCATATGAAGGGATTGTAGCTAAAACTGATTTAGCCAGAGTCATTCTTCCCGCCAAAGACAACGTCTTAGAAATCCATCCTGACAGCTTACTCTGAACTTGCTCCTCAAGATAAGCATAAGTCGCCGATGTCACCCGTTGATGTAAGAGCGGGACACCCAGATACTTCCCCAGATTGTCAGTTGATCGAAACCCCAGGTCTTCACCAATCCTCATTCGTTTGCACTGTGGCACATTTTTTGAAAAACAAACAGCGGATTTGGCACTACTTACTTTGTGTCCTGAGCTTGAGCAAAAATCAGCGAGGGTCCGCTTTACCAGAGAGATTTGTGAAGCTGCGGTAGAGCTCAAAAGCACTAAATCATCTGCAAAAAATAAATGTGAAAGAGGTGGGCCACCCCTTCCCAATGTGACAGGGATCCATTTCTTTTCTTGGACCTGCAGATTAATAGTCTGTGATAGTCGCTCCATACACAACACAAAAAGGTAAGGAGAGAGGGGGTCCCCCTGACGGATGCCTCTAGTTGGGACAAATTTCTCCGATCGAGCGCCTTGCCAAACTATTCTCATAGTACTAGTAGTCACACAGGTCATCACCGCACGTACAAATTCCTCAGGTAATCCTGCATCAAACAGAGTTTCCTCAATAAAGTCCCATCTCAGTCAATCATACGCTTTCTCCAGATCCACCTTTATCGCCATCCATCCTGTGGAACCCCGCTTATATCGCATAGAATGGAGGACTTCCTGTGCGATAATGACATTATCTGAGATCTGTCTCCCAGCAACAAAGCTCGCTTGGTTGGGTAGGACCAACCTTGGAAGCCACCTCTTCAGACGGTTTGCCAAAACCTTAGTAATGATCTTATAGGGAACAGTGCAAAGGCTTATAGGTCTAAAGTCATTCATTCGCTCTGGGACAGGGATTTTAGGAATAAGCGTTATAAGAGTCTCGTTCAAATCCCCATCAAAAGTACCCTGATCAAAAAAGCTCCTAATCATCTGATAGATTGATTGTCCTACTGTGCTCCAATTCTTTTGAAAAAAAGTCGCATGTAAGCCATCAATTCCAGGAGCTTTTAGAGGCTTCATTTGAAAGAGCGCTGCATGCACCTCACTAATAGAGATATTCGAGCTCAGAGATTGCGCCATAGCAGCGTCCATATTGGGGAAAAGGCCCCAAAAAGGGTAACCAGGGACTTGCTCCATTTCGACAGTGTATAGCTTAGAGAAAAATGCCAGAGCCCACGACCGGAGAGTCTCAGTGTTGGTGCACCAGCACCCATTCTCATCGCGTAGCCCGCCAACAAATTTTTTACGACTTCTTTGGACGGCTTTCGCATGGTAGAAGGCGGTGTTCCTATCCCCAAATTTAATCCAGTCACACCGCGCTCTTTGGGCCCACAGAATGCTTTCTTGTTCACAAGTATCTTCAAAATCTTTCCTCAATTCTCCATCAAGTTGCTCCATCCGATTGGAATGCTGAGACTCCTGGGCCTTTGGATCCCCCCAAGCCGTGCCATGATACGTCGTTTACGAGACCCAATGCTACCAAAGACATCTCGGTTCCACAGCTTCACTGACTCCGTAAACCTTGCAATATTAACTATCATAGTATCATCCTCAGACCAAGCATCTTTGACGACTTTCTCAAAGGAAGCCTCATTCGCCCAAGCAGCCAGGTACCTAAACAGTCTCTGTGTAGGAGGGAGCAATTCATTTGTGCGAATATGGACACAAATAGGTCTTTGGTCGGAGCTCAGCTTAGGAAGATGCTGTACTAAAGTATTACCAAAGGAGTTCAGGAGAGTAGGATTCCCTAAAGCGCGATCAAGGCGCTGCAACAAAGTACCCCTTCTCCATGTAAATTTTGGCCCTGAGAAACCCAAATCCAACAGTCCACTATTAAACAGGAATTGCTTAAACAAATCACATCCACTAGCTCGAGAAACAATTCCCCCAGTCCGATCCCCACTTTGAAGAATAGCGTTAAAATCTCCTGCTACCAACCAAGGACCCGACTGAACACGTGCCACTTCTATCAATGAACTCCACAAACCTTTCCTTATCATGGCGTTCGGGCTCCCATAGACTGCTGTGAAACTAATAGAACCCGTGACACCCTGCAATTTTATTCTGGTGTGGATGAACTGAGCATGACAAACCTCTACCGTGACTTCCAATCTATCCTTCCAAAGTAACCAAATGCCTCCTGAGAACCCATTTGCTTCCAACCTGTAAGAGGACCCAAAACAAGATTGGGAGATGAATTTATCTGCTTTAATCCCAGCAATACGTGGTTCAACCAAGACCACCAGATCAGGACGCTGTTCCATCATGAAATGAGAAAAAGTGCCATAGAACACAAATGAGACCCTTGTGGATCCTTCATCAAGTCGAGTTCCTCCCTTATCACTCCTAAGGCGTCCTTAGAGATCTGAACACCAGGGACTTTTTTCCTGACTTTTAGGTTCCGAGTGCCAGCAGCCTGGAGTTTGACGCCCTTCACCGATTGACGTTTTTGGAAGGCATCATGAACTTTATTCTCCTTTCCCTTTCCTCCACCTGCATCGCTTAACAATTCCACTGGAGAATTAGAAACTTGGTTCCGAGATTGGCTAACTGAACCCAAGTCTTCCAGAGCTTGCCGAGCCTGTTGTAGGATCATGACCGTATGGTTATTACTGTCTAACGAAGAGTCGACTTTGGTAGGCTGTTTCACCGATGGTACTTCTCGTATTACCTCCACTCCATTGCCTTTACTTCCATTAGCTGAATCCATCTGTCTATCCTCGTCAATTCCTCCTTGCGAGTCAACCCCAACCTTAATCATTTCACCAACATTTTCCAGCTGGGCTTTTCGGCGCCTGGGCAGCCTTATTTTTAGATAAATTAGCCCGCTCTGTTGTTGACAATTTCGGCCTGTATTCAAGGCCTTGCTTAGTAGGCCCATATTTAAAGCCCATCGAAATCTGTTTCCCAGTATGCGTCTTTTTTTTTTTGCAGCATCTCCCTGATTTAAGGAAGGTTGACTAACCACCCCTTTATTCTTGCCCATAATTTCCTTTGATTCTGTCCGAGTATCTTGCGCAATTATTGCACCCGTATCCTCATAATCAAAGAGGACATTATACCTTGATCCCTCCTTAATAGCTGAATCCCCTATTCTCGCTTCTTTCCTTGCAAATCGTTTATTTCCCTTTCTAGGATATCTCACCTGCATCCAACTTCCAAACGGAGACGGGCTCGCACCGTCACTATCACTGGTGGCTTTGTCGGAAGTATGCAACTCCTGGGAAGGAGAAAAAGAGGGTCCGTCAGATCGAAACGTTCTCCCTTGTGGGCAACCTGGACTACTCTGAGATACTGTCCTTGGACACTTGTCTTTCATATGACCATATTTCCCACAGGTAAAACAAATATGTGGAAGGCCTTCATACTCCACTCCATAATGTGTACCATCCACCTTAATCCGAAGGACTAGTGGACTCAACAAGTCAATAAGAACAGCAATACGTGCATACTTCGCTCGCCCACGCGTTTCTGTCATATAGTCGATCTTCACAACGTCCCCCAGTAAAGTGCCAATTGCTCTGAGGGTGCTCTTATGATAATAGCGGATAGACAGCCCCGGAATACGAACCCATGCAACGACTTTGGAGACCACTGCCGTTTTGGAATCAAAATTCAACGTCCATGGTTGTACAGTAAGATAGGCACCATAGATCATCCAGGGACCTCCAGTAAGGACCTTCAAATAGTATTCTTCTAAATCAAAGGTGACGCAATAAAAATTACCTTCCATATCCACCAGCTTATAAGACCCATGTGGTTGCCACAAAAATTGCGTTCTGGATGCAAGGTCCCAATACGTGATATAGCGCCCCAATAGCTTTACGATCAAACTTCTCTCCATACCTTTTGCTAGTAACTCCCGAACCCCATTTGAGAACTCTATACTCGGCACCTCTCCTTCCTTGGCAACTCTGTAATCAGTCTTCGAAATAACCACCTCCGTTTGTTTCCAACAACCATCAACCACTTTATCGTTATTAATTAACTTATTCCGGTACGAAACGGCCGGGACTGGCTCCTCCACTGCCATCAGTATGTCAGTCTCCTCCAAAACTTCTATCGAGTCACCACTATCACCTTCCGCCCTAATCCGAACCTTCTTCGTCGACCGGAGATTATCCTCCGAGAGCGGTGGTGCAGCTTCTTTCTCAAGCGACAGAGCAGCGTTCTCCATCTGTTACCCCTGATTTGCATCCTTATAGTTTTAGATAGTTAGTTTTGGTCTCTGTAGTTTTATAAGAATTTAATCTTAATGTAATGAATGATTCTTATACTTTTAATAAGTTTTGATTTTGGTTCTTATGCTTAAATTCAAACCAAATCCTTATAAAACTATGGGACCAAAACCAATTATTTGAAATTGAAAGGACCAAAACCAAAATTCAACCAAAATATAACAACCGCCAATTATATTAACCTCAAATATAATTTCCTAATCCACTTCATAAGTTTCTGCAAATTGAAATAAAACCTTTCTCATATACTTACCTCGTAAATTGTAAAAGGTATTATCCAAAAACTAATCCAAACACACACTCGTATATCATATTTATCTTGTTGCCAAATAAATTTATTTAATCAATGTATAACTCAATGTACCGCTTAGGTATTTTAGGGGCATAATGTAACATTTGTTATACTTTTTGGATCCTTAATATATTATCACTCTGATCCTATTTATAAGTATATTTTGACTAAATAAATAAGATTGTGACAATTTTACCCATATTAATGAGGATGAGAGAGATTGGCTAGCCATGTTGGAAAGAGAAAAAGATGAGAGAGATTTGACAATTTTTTATTTTTTTTGGATAATAAAGGCAATCCGAAGCTTGAAAATGTGAAATAGGAACTAGATTATAGGGCTTTAGCCCCTAATACAACAAGAAGAAAGATACTAAGAGTTACATGATTGCTTATCCTTCAAAACTATATCCAGTCAACCTCTGGGGATAGTTGGAATCATAACCACTTCGGCACCAATGGCAACACTATGGCCCTCCTTGGCCATGTAATCAGCACAAGAGATGTTTTCTCTTGGTTTGACAATAAATTTTAAAAGGTACTCATTCATAAATGAGGGTAAAGTTGGAAATTTGTTCCATAATCATTAAGATACCTACCTCTCCTTGGTATGTGAGATTTGGTCAAAATGGAGTTATAAATAGGACAAGAGTGGTACATATTTACTTAATTTGATTAGATTAAAGAAGTCATTTAATATGACATGTATTTTTAAAAATACTACAGTCATCTTCCTCAATTCCCTCATTTTCTCTCCTATTTGATTATTGTTGAAGGAGCATCAATATGAGTAAATTAGAAAAAGTTTGACAAATAAAAAAAATAGATCTTATATTTAGAACCACGATCAACTTCATAAATATGTTCTATAATAAAGACTGAATTGAGTAATACTTAATTAATTTATCTCATTCTCTTACTACACAGTTATACACAAATTATTTAAGTAACTCTTATATTAAATAAGATATATAGTTTGCCAAGGGATTCAAACACTTAGGGCCCGTTTGGTACGCTGATTTTGGGTAAGGGAAAGGGAAAATGACTATCTTCCCACAACAAAATCTGTTTGGCGCGCCACTCTCCTGCCAAATTGATCTCCCGCCAGGTTTGATCTTGCCACAAGGGTGGGAAAATTAAATCCCTCAAAAATGGCGGGATAGTGATTTAGTTCCCGGGAGAATGCTCTTGACGGACAAAAAAGCCCCTGTTAAACAGTGGAGCTGTTTCAAGGCTCGAAGGTAACCGAGCACCGAGGAGAACAGAGAGCTTCGACTCTCTTCCATCATCTTCATCGTCTTCTTCCTTTCTACCAAGCACCGTCGCCGGAGAGGAAATGCTAGACCACCATCGTTGGCCTCCTCTGTTTCTGAATTCTTCTCAACCCTCTGTTCTTTCCATTTAAATTATTCCTTCATCCATTCCTCTACATGCGACCTGTGTTCTTGTGGTCTGGTTTCTGTCTGTAGGGTTGTGAAATTGCTTATGTAAAAACCTCAAGATACTGTCAGATTTTACGTTCGAACGCGCAGGCGATTGGGTGCCTATCACGTTCGAACGTAACTGTTACGTTCGAACGTCCGAACAACTGAGGGGGCATCTTAGGAATTTCACCTCACCTTCCCACTTAACCAACACCCAATTCTTCATACCAAACAAATCATTCTCCCTCAACTTAAGTTCCTTTCCCACGTCTACCAAACAGTTTAACTTTTAAAGTTCCCTCCCAATCTTTCCTTCCATTCCTTTCCCTCCTTTAAGTTCCTTTCCCTCCTTAAATCTTCCCTGTACCAAACGGGCCCTTAGAGTCTATTTGGTATACAGAAAAGGAGGGAAAGGAAGATAAGCAAGTTTCCTCCATGAAAATATGTTTGGTTGCCAAATGTTTCTGGAACTCAAGTTTACACACTACAAAAAAATCCAGAATTTGCGCGAATTTTCGTCACAAAAACCATTTGTGACGGATCACTGTCCGTCGCAAAAAATGTGGCCGCAAATGGATTTTGGCGATGGAGTTAATGTCCGTCGCAAAATTTGAATTTTGCGATGGAAAGAAACTCTGTCACAAAAATGGGATTTTGCGGTGGAATTTCTGTTTGTTGCAAAATTCGTTTTTTATAGGAAAAAAATTATTATTATTAATTATGTAAAAATCTGTTGCAAATATTAAAATTATATAAAAAATATTGATTTATTACGTCTCTTCCTCAATAGCAATTGGAAAAAAAATTACAAAATAAAAAATAAGTATATATAATGAAAAATATATAATAACAATCATAAAAGAGTATACAGAGAGAAAACGAAATATAAATAACAATGTTGTGAAGGAGATGGAATAAAAAGAAAAAAAAAAATCATAAATAATGTTTTTTAGGGACTAGAGTAGATTCGGATTATAGAAGAAGGACTTGTAAAAAATTATTATTGTTATTATTCTTAATGGCTTGTATCCCTGTCATTCCTCCAATTTTCCCATACGGTCTCTTCAACCTAAAATGCGCTTCCGAATCTGCAACCAAAGTGACCACCCATTTCACAACACTCAAACTTGGCTGCTTTACTACTATTGGTTAAGATGCTTGAATATATCTTATTTCATTCCAAAAGTAATATGTAAAGAAAGGAAATTGAAGAAATACTTACTGGACTATTATATTGCATTTCTCTTTCTTGTTTCAATGAAAATGAAAGGAAAGAGATAATACCTGGGGGAGTTTGTGGCGGAAAATGATATCAAGCCTTGCATCCAGTGTGTACTCGATCCAACACTATATATATATAATTAAACTCACGATATAATGCTTCAACTAATTCACCAAACAACATACCAGAAAGGTTCGTGGGAGTTTCCAGATTTGAGAGCTGAGGGCAGATAAACTCGTTCATCGATCATGATCCTTGGCGGATGCCTTTAGCTTTCTCTGAATATTCCTTTTTGGCTTCATCCACCACCGACTCCACCAGCTTCCGATCAAACCTCCCTGCATCGCAGTATCACTGCCGGTTCCCTCAGCCGCACCAGACCCTGCAACAAGCAACTTTCTATATACAGCGTATGTTCCTTCTCCTGCTCATTAAATTATGATCCCTCATGAGCCATGCACAAGACAAATACCTGGACAATCAGCGTTTTCATCAGATTTCTGTAAACCTTATAATCAAACCTTATAATCACCTTATAAATTTCGATTTGCAACGGAAATGGATTCTGTCGCAAAATCACTTACTTTTGCAATGCAAAACCCGTTTTCGTCGCAAAAATGCGTCAATTTTGCCTTTTTGCGATGGAAAAAAATTTACAATGGAAGACATTTATTTCCGTCACAAACCTTCACTATGCTTTCTGTCGCAAAAATCGACACAATTCCGTCGCCAATTTACTATTTTCTAGCAGTGACACCTACTCCAAAGTTCCCACCAAAATTGATAGTAACTGTTCTGGTGTAGAACACAGATTGTCTAGCCCTGAGGGGCTAGGATGTTGATGTTGATTGGGACTTGACCTAGGAGCGATTCCTAGGGCCTACGTACCCTGAAGAGGGATCAAAGTCCACGTAGTTCGAGGATTGATGGAGGCATTTAGCCAAAGGGAGTGGGGTGTGTGCTCTGTGTGCAGTATATGCAATTGAGAGAGAGCTTAGGAGATAGAAGATGTGTACCTTTAGGGTTTAACTCGTATTTATAGAGTGTACCTGTTGGTCTTGGGCTCATGGGCCCTCTACTTGTGATAGAGATTTCCCTTGATTATCTCCTTGATTGTAGGTTGGTTATGATCTTATCTGATCTGCTGGTGATCATGATAGATCTACCTGTTATTGGGCCGCATCATTAATGGGCCTTATATAAATCCGTAACAGTAACCATTCTTAATTCCCTCACAAGCGGGAAAATGCAAAATACAAATTTGTCCCTAAAAAAATTAAATTAAAGCACCAAAACTGGACTACAGTTCT
The DNA here is from genome assembly GCA_025563575.1 of Acacia pycnantha. Taxonomy (NCBI): domain Eukaryota; kingdom Viridiplantae; phylum Streptophyta; class Magnoliopsida; order Fabales; family Fabaceae; genus Acacia; species Acacia pycnantha. Next base: position 1,416,072 of record JAMWYP010000054.1, on the reverse strand, counting down.
AATCAAAGCTTTAAGATAATTAATTGAAGCATATATGAAGGAGAGAACTCACTTGAGTCACAAATAGTGACATTATATTGAACATGTAACCATATGAAGAAGAAGCTTGATGAGCCATGAAACATTGTAGCCACTAGAAGCACCAATAATGCACACCACTGTTTCGTTTTCGGCATTGCTGCTTGTTCTCTTTATTTCTTCTTCTTCTTTTTCAAATTACCCTTTGTTCTATATCAAAGCTCGTTTGATGCTTTTAAATTATGTGAGTAATTCTTAACTTCACAGTTTGTCATTACGTACTTGCTAGTAGCTACATTTATTTTTATTACTAAAAAAAATCTTTGAGAATTCTTTTCAATAAACATTTGAGAACAATGATTTTGTTACTAAAAAAAAAGAATTCTTCTTCAATAAATGGATTTTTTTTTTCTGAAAAATCAATAAATGAGTAAAAAAAAGATAAAAGTTTAGACTGTGAGTACATTCACATGCATGTTCGGATTATTAAATGTCGTGTTTGGTGTGATGGTTCACTCGCCTGCGTGATTAATTTATACATAATTTCAAGTCGAAAATATTTAGGCAGTTACTTCCAACATTATAATTATTATATTAACAAAAATGGTAAGAATGCGTTTGTGTTTTCTTCAGAATTATGGAGTTTGAGTTCTCTCAAAATCCTTTATCTTCTTTTCTCCTCAGAATCTCATCTCCACGATTAGATTAAAAAAAAATAGATGGTTCAAATTTTATATTTCATAAAACTGTTATTTTAAATATAAATAAATAAATTTAAATCATTAAAACTTTATCCATACCATTCATAACTGCATTGCAGACAGAGATTAAAACAATTAAATTAGAAAACACTATGATAATAGTTTTAAGAAATATTAAATCTGAACCATTCCTTTTTTAATCTGAAGGTAGAGATGAGATTCTGAAAAGAAAATGAGATAAAAGATTCTGAGGGTATCCTCTTCCCAGAATTATGACTCTCAAATTGTCTCTTGTTACATTTAAATTTACCGACATGCTTGCATACACATATATACACTAGAATTTATATCTCAAATTCCATGCATATATATATAATCCACAAGACTCAAAGTTATTCACTATATATATATATATATATATGGGGTTTAAATTTCTCATGTTGCATGAGAAAAAGAAGATTCCTACACACACATGAAATGGTGGAGCCCACATATATATATATATATATAATGCTAATTATATATATATATACATATACATATGTGGGTCCCACCATTTCATGTGGGTGTGACATGAGAATACACTTCTCCTACAACATGAGAAGTGTTTTTCCCTATATATATACATACATACAAAGATCTTTAATTGGGACACCCAAATTCTACTTTATTTAGGTGTCCCAATTCAGATCATTTTTGGCGTTCTAATTTTAAAAGGGACGCCTAATACATTAAAATTTTCACTTATAATTATAAAAATGCCACCATTTTCATTTTTTATTTCCTTTTTTAAAAAATAGATGTTTTTTTGGAAAGTAAAAAAACAATTTTTATCATGTGTTTATTAATTATTTATGCAATAATCTACCTATTTTTAAAGAATCCTGAAAAAGAGTAGAGCTTGACGGCACACACATAAGTACTTGATGAGTTTATTCCCCATGGACTCAGTATGTGTGTGTACACATTTTTGCTAACTTGGACTCAGTATATATATGTATATATACAGAGAGAGAGGCATCTTATAAATTTGAGATTTATCCAACCAGTCTCAACTCTCAACTGCACTTTCAATACAATTAATTATATACTCTCTGGTCCTAATTATAGGAATACTTTTGTAGTGTAAAAAGTGTTTCTATAATTAAGACTAGAGGTAGTATTTTTTTTTTAATCTGAAAATGTATATACTATTGATCATTTAATTAGTTCGGTGATCTAATCATAATTATTCGCGAAAAAAAAAAATCTATACATCAGGATTGTTTTCCATACATGCACGTATATTTTTGGAAGCATATGATATCATTAAGTAATAAAAAATCACAGTATGTCAGCGAAGATCGATGTTTTTCAGTTAATTCCAGAAATTAAGACAGTCCTTTCTGACGAGGTCTTGTACCTTTCCAAAAGACTTTCACAAGTCGGACGGTTTTTCACGAGTTGGTTCAACTTATGTAATATAAAAAAGATTACATTTTGTAATCCTAAGAATTACATTGCTATAATTAATGAATGAGAATGCAGATTGTAATTAGGTGAAAAATACATTATTATCATTATAATTTTTTAAATTGATTAAATTGTCCACCCATAAATGCTACTCCCTCCGGTCCTAATTATATGAACACTTTTGCAATGTAAATTGCACTCAGAGCACAGGTGGAAAAAAAGCATTTAAGACCGGACAAAAGAGGCATTGTAAGACCGGACCCGCGTCAGGTCTTATTCCAGGCGGTATTAAAAGTCTCACTTTTAAGACCGGACTCGAACCGGTCTTAAAGAAATTCTTTTAGACCGGACATTTTAAACATCCGGTCTTAAAAGTGTTTCAAAAAAAACTCAAATGAAACAACCGGTCCCAAATCACCAGATCTGACAACATTTTGAATGTCCCTTCGTCATCAACGACGGAGAACCAAGAGAAGATTGGAAGCAACAACAACAAGAAAAACAAAAAAGATGATTATAAAGTTCAGAAATAAGCAAAAATAACAAGAAACAGAAATCATTCACCATGAAAATCGAATTTGAAGTCTAGATCTACAAAAAAATCACAAGCTTAAAGCAACCAAATCTGAGTAGGATCCTCTTGTTGGTGCTAGCAAAGCTTCAAACAACCAAAATCGAAGTCCAGATCTGAGCAGGAGCGGTCAAGGTAGGAAATAACAGACTTAAGCAAGAAGAAATCTGAGTTTGATTTCAAACCGGATCTATACGAAGGCGGCGTGGAAGGACCCATAGATCGAAGAGGAAGGAGCTGTCGTCGTCCAGAATCCTCAAAGTAGTACGCTTTCGCTGTTGCTGAGGATTGGAGTCGACGCCATCGCAAAACCCTCGAAGCAACTCACCGCCAATGTTGCTAAGGATTTGAATGTGTGGCTCGTGGGATGACTTACAAAGATTGCAAGTAGGTTAGAGGAAGATGATGACATTCTTGCTGAGAATTTGACCCGTGAGGCTCTTGGGACATTCATTGAATCTATAACTAAGCAAATGTTACGGACTTAACAGGTTTAGCGAATTTAGTTTTTTTTTTTTTTTTTACACTTTTAAGACCGGTTTTTTGAAACAGCCGGTCTTAAAAGTATACTTTTAAGACCGGTTGTTTTAAACAACCAGTCTTAAAAGTGTAAAAAAAATAAAAAATTGACCGATGACAATTTCGTAAATATATAGAACACTTTTAAGATCGGTTGTTTCAAAAAGCCGGTCTTAAAAGTGTTCTATATATTTACGAAATTACCACCGGTCATTTTTTTTAATATATTTTTTACACTTTTAAACAACAAGACCGGTTTTTTGAAACAACCGGTCTTAAAAGTATACTTTTAAGACCGGTTGTTTCAAAAACCGGTCTTAAAATTGTTCTATTTATTTACGAAATTGCCACCGGTCATACTTTTAAGACCGGATCTTTTATAATCTGGTCTTAAAAGTCTTCTATATATTTACGAAATTGTCACCGGTCATACTTTTAAAACCGAATCTTTTATAATTCGGTCTTAAAAGTGTTCTATATATTTGTTGGAAGTTAAGATTTAATTAGTTAGCGTATACGATTATATTGTGCAATTATCTTAATTAAGTTATTAGGGAGATTTTAGGAATTAAGTTAGCAGATCATGGTTTTTTGAATTTCGTAATTAAATTCCTGATTGTAATCATCTTAATTAAGATATTAGAGATATTTTAGGAATTAAGTTTGCAGATCATGGTTTTATGAATTTCGTAATTATATTCTTGATTGTAATAATCTTAATTAAGTTCTTAGAGAGATTTTAGGAATTAATTTAGCAGATCATGGTTTTTTGAATTTCGTAATTATATTCCTGATTGTAATCCCTAGATTATAGGAACTGCCTAGGTCAGAAGATTATTTACTTATTAGTATTTTTATATAATTTCAATTAAGCGAAGAAATAAATCATCGCATTCTCGGACTCATCTTTGATCAGCGTCTTCTCACAATATTTACGAAATTGACACCGGTCATACTTTTAAGACCGAATATTTTATAGCCCGGTCTTAAAAGTATTCTATATATTTACGAAATTGCCACCGGTCATACTTTTAAGACTGGATCTTTTATAGTCCGGTCTTAAAAGTGTTCTATATATTTACGAAAGTGTCACCGGTCATATTTTTAAGACCGGATCTTTTATAGTCCGGTCTTAAAAGTGTTCTATATATTTACGAAAGTGCCACCGGTCATATTTTTAAGACCGGATCCTTTATAATCCGGTCCAAAAAGTTCTTTATATTTACGAAACTGCCACCGGTCGTACTTTTAAGACCTGATTCTCTATAATCCGGTCTAAATGTAGCGGTCTTGAAGCTCTTTTTTGCACTAGTGGAGGCAGAGTTTAGAAGAGACTAGGGGGCCCCAAAAAAATAAAAAAATTGAATAAGTGTGTGTACTCTGTTTTGGAACCAACAAACAGAGGAAGCTGAGATTGAGGACGTGGGATCGAGATTGAGAGCGAAGGAAGATGGAAGGGGAGTCGGAGAAGAGGAAGGACCGACTGTTGCACGCAAGCTTAGATTTTGATTAAGGTGAGTTGAAAGCCATTAGGAATGTAACTTACGTTCACATGAGTTCTCTGCTTTCTAAATAATAAAACAGGGACCATTTGTTTGTAGCTTGCGTGAGGAGTCTTTGAACTTGCTTTTACTGCTCTAGGGAAAGAATAAAAACCTTACTATCACTATATAAATATATGTTAGTGTTGAGTTACTGGTTTTGTTGTGAGAGTATATATATAAGTATATGTATATAAATGTGCATTTGGAAGATAATTTTGAATAATGTTTTAAGGACACCCGAAACCATAACTTGTTGACTCCAAAAGAGAGGAAGAAACAGAGTACACTATTGCACACTCAGGGATCAACTTCACCTGAACGTTCCTGGAATCTTTGTCGCTTATTTGCAGGTGATCGAAGCAAGATTTGTGCCATGGTATTTCATGGGGCAGATGAGGCTTCCATATCTGCATACATAATCGGCGATACGGGGAAAAAGAGGGTGAAGATGAATGGTAACAGTGGCCCCCCCATATATTTGTGCCAAGCTCCGTCCTTGATTGCACTACAAAAATGTTACTATAATTAGGACCAGAGGTAGTATTGTTATCATATATTGTAATTAGGGGTAATTTTGTCTCTTAATATATCGTTATCATATATTCTCATGTTTGATGTAATCCAACTAAATATTTTTGGGAAAATCCATTTCAAGGCCCTTTTAGGACTGACAATCCCAAAAAAGGCCCCAAGATTCTGACAATCCTAGAAAAGGCCTCAGGGCCTTTTCTGGGATTTTCAGAATTTTTGGTGAGTTGTCAACGGGGCTGATATAGTTGTTAACGGGTAGGTTTTAACAACTAAATCAGCCCGTTAACAACACTTTGCTAACAACTATATTAACTCCGTTGACAACTCATCCAAGATTCTGAAAATCCCAGAAAAGGTCCTGGGGCCTGTTTTGGGATTATCAAAATCTTGTGGCCTTTTTTGGGATTGTCAACCTTAAAAGAGCATTGAAAATGATTTTCCCAATATTTTATACATATGCATCATCTTTCCTTAATGAGGAGCCAAACAAATTCATATAATCATTATTGCATTAAATTTCATTTCATTACCCCTAATTCCATGAACTGGCACTAATTGTTTCACTCAGAGCGCCACTGCTGACCTGGACTTGCATATACTGACGTGTCACGCGAAACTGTTTTTATTGGACAGGATTTAGTCCCCGCCAATGCCATATGTATGCCCGCCTTCGACATCCATGCACTTTCCGCGTGAAACCACGTGCCCCTCTTCTTCCCTCGATCCTTCCCACGCGCAAAAATACCAACGCCGCCCCCCAATCACACACGCTCACTCTTTCCTCTCTTCTTTACTCCAATCAATCTTTACCGTTAATCAAGATATCAATCGTAACATGGAGGAATTTTCTCCGATGATCTAATACATCCAACCGCACAGAAATAAAACTTGAGGTTTTCACCCCATCCCTTGCGTGCAGGCAATGTTTCCTCTTTGAACAAGTGATCCTAATTGGATGCCAACCGAAAAAATAAACGGAGCTCCAATTAGTTATGATACTTATTTTTTATATCTAGAAAATTATTTAATATTTAAAATTAATACTAACACCTGAACTGGAACTCTTGTATTTAATCTTGACCGTTTAATCTCCAGGAGATCTATCTATTTCTTTTTCTTTTCTTTTTTGGATAAAAAGGATTTATCTATTTCTATAACTAAATGCTCCCTCGCTTTTCAATCTTGGCTCGGCTTCTTTACAAATACGTGGTGCAAGCAATTAACTCATCTTCAACTCGATCTTGCTTCTCTTCTTCTTCCTCCTCCTTCGCCATTCGATTCTGTGTTCTTAATTGCTCCTCCCTCTGTCCCTCTCGATGGCGTTTTCTCTCCGCATTGGTTGCACGGCCAGCAATAATGGCTCTGCCAAGTTCGGCATCGACAACAATGGGCGTTGTCTCGGTGGCGGTGCGCCACGGCCAACTTCTGTGATGTTCGCTGGCGATCAGAGCCGTTCGAGGGGGCAGAATCGTAGGATGGTGGCGGCGGCCGCCTTGGCGACCGCGCCGACCATGGCGGTGACGGGTTTTAAGAAGAATTATTTGAGTTTAGGCATGGAAACGCGTGATGATAGCGATCGGGCTGAAGAAAAAGATGCTGCCGACGGGAGCGATAGGTTGGACAAGTGGATGAGGGATTCTGTGGTGGAGATCGTGAAGAATTTGAGGGAAGCGCCGTTGTTAGTGCAGGTTTTTCCGAAGGGATATATTGGCGGCGATAACAGCGAGGGTGGTCATATGATGACTACGACGACTCCAACAGCGACCTTGGTGACAGAGAAAAGGGCAATGGAGGAGAATTGGCCAGAGGCGAAGGAAAAATGGCGACAAGAAATGGCGCCAATGCCGGAAGGCCTTATATTGGTGGAAGAATTGACCGGCGACGATGAGACAGGGAAAGAACGAGCAGGAGAGAGTGAAAACACGACGAAGGTGTGGGGGGTGGTGGTTCAGGGGAGACAAACCGGATGCGGGCCGGTTTGCTATTTGTTGAAGACAACTCGGGTCGGGTCATGCAAATCGGGACCTTGGTGCACCCATTATTGCTTAACAAGAGTGAAGAACTTGATGGAGACAGTGGATTCACAATTCAAGAATCTTTGGCTGGTTCAGAACCTGAACCAGTGATTGATCAAGTTATTTTATTTTTTTAGACATTTGATTAATTAAGAAACTGTATAGAAAATAAAATAAAGATTCATCATACCTTATTCTGGCCGTGATTTTGTGGATTTGTATAGAATCAATTGAGATAGTGAAATATTTTTCAATTAATTTTGACATCCAGCTTTTAAACATTTCATGCATGTGTTCATGTTAGCATGTTTGATAATATTGCATTATTTGTTCTTGCTCTCAGTTTTTGGTGTGGTGTGGCTCTTGGATCCGATATCTAGAGGTGTGCTTGTGTGCTTTTAACTATTTTTAATTTTTGTGGCTGTTATTACCGCTAATTCCAATTATTCAGCTATTGTATTATTTAGTTTTGATTCTAAATATATGATGTGCGCGCAGATTATGTTTTATATATATATAAAACTCACGTATCCATTATATTATTTATAACAAGATTGAAATTAATATTCACTTCTAAAAAAGCTTTAAAGAAAGTATTTAGTGTGGGTTGGATAATAATAACCTGAGGATAAATTAAAAATATAGTCCTTTTTATTTTCATAGCTATATCTGGTATCCTGATCTATCTTTTTTTAACTTGAAGGATTTATCAGAGTTATAATATGAATTCGCCCCAAGTCGGTCTTCTTGCTGGGAGGAAAAAGCTACTAATGTCACCTATTCCATTTAAAATCTCAAACTGAGGATCTACTTGAAGGAGAACAAATACTTTATCAGTCGATTCCAATAGGTGCTGGTTAGTGTGTTTTTTTTTTTTTTTCAAGTCCATACTTCTTTCTTTCTTCTTATTTTTTCGCTCGAAATACTTCTTTCTTTCTTAGAAACATGGTAACATGGTCTTGGTTGAGTAATACTTTATTTTTTGTGACTGATTAATATTTTATTATTTAATCATGGCGAGTTGTTCAAAACCTGAGTTCGTCTTTTAAGGGAGTCGATTAATCCTGTATCATATCGTCACGGTTTACGCATGGTGTTGAATGATGAGTAGTTGTTTGGCGAACTACACATGAATAATACAATAAAAAAAATTTATAATATGTTACTCGTGCGTGATTTTTTTTTTTTTTTAAAGTCAAACTTGTTACGCGTGAATTCAGTCTGCAGTATCATTAGTCTGTTGACAGAATAAAAAAAATTCAAACAGGTGTCTATCAATATTGACCTGCATATACACTGAAATTCTGATATAAAAAATGAGCGTCCTTATATGCTTTTTTAAAAATGTTTAATATACAGAAAATATTTTTTTAAGAACATAATTATATTGAAGTTAAAAGTTTAATTTTGCATGTTTAGCATATTAAACATTAATGATATGTTAATAATATTAATTAGGATAATAGTTTTTGATGAAAAAACCATTTGTTATGATCTACGAGTAACCTTAATTAATTAGGGTAATTGGTCAAAAATCACATACTTCCCCTTAACAAGCGAGGTTGTTTAATTTGATTTGTGATAGACACTAATAATGTAAGGCCACATCATCCTCTTTTTAAATAGTACACCCCTTGGTTGTGAGACTTGTGTCAGCTTGCTCATGACGGATGGTCAATAATAAGCTCATGCCGTGTCCTGTGAGCAACGAATAAATAACTTTCTTTTCAAATTTTTTATAATAAGATAAGAACATTACAAAGTACCGGTTATAACAGGACCAAAAAGATAAATTAACTGTATTATAAAGCAGAGGGATGGGGTTGTGAACATGGATACCGAGAGAAGATCTTGAGGAGGTAATTTACGTCATTTCAAATTACATCTTTTTGTTGGGTTAATGTGCTCTTTAGTCACTTAAGCCCAATCCCAAGCTTGTACCTTAAAGAGCAAGTGGGAGATTGTTGGGTTAATATGCTCTTTGGTCACTTAAGCCCAATAAGGCTTAAGTGAGACTACAAGCCCAAGAACCCTATGGCCCATGTGCATTAGGGTTAGGTCTTGGATGTAGTAGTATATAAACATACTTTCTCCTCCTTGTGAGAGCGGACAAAACATAGGAGGCTTTCATCGAAACAAACCCTAGAGGCGGACGTTCATCATCGAGCGGTTGCCCACACAACCATCTCATTCCCTCGAGAGATAGTCCGGAAGATCGATCATAGAGCGAGCTTGGGTGTTTCGTGTGTTCTTGGAGAGTCTATCAGATCGCTGCAAGAGTCTATCAGATCGCTGCATCCTTCCAGGTAATCAAAACGAAGAAGGTTATACTTTTCCTCTATCGTGTCGGTAAGATTCGCTTCCGCGTTTCTGGTGGATTTCCTACAATTGGACATCTCCCACTTGCTCTTTAAGGTACAAACTTGAGTTCGTAAACCCAAGACCATGTAGCTCATAAGCCATCATCATCTGATAATATACCCCATCCCTTATCTCGAGCTAGCCTGGGGATCTACCATTTGTCATTTATCAAGGCTCATGATAATCTACGAAGATCATCTAGTTCGGTGTTACTCCACTAAAAGCCCGAATGTGAACTCCAAGAATAATGACACTTATAACACGAATATGCATTACCCCTTTATAGAATGTCTATAATTTGATTGACCGTTTTACGTAACCCAATCAATTATTTATTCCCTTATTGTGATAGTTTCTCTAATGGATTACATGCACGCGGTGTCTTCAATATCCAAGTACCGAAACATACCAAGGGGACATTTCCTATAAATTCCATGTTGTTTATCTCATAAACACCGATAACCGAGATAGTCTCAATCCCAAAATACCGAGTTTTTGGCCGTCATATAGATCAAACCTCACCCTTTGGTAAATCAAAGAATGAAAACTATTCGACTACCTATTTAAAATAAACTCAGGATTAAGAGCAACTACATGACTATAGTTAGTGGAGATTTGATTCCTTATGACGAAAGAACAACCTTAATCAAATCTCTCCTTGATCCATTCAATGTAAGTATTAACTTACACCAATATTTTATAATGATTCGGACAAAACCATTTCATAAAATATTGCGGCCTAAATAAAGTGCCCAACTTAATTTAATAGTTTGTGAACCTATTCATCAATTGTGAGAACCTATGACCATGTCCTCTATGAACGTATCCATATGATCATATACTCCACAATTGATCCGGACCTTTGAGTTTGTAAATAGTGTGTGAAATAAATGAAAACAGACCTCATTTATTAACATTCAGAAAAAAAAATTACAATGTCATAATGTCTTGCTCAAAGAACACAAAATAACAAAGTAAAATAACAACTACCTAAAGCTATAGCAAATCTGGAATCCTCCTAAGACCCATAGATGAAACATGCCTCTCGAACACATGTTCAGGCAAACTCTTAGTAAAAGGGTCAACAAGGTTCTCGTCGATGCTATCTTTGCTAAACTCGGCCTCTCGTGATGAGTCAGCCACACATGATTGTTTTACACTTCTCCAACAAATGGCACCGCCATTAAGGGTGTACACATATCCCGAGGTGGATTTAACTTGAGTCAATATCTCCTTGGAGATCTCGAGTCCGTATAACCAATGGTTTCAAGACTCCCACTAGAATAGACCAACATATAATCTCTCGTTCTCCGTAGGTACTTGAGTATATGTTTAACCGCTACCAGTGTTCCTCTCCGTGATGAGATTGGTACCGGCTTACTACTCCCACCGCATAGCATATATCTCGGTCCAGTACAAAGCATAGCATACATGAGACTACCTACTGCTGAAGCATAAGGTATCCTACTCATGTGTTTTCTCTGCTCAGGAGTTTTAGGAAATTGCTCTTTAGAGAGATGAATCCCATGCCTGAAGGGTATAATTCCCCTATTGGAATTCTCCATGCTAAACCTGGCAAGTATTTTGTCGATATATTTAGCCTGGGATAATGCCAAAACCCTATTCTTCCGGTCTCGCAAGAGCTTAATACCAAGAATATAATTGGCTTCCCCCAGGTCCTTCATATCAAAATGCTTGCTCAGCCAGGTTTTTATGCCTAACAATACCTCTGTATCATTTCCGATAAGGAGTATATCATCCACATAAAGTACCAGAAAAGATACCGCATTACCTTGGATCCTCTTATACACACACGGCTCATCAGGACTTTTCTCAAAACCATAAGACTCAATGGCTTGATCAAATCTGATGTTCCATGATCTGGACGCTTGCTTAAGTCCATAAATGGACCTTTGCAACTTGCATACCATTTCTTCTTGCCCTTTGGCTATAAACCCTTTTGGTTGCTGCATATAGATTTCCTCTTCCAAATTTCCATTTAGAAAAGCAGTTTTGACATCCATTTGCCAAATCTCATAATCAAGATTTCTGCAACAGCTAAGAGAATCCGGATGGACTTAAGCATGGCAACCGGTGAAAAAGTTTCGTCATAATCCACACCTTCTTTTTGGGAGTACCCTTTCGCCACCAATCTAGCTTTGAAGGTTTCAACCTTCCCGTCCGATCCTCTCTTTCTCTTGTAAATCCACTTACACCCAATGGGTCTTACCCCTTTAGGTGCATCTACAAGAGACCAAACGAGTTGGAATTCATAGAATCCATTTCACGATTCATAGCCTCAAGCCATTCACGAGCATCAACATCTCCTAGTGCTTCGTCATAACTCGTGGGATCATCATCTTCATCAATGATGACATCCGATTTGACTCACCCAATAAGAGATATCTTGCGGGTTTACGAATCAATCTCCCACTACGACTTTGTCGCACTTGATGTTGTGCATCTACGGGGGTCCATATTATGTGGGTTAACAATTTTAGATGAGGACCCTCATTAAGTGGATTAACTAATTCATCATTTTGTTCTTCCATAAGTTCATCATTATCTTGAACTTCAGCATGAACTTCATCATCATCTTGAACTCTGGTACTGAACTTACGGTACTAACTTTGGTTCTGTGTATGTTCGGTTATATTTTCCCTCTTTGAACAAACACGAGATTAAAAGCTGGAACCGCCCGAGGTTGAGGTGAAACTTGATGCGAGACTAGCTCATCAAGAATAATCTTACTCCTTGGCTTATAATTTTCCATATAGTCCTCCTCTAAGAAAGTCGCGTGAGTGCTCACTATGACCTTCTTTTCTTTTGGACTATAAAACAACCAACCTCTGGTTCCTTTAGGATAGCCTATAAACATGCATACTTCAGACACATGTCCAAATCTAGAGTAATCATCGGTAAATGTGATGAAATACGATACCCACCTCGGCTTGGACATTTATTGGTCCACATACATCGGTATGTACCAATTCCAGTGAAGTGTGGCACGTTTTCCTTGGCCTTGAAAGATCTCTTGGTCATTTTACCTCTAAACAAGATTCACATACGGGTATCGGTTCAAAGTTCGAGGATTTTAAAATCCCACTTTTGGCCAAAACTTGTATCTGTTAGAGTTAATATGACCCAACCTCAAATGCCAAAGATAAGTTTCATTTGAAACTTTTCTTTTCTTTGATGAATTAATATGCTCAACATCTCTTAATTCAACATGATTAACTTCACAGGAACGAGGATTAAGGAAATAAAGACCATTAAATTTTACACTGAACAAATAAAAGAAGATGAACTTCTTATTGAAACGAGGAATCAAACTGAATCACAAACCATGTTTATACAAACAACTAACGAAATTAAATTCCTCTTAAAATCTGGAATAAATAAACAGTCTTCTAAAACCAAAGTTACGCAATTATCAAAAGATAAAACAACTTGTCCCATCTTCATTGCGAGACAAGTTCCCGGTTCCAAGCTTCAAATCTCTTTGTCCTTTACTCACAGGCAAGCTATGTTTGAACCACTGCTAAGAGTAACAAACATGGTTAGTGGCTCCTGAATCAACGATCCATTTTTCATCGTGATTCTCCACTAAACAAGCCTCAATCACATGTAAATTACCCATACCTGGTTTATTCAAACGTGAGCAATTTTTCTTCCAATGCCCTGTCTAATTCAACGCATTTTGCCTAGCGGAGTCGCTAGGCGTAGCAAACATGCCATCAAGAGTATGGAGCATTGTTGCTCCACTCTCAATCGTGCTTACTTGCTCCTGAAGGTGGTGGCGAGGCGGCCAAAATATAGCAGCGACTGACACATTCGCCTTCTCCCATCTTTCCTTCTCCTGCTGAAAACGAGTCCGAATTGCATCAGACGCATTTTCAGCAAATTTGCTACAGCATAGGGGTAGTTAGAACAAAGATGAGCTTTTCATATTGAAGAACAATATCCAAATTAGTTTTCCATTGTTTGTAGTTTGTACCATCCATAGGTTTTGGCTCAAGATTGTAGCTAAAGGATTGAATGAAGACATTTTTCTGAAATTAAGGAAAAACCACACTAATTACAAACTATAATTAACAACAAACAGATGTAGCGCTAGTAGATTCTAATAACTACTATTCGTTTATCGTTTAACAATCCATTAGTTATCTTTACAAGGCTTACGATGGGCAAGATACTTGTAAAACTAATATTGTTATTTTGGGCCTTCAGTTCCATTGCCAGGGCCTCGATGGGAGGGTTAACAATTTCACCAAAGTTGAATGTAATTAACCATTGTTTACTTTCAAAAATTATCTTTAGTGTCTAAGTGTTGCCGACGATGGGCCGTGCAAAACTTTACTAAAATTTTGAAAGTATTGGGGTTTAATCTAGCGAAATCCGATTATCCTTATCCGATGGGGCTTCAACGATAACCATTTCACTAATAAACCCACAATTGGGGCCCATAGGTTTTAAAATTAAATGATTAATTTAAAACCTTCACCCATTCAATATTTTAAAATTTAGAATTTTCAATTTCCAAGAATTTGTTCAATTTTGAGTAATAACTATAATTTGAGTGAGATCAACCCATAAATTATTAGGTATCTAAAATCTAGTCATGATTGGCGAGTGTGCTTCTCATGACCATTTTAAATAACCCATAAATTACTCTCAAAATACATTCTCTTAGGAAATTTCCGACATGTGATTATGCAACAATATGGCATCTTCCTATTCTATATGGCATGTTATTTCAAACATCATGTTAATCGCTCATATAATTCATACAATTCAATAAAGAAAATCATTAAACAATTAAAAAAAAATAACTTTAATAACTTTAATCCATGGCTTTTCTATTTTTTTTAAAAAAAAATAAAAATTACAACTTTGGAATTACTCTTTCGTCCAGCCCATAGTATCTGTCTCAAGCCTCTTTAGGGTATTCATGGGCCCAAAAGCCCAAAGACCCAATTCCTGGCTAGAAACCCTAGAACACGAAAGAGGAACCCTAGCCTTTACTTCTGCCACGCCGTCAGCCGAAGTCATCTCAGCACGAAATTCCAGGGGAAGGACCACCATGAAGAGACGACCTCACGGCCGCCGGAACCACCCAAAAAGGGTGTTCCACGCGCCCTCACGCGCGTCTCCTTTGTTGGCGCGTGACGCCCACTCTCAGTCACTTCTGTAGGCGCGTGGAGGCGCGTGGGAGCTCGTATGGTGTCGTTCCACCTCTCATTTTGTTCGTCTTTCCGTCCTCTTTCCAACGACATATGGTTCGTCCAAATCGGAGGTCAAGAGGTCCACGAAAAGTGTCCGACAGTGTTGATTGCTCATCTTCTTGCAGTTTCTTGATCTCCAACTTTTACATAAATTCGAAAATTACATAGAAATTCTAAAAGAAAATAGAAAACAGCAAGGAGGAAACCTAATCATATGGGATTAGCCTCCTTGTTACAAATCAAGAAATACAGAGAGAATCTGACCATGGATTAAAGCGATTAACCGAATAATCTTTTTATCTATGAATTATAAACGAATAATGGACATGAAATAAATAACAAATATAGAAAAAGATGCCATATTTTTCAAAAAGAATTTTGAAAAAATTAATCACATGAAAAAAAAAATCAAAACTGGTTCTTTTCCTCGTCACAATTCGGCTCTGATACCAATTGTAGGAAATCCACCCGAAACGCGGAAGCGAATCTTACCGACACGATAGAGGAAAAGTATAACCTTCATCGTTTTGATTACCTGGAAGGATGCAGCGATCTGATAGACTCTTGCAGCGATCTGATAGACTCTCCAAGAACACACGAACAGTCCAAGCTCGCTCATGATCGATCTTCCGGACTATCTCTCGAGGGAATGAGATGGTTGTGTGGGCAACCGTTCGGATGATGAACGTGCGCCTCTAGGGTTTGTTTCTGATGAAAGCCTCCTATGTTTTGTCTGCCTTTCACAAGGAGGAGAAAGTATGTTTATATACTACTACATCCAAGACCTAACCCTAATGCACATGGGCCATAGGGTTCTTGGGCTTGTAGTCTCACTTAAGCCTTATTGGGCTTAAGTGACCAAAGAGCATATTAACCCAACACTTTTATAGTAGAAATAGAGAAGTTGATTCTTCTTTTGCTAATACAAAGAATTTTCAGTAAGTTATTCCCAAATATCAATAGAACTTTCATGGTAAACATCCAGTAGAGAGTTGCCCAAAAGTAGAAAAGTAAGGGAGGAGAAATTGATCAGGCCTGTGATTTTCTTGGTTACTCTTCCTAGCTACCATAATCACCCATTAATGCTATGCTCTCGGAAAAAGCTCATCATGCTCATCTTCCTCTTTCCAGCGAGGATAATTTGTTGGACCGTAGTTCTAAGAAGATCAAGAATGGAGATAGAGAGAACTACAATGAAGTATGGCCAAAGTTGGGAGCGGACGCTCTGAAGTTGTGGACCTCTGGTCAATCTTTCGATGAGAAGGTTTAGGGAATAAATGGCCAGGAATCTAATTTTGGTAGGATGGATAAGAAGAATGAGCTGTCCAATGACTCCTTATCGATCGAATGAAGCAGAGGGAGATGATAGTGAACCATTGTGTATTATCAAGGAGGACCCCCACTGTAATTTTTCTTCCTTCTCTTTCTCTGAGAAGTTGAAAAACGATTGTACAAGACGTGGAACAAGGCAGTTATAGTGAAACTATTGGAACAAGGTAGTTATAGTGAAGCAATTGGGGAGGAGTATAGGTTATAAATTGTTAGTGTCCATTCTACAATCTCTTTGGGCTAAACGAGGGATCATTAACCTGATAAATATAGGAAATGGTTACTTTGTAGTCAAGCTCTCTAACAAGGAGGACTTAGCTATGATAATGCTCTTACTGGTGGACCTTGGCTAATCTTTGATCACTATCTTATAGTCAGACCGTGGGAACCTAACTTCAATCCTTTGAGAGCTACGGTGGACAAAGTGGCTATGTGGACTAGGCTGCCAAACGTTTTTCTCGAGTACTACAACAGATAAGCGTTAACCTTGAAAGTGGAGCTTAATCACCAAGAGGTGGTGTATTGGGGATTATAAAAACTTTTCGGATTACTCTGTTTTCGTGTAGTAAAACAGAGGTAAACAGAGTATTGAGAAGAGAAGCAAGACACAAAGGATTTATACTGGTTCAATCTAACCTCTTGACCTACGTCCAGTCCCCAGACGCTCTGGGATTTCTCACTATAACAATTGATTACACACTCTGCAACTCAAGAGTAATTCTCTCACTGGAACTTACTCCCCCTTACAAGTTGTAATCAATAACCCAATCTCCAAGTCCCCTTAACTTGAGATACTTTACAATAAATGATTTACAATCAAGAAACTCTCTATAAGAGTAGATAAGATAATTATTGAAGTACAAATGTATCAAAAGATACTTTACACAAGAAAACTCAAAGAGTAGTTGAAACTTTAGTGATTTTCGTTTTCTCACAGATTGGTTGTTGAGAGGAATTGAATGCATCTCTATTTATAGCTAGAGATCATTAAATGACCGTTATAAAAGTTAATGTGACCGTTGTCAACATTGGTGATGGATTAGTGAAGGTTTTGGTATTCTTCTCTCTCTACTCTTTGGTTAATCCAGCTGTGCAGAGGTTCAGGCTTGACTTCCTGTCTTTTAATCTGTTGGAAGTAAACCAGATGAGCCCAATGTCACTATAAAAACAAACAATACAAATGATGGATTTAAATGATCATCCATCTAGCCATTACAATTTACAAGACACAATAACAAGTTGTCCGTTGAAGTGACAAGTGGCTTCACTTCTATATAGAGGATAACACAAGTTCAAATATTAAGGAGCACATTTATTACAAGAGGCTAAAATCTTTTACGCTCCAAGCCTTAAAAAAAATTATACCATTAACCAAATAAAGAAAAAAAGCCTATGGACATACATGTATGACTCTTGGAAATTTTGGCGCAAATGCAGAAAGCCAAAAACTCAACATCACCTCTATTTCATTTTAATTGTAATCTTTAATAAAATACCTATCCTCTATAAATAAATCATAAGGTGTACTTGGAGGGAGCAAGAATGCAAAATTTCAAAACATAGGGCTAGTGAGGAACTTGTTCGTTCCATTAGACCAGATTCTTGTTTATTATTTTGTCTATTAGGACCTATTTGGGATAGTGGTAACAAAAATGACTTTTTTTCATATGGGCTTTTGCAGATGGAAGATATGATAAAAATCAAATTATAGATGTGATTTAGTTGAAATGAAAAATGGTTGAAAATGACATGAATCTTAATATTGAATACACACACACACATATTAGTTGTATATATTGTGATAATTGAAGATAAAAAATTAAATTCGATAAAAAATTAAATTGTTATTAAAAATTAAAAAAACTCTAAAGTATTTAATTAAATATATTTTAATGGATAAATTAGAATGCATACAAATGTATATTTAATAGTGCATTGCTTATTGAATCACGTATTCCTAACATTTTTCTCCGAAAGCTGGAAAAAAGTCATGCTAGAAACTGAAATAAGTGACTTCTATCAGAAGTGGCTTTTTTTTACAGACACCATCAACCATTAAAGCTATATCAAACGGTCCAGATTAACTTTATTTCTTTCGTTGGGCTTCTCCTCCATGGTGTTGATGTTTTGATGGTGTTTTGATGCTATGCCAAACAGGTTAGTATGTGTTTGGATTAACTTTTGAATAATAACTTTTACCATTTACGAAGTAAACATATGAGGGGAGTTTTGTCTCTACCGACAAAAAATGGTTTCTTAAACTATAATTTCAGAGTTACCTAAACACTCACTTAGACTTTATTTGAGACAACTTTGAATTGACCAAAACTAACATTTTTAGGCCTAATTTTTTTTTTTTGCCCGTTTTAGGCCTAAGAGATAGTTTAATCTAAATATTATGTATGTATAAAGATTAAAAAAAATATATCAAAATGTCATGTTGAAGTTGAAGCAATTTGCTTTGGCTTCTAAATTTTATGTAGTCATTGTCCGTATATAAATTAAATAAGTTTTTGTCACAATGACTGTTTTGTTAAAACGTAGTCAAATATAAATAACGTTATTATTTATTTTTTTATATCAAATAATGTTATATTGATTTTTCTTCTTCTTCTTCAGTTTGTATTGAGATGTGACCCCACCGCAATTTTATGCAGCCCAAAAGGAAAGTTTGGGGCATTTAACCCGTTTGGATGGACTTAAAAAAAAGATAGAAGTTACATTGTTTTTTTAAGAAATACTTTAACTAGAAGATAAAAGCACGTTTGGATACAACATTTAAAAAATACTTTTAAATAAAAGAGCGGTTTGTATGTTAAAGTAGAGAAACACTTTTTTTATTAGTAAAATTATTGAAATGACCATATAAAAACACTTTTTTTTTTTTTTTTTACATTCGTTTGGATTAAAAGAAAGAACTTATGTTAAAATTTTGGAAATATTATATTCAATAATTGAAGTTTAATAATATTAAAATTAAATTGTTGATATAATTTTTTGTAGACCCATAACATTTATTTGTTAATATTTTATTTTGATACATCTTTTTTGTAATAGTTCTGATACATCTTTTTTATAATAGTTCTGATACATCTTATCTTATAAATCAAAGTTATTATCAAATATTTCTTTTAATTTATATACAGATAATGACTAAAAAACAAAAATTAAATAGTACACAAAATGTACCATAACTTAAAAAAGTTCATTATCCCTAATGGATAGTAATTTCTGAAAGTGGAGCTGAATCACTAAGAGGGGGTGAATTGGGGATTCTAAAACGTTTTTCGAAATGCTCTGTTTTGAGTAATGAAAACAGGGATAAACAGAGGATAAGGAAAAGAAGCAAGACACAAAGGATTTATACTGATTCGGTCCAATCTCTTGACCTACGTCCAGTCCCCAGACTCTATGGGATTTTCACTATCACAATTGATTACACACTCTGTAACTCAAGAGTAATTCTCTCACTAGAACTTACTCCCACTTACAAGTTGCAATCAATATCCCAATCTCCAAGTCCCCTGACTTGAGATTCTTACAATGAATGATTTACAATAAATGAACTCTCTCTAAGAGTGGATAAAGATAAACACTGAAGTACAATGTATCAAAAGATACTTCTCACAAGAAAACTCAAAGAGTAGTTGGAAACTTAATGATTTCATTTTCTCACAGATTAGTTGTTGAGAGGAATTGAATGCTTCTCTATTTATACCAAGAGAACATTACATGACCGTTGTAATCCTCAATGTGACCGTTGACAGCATTGAGAGTGGATTAGCTGAAGGTTTGGTCTTCTTCTCTCTCTACTCTTTGGTTAATCCAGTTGCACATAAGTTTAGGCTTGAATTCTTGACTTTTAATCCGTTGGAAGAGCAGATACTGGATGTGGAAAAGAAACATTAATCCCTTTGCAACGTGTGGAGAATGATTGTCCAAAAAGATGCAAGTTTTCTGGATTTTGCATTTAATGTGCTGACATCACTTTTTGCTTTTGTCTAAATCTTCATTTAATATACTCTAATCCATTTGAAACTCATTAACAAACTCATTAAACATAGCTAGGAATAGTAACGAGTGATGACAAGAAGTATTAAGATCAAATAGGAAGATTTCACAAATTCGAGTAACTTGATTTTCAAACTTAGCGACACAAACTCGAGTTTGTTTATCCAAACTGGAGTTTGTCACTATGCTCAAAGGGGAAACTCGAGTTTCCATTTACAAACTCGAGTTTTCTTCTTCCAGAGAAGAAAGTCGTTATTTGAGTTTAAAATCATACTTTGAGCATTGGGGAAAAACTCGAGTTGATTAATGACAAACTCGAGTTTTGGACTTTTATAGTGAAAACATGTTTAAGTCCAAAAGCTCAAAACTGGAGTTTCAAAAAGTAAACTGGAGTTTTCAAATCACTGAAATAGAGCAAAGCTTTCTGCTTGGCACAAACTCGAGTTTGAAATACAAAACTCGAGTTTTCTCTTAAGTTTGAAAACACTTGAAAATTCAAGTCAAGTGAAAATTAGAGTTTTCAAGAACTGAGAAATGAGCATAGCTCTCTGTGATTTACAAACTCGAGTTTACAAAAGCAAACTCGAGTTTCCAAATTATTTTGAAAACTCAGAGAACTGTCTGTGTTGGCGAAACTCGAGTTTCCAAATGGAAACTGGAGTTTAGCTTAGTTCAAAAACATTGATGGTTCTCTGTATGACCAAAACTCAAGTTTGCCAATTGCAAACTGGAGTTTTGTTCCCTTTAGAAAATATTGGAAAGTCTCTGTAAGGTACAAACTCGAATTTCCAAAACCCAAACTCGAGTTTTCCTTGAAGTGAAAACTTGGAGTGCTATCTGTATGTTACAAACTCGAGTTTGCCTATGCAAACTGGAGTTTTTTTTAACTTGTGAAAACTTGAGCTACTCTCTGTCAAGCTAAAACTCGAGTTTGCAAATCAAAACTCGAGTTTTGCCTTAGACAGTAAGTTTTCAACTTACCAAAGACAAAACTTCATCTTGTGTTTACAATTGTCAGTTATCATCAAAACCCATAGAGAACTAACATTCTCCCCCTTTTTGATGATGACAACACTTGTAAACTAATATTTCAAGAGTTTGACAAAATTCTCATTTTGAAATGGATTTTGCATTTGACAGTTCTTTAAGCTTCATAGTACTTGTTTTTTTTAGACAGTTTGTGCACATAAAACTTTTAAGCAATTATGGCATTTATACACAAGTTATAATTATCAGAGATAGGCGACAGAAGCATATAAATACTGAAGCTAAATTCATTCATTCATCAAAGTGCAAGATATTACATTAGTTCAAAATACACAAATATTGAAAATATCAAAAAAAAATCTACAACTCCTTCAAACTCTAAATTCTACTCTTGGCTTTTCTCTCCCCCTTTGTCATCTTCAAAAGGGAATGGAGCTGAGATAGAGGGCTCATGGAGAGGGTCTATGAATGGAGTAGGAGGAGGGGAGTCAAACTAGGCTGTGGAGGCAGGTGAGTGAGGTAGGATTTCAGTTGTGGGAGAAGAAGAGGAATGAAGAACTTCAGTGGCAGGGGTAAATGGAGAGGAGGTAGGAATTGGAACTATGAAAGGAGTAGAAATGATAACAGGTTCAGTGGTAGGAGTGGAAGTGATGATAGGTGTGGTGGTAGGAGTGGAAGCTGAAGGGGAGGAAGTGGGATCTTGAGGAATGGTGAAAGCGAATGTGGGTGAAGAGAAGGGTTCAGGATCTGGTTTAATATCAGGACTAGGAGAACCACCAAATCCAGAAGAAGAGGGGAGATGCTTGAGTAGCTTATCCATCTTATCAGTGAGAATGCCATTGAAACCGATGAGTAAGGAGAGCTTGGCATCATGATCCAAGATGTGACCAGTGAGATCTTCAACCTTCTCATTCAAGCGGGTCGAGAGAGTGTCAACCTTTTCTTTCATCTCCTCCTGAGCATCAACCATTTCGTGATTGCCTCTAGTCACTTCAGCCACCAGCTTGCCTACTTCAAACTCAATCCTTATTGACATAGCAGTGATGGCAGCATCTACAATAGCTTTGATTTTGGAGTCAAAATCAGTAGGAGCTGACTGAGCTTCTTGAGCTTGAGCTTGGGCCTGAGATGCTCTAGCTTGAGAGGCTCTGGATCGAGTTTGAGCCCTTGAGGGAACAGAACCCTCACCCTCAAAATTAAGCTTCATATAGTTTAGCTGGGACTTGCCAAATGCTGGAGGAGTTCTGATAGAATCAGGAGGGCCAAGAAACCAAACCTTGTGATAGAATAGGATCACAGAAACAAGAGATGGAAAGGGAATGTGAGAAGGCCTTCGAGAGGCAAATTTGAACTTAACCATCTCTTGAAAGATCCAATGGCCAAGATTCAAAGGAATTTTAGAGACAATAGTAGCAAAGAGAGGGTAATCATTCTTTGCGAAATGAGTGTAATTGCCACCCTTTTGAATGAAATTCCTAGAGTAAATATACCAAAGTACTCTATTAATTGGGGGCATAGACACAGGAGAAAAAAAGAGATGTTGTAGACCAGTTTCTGGGACAGGTTCATTGGGTCTAAGGATTTCAAAAATCTCTATTTGTAAACTGAACTGAAGGTGAAGGAGGTGGATTAGCAATTTTGAGAATAGAGTTAAGGGTAGAGGCAGAGAAGGTGAAGGTTACACCTTTGACAATGGTGGTGACTCTTTCCTCAACTAATTCACCCTCAGAATCCAGGATATTGTCATAGACCATATTAAAATAAAAAAGTTTGACAATATTAGCAGTGAAAGGAGCAGATAAGGAAATAAAGGATTCATAGTCTTTGAGCCAAGGGGATAAATCTAGGCTACATTCATCCTTTAGCTTAGCTAAATCTACAGATACAATAGGACATAATTCCTTATTAAGAAAGGATTCTTTGAACTTAGCAGCTAACTCATTTGAAAGAACAGTAGCATCAGAAGCAAACCCTGGAGGAGGAGAGCGGTGATTGTAGATTTCAATAATGGCGTTTCATCATTTGTGCTGAAGATGAAGCTTGTCCTTTTTCAGCTCCCTGAGATCCAGATGAGACCTTCACCTCTTGGGTTTAGAGGACTTAGAAGATTCCCCAACCTTCTTCTTCCTTCTTCCTTCCTCTGGTTCTGGCTTTTTCTTCGATGATGGTGAGACAGAAGGTTCTTTGAATGAGACTCCTTTCGACTTTGTCGGAGCTTCAGGAATATTGTCGCTGACCCCTCTAATCGAACGATCAACCCCAAAATGATAGCATCTGGGTGTGGATTTCATCCTCCTGGGTCGCTGAGGAGGAGGAGAGGGAGACCAGGATTTAGAGCCTTCATCGTCGGAATCCTTGGTGGGGGACACACGGGCAGAGGATTTGGAAGCCATTAGGGTTTAGGAGTGAGGATTCTAGGTTGAGAATGGCGAATGTCAGAGAGAAGAGATGATTTCTAAAATAAAACTTGAGTTTTGAGAAGAGTTTAGACGAATATGAACAGTCACTCTTTAAATAAGGCGCCAAACTTACCTGGACTTCAAGGATGTACTGTGAACCCTTGAACTTCTGCGACCAAAACTCGAGTTTCCAACTTACAAACTCGAGTTTTGATGTTGCTTCAACAGGTGTGTTGCTTTATGTCTTATCGAAACTCGAGTTTCATACTAACTGACTTGAGTTTCCATTTTGCTCAACCTCACAATTTGTTCTCTGACCCCGACAAACTTGAGCTTTGGTTTCAAAACTCGAGTTTGCGTCATTTGACAGCAAACTTTAGTGATTCAAGCCTCCTACATAAAACATTACTACACACTCCGAAGCTTAAATTAGTATCTAATAATCATTGAAACCATAACTATCATTTGAGAAAAGAAATACTTACAGCTCATTGGGATTTACCATTCCCAATTCTCTTCTAATAAAATTGAATTGCTCCTTAGCCAATGGTTTGGTGAAGATGTCAGCCAGTTGAAGATGAGTTGGAATGAACATGACTTTGACATCCTTCTTTTGAACATGATCCCTTATGAAGTGATGTCTCACATCAATATGCTTGGTCTTTATATGTTGAACTGGATTCTTTGCCAAGCTTATTGTGCTTGTGTTGTCACACAATATTGGGATCTCCTTCAAGTTAATTCTCAAGTCAGAAAGTTGTTGCTTGAGCCATAGGACTTGAGCACGACAACTAGACGCAGCAATGTACTCAGCTTCAGTTGATGACACAGAGACAGTTGTTTGCTTCTTGCTGAACTAGGAGACAAGTGAGCCACCAAGGAATTGACATTGGACATAGAGACGGTTGTTTGCTTCTCTTTCTATTCGTCTTGTAACCAGCATGATCTGAATCTGAGTAGGCCACCAAATGTTCAGTTTGACTTTTGGGAAACTATAATCCAAGAGTCTTTGTGTCAGCAAGGTATCTGAAGATCCTCTTCACATTCTCAGCATGAGACTCCTTGGGAGCAGATTGAAACCTTGCACACATCCCCACACTGAATTGGATGTCTGGGCGACTTGCAGTAAGATAGAGCAATAAACCAATCATTCATCTATATCTTGTAATGTTGAAATTTGTGCCCTTTTCATCAGCATCCAAAGATGTGGTTGAGCTCATTGGAGTATCAACTCCATTGCATTGGTCTATTCCAAACTTCTTTAGCAGGTCATTGAGATACTTGGTCTGAGAAATGAAGATTCCATTTGTCCTTTGCTTGATTTACAGACCAAGGAAATAGTTGAGTTCTCCCATCATGGACATCTCAAACTCTCCCTGCATGTTCTTAGCAAACTCTTCACACAAAGCATCATTAGAAGCTCCAAAAATAATATCATCAACATAAATTTGGACAATTAAAATTTCATTAAGCTTGTTACTTTTAATGAAAAGAGCTGTATCTACTTTTCCTCTAACAAATCCTTGATCAAGAAGAAATTTGTTTAATCGCTCATACCAAGCCCTAGGAGCTTGCTTAAGTCCATAAAGAGCTTTCTTAAGGCGATAAACATGATCTGGATGATGATCATTTTGAAAACCAGGAGGTTGTTCCACATAAACTTCCTCCTGAATAAAACCATTTAGAAAAGCACTTTTTACATCCATTTGATAGAGCTTGAATCATTTGACACAAGCAAAGGCTAGAAGAACTCTTATAGCTTCCAATCTTGCCACTAGAGCATAAGTTTCTTCATAATCAATTCATTCTTCTTGATTATAGCCTTTAGCAACCAATCTTGCCTTATTCCGGATAATGATTGCTGATTCATCTCGTTTGTTCTTGAATACCCATTTAGTGCCAATGACCGGATGGTCCTTAGGCCTAGGTACCAAATCTCAAACTTGATTTCTATCAAATTGATGTAATTCCTCTTGCATTGCTATCATTCAATCATTGTCTAAAAGGGCTTCATCAATCTTAGAGGGTTCAATCTTTGAAATAAAGGCAGAAAATGTAACTTTATTCAAAGTACTATTTCTGGTCCTTACACCTTGATTAATATCACCTATTATTTGGTCTAAATGATGATTCCTTATAAATTTCCAAGCTCTAGGCTGAGATTGATCAGGGTTTTCTTGAGGATCAACTTCGAAAACATTTTCAGGATTTTCAATAGAGGCAGGAGTAGTTTTCGAAAAGAATTGATTTTTGAAAACATTTTCCTCATCATCATCCTTGGATTTGTCAGACTTGGATTTACAAAATGCAACATGCATAGACTCTTCAACAATACGAGTACGAATATTAAAGACTCTATAAGCTCTACTTCTATTATAGTAACCCAAAAATATATATTCATTTGCCTTGGGATCAAACTTTCCCAAGTTATCCTTACCATTTTTATGGATGAAGCACTTACATCCGAACACATGAAGATGAGCCAGATTTGGTTTTCTTCTCTTATACAGCTCATAAGGAGTCTTGTTCATCTTCTTTCGAAGATATGCCCGATTTGAGATGTAGCAAGCCGTACTCATTGCATTAGCCCAAAACACTTGAGAAGTGTTATTCTCATTCAACATTGCTCTTTCCATCTCGGTGAGGACTCGATTCTTTCTTTCTACAACACCGTTTTGTTGAGGAGTCCTCGGGGCTGAGAAATTGTGATCAATTCCCATATTGTCATAAAACTCAGCAAATGCATGATTTTCGAACTCACCTCCATGATTAGTCCGAATTCCTGAAATAACAAAACCTTTCTCGTTTTGGACCTTCTTAGCAAAAACAACAAACTGATCAAATGTTTCATCCTTAGATGATAAAAATATATTCCATGCAAATCTAGAGAAATCATCAACTATGACCAAAGTATAAAGATTGCCACCAAGACTTCTTACTCTAGCTGGTCCAACTAGATCCATATGAAGTAATTGAAGAGGTCTAGAAGTTGAAATCTCATTTTAGATTTGAAAGATGTTTTAGTTTGTTTTCTTTTTTGACAAGCATCACAAATCATATCATTTTTGAAACGAAGTTTTGGAACACCAATTACCAAATCCTTTTTGAGTAATATGTCAAGTTGAATCATATTGACTTGAGCTAAACGCTTGTGTCATAGCCAACTATCATCTAAATTACTAACAAAACATTTTTCAAAAGTAGAACCATCTCTAGAAAGGTTAAGTGTATAACAATTGCCTTCTCTAGAGGCTCTAAATATAGATTTTGATTTTATATTGTCTAAAGAGATAATATCTTTACTTACAATCAAGCACTCCTCAGAATCAAAGATAACTAGATTACCTTTATCAGTGCTTTGGCTTACACTGAGGAGATTGTGACAAAGCCCTTCCACAAGGTAGACATCTTTGATTTGTGGTCCTTTATTGTTTCCAACTTCTCCAATCCCAACAATCTCTCCAGATTGATTTCCACCAAATGTCACTTTGCCACCATCCTTGAGCTTGATTGAAGCAAATTTGGAATGATCTCCCGTCATGTGTCTAGAGCATCCACTATCAATGTATCATTTGTTGGACTTTGATGCTCTTAGACAGACCTACAAAACACAAATAATCAGGTCTTAGGTACCCATCTTTTCTTGGGTCCTTTAGGGTTAGTTTGTGTCTTAGGAACTTTGTAAGATCCCTTAGGCACCCATTGATAGTTTCCAAATTGGTTTACTCTTTCTTTCCTTTTTATGAAAACAGGAAGAAGTAGTATGACCTTTTCGATTGCAATAATTGCAATGAGCAAAAGGATTTGAAGAATGAACGGATTTTCTAAGGTAGTTCATGTAAGACTTTTCTCCAAATTTCTTTTTGCCTTTTCTTTTATCAAAATCTGGTTTGTAACCAATTCCTGATCTGTCATTTGTAAATCTTTGCTGTTTCAAAATGACATTGAGCATCTCACTACCTCTAGTGAATTTCTCAAGTGTCTTTGTAAGGTGTAAATTCTTTTTCTCCAAATCAGGACAATTTTCACAAGCCATATTTTCACAAGAGAGATTTTTAACTTGCATTTCAAGAGTCACATTTTTTCTTTTCAAAGATATGTATTTTTCAGCAAGCTTTTCAAACTCAGATTGCACAACAATGTATTCAGTAAATA
Source organism: Acacia pycnantha (assembly GCA_025563575.1). NCBI lineage: Eukaryota > Viridiplantae > Streptophyta > Magnoliopsida > Fabales > Fabaceae > Acacia > Acacia pycnantha. The sequence continues at coordinate 1,388,254 of JAMWYP010000054.1, read as the reverse complement.
ACTCATCATAAGATGGTTTTGAATCATATACCTCATTGTTGTCATGTTGCCCTTCTTCTTCAGCAACTAAGCAAATATTTGCTTTTTCTTCCTCATCAGCTTCATCTTCATCAGATGAGCTATCTCCCCATATGGCTGAGACATATGCTTTTCTTTTTGAATTTGTTGAACTTCTTCTTTTCTTTATCCTTGTTCTTCAGCTGGGGGCATTCCTACTTGATGTGGCCAGGCTTGTCACATTCGTAGTAGATGATTGGCTTCTTTGCCTCGGTGCTGGAGCTACCCTTGTGAAATTTCTTGTACCCTTGGTCCTTCTTATAGAATTTCTTGAATCTTCGGACCATCAAGTCCAACTCTTCATCTTCGTCTTCTTCTTCATCATCATATGATTCCTTAGCTTCTTTGACAGTCTTGAGAGCAATTCCTTTGCTCTTTCCATTCATCTCATCAAGTCCTTTTCTGAACTTGATCTTTCCTTCATACTCAGATAGACTACCAAACAAGGCTGCTACAGAACTCATTGATTCCCCACGGGCTTCCTCAATGGCTGTAACTTTGGCTTCCCATTCTTTGCTGAGGATATTTAGAATTTTCCTCACTTGAACAGGTTGTTCGTACGTTTTGCCTAGTGCAACAAGCTGGTTGATGAGGTGGGTGAATCTCAACTGGAAATCGATGATGGATTCTCCAGACTTCATGCGAAGAAGATCATACTTAGTCATGAGAGTATTGACCCTATTCTCTTTCACTCCGATAGTTCCTTCATGAGCTATTTCCAAAGCATCCCACATGGCTTTAGCTGATGGTAGTGTGCAAATACGAAAGTACTCTTGTTGACTTAGAGCACTTTGCAGCATGAAGATGGCTTTGCTATTAAGAGTGACATTTCTTCTATCATTCTCATCATAGTTTTCTTCTGGCTTTGGAACCCGGAGTCCATTTTCAAGGATTGTTGGAGAATAGTTGCCAACCTCGAACACCCTCCACAGGCCATATTCGCTAGCCATGACAAAGACCTTGAACTTGGTTTTCCATAAGGAGTAATGCTCTCCACTGAAGCCAGGTGGTCTGTTGATCGAAGCTCCATCAGGTAGAATACCTTCCATGGTGATCATTCTCGAGATGTTAAGCTCTTTAGAGAAGACCGAGCTCTGATACCAAATGAAAGTAGAGTTGAATCACCAAGAGGGGGGTGAATTGGAGATTCTAAAACGTTTTTCGAAATGCTCTATTTTTGGGTAAGGAAAACAGGGATAAACAGAGGATAAGGAAGAGAAGCAAGACACAAAGGATTTATACTGGTTCGGTCCAATCTCTTGACCTACGTCCAGTCCCCAGACTCTCTGGGATTTTCACTATCACAATTGATTACACACTCTGTAACTCAAGAGTAATTCTCTCACTAGAACTTACTCCCCCTTACAAGTTGCAATCAATATCCCAATCTCCAAGTCCCCTGACTTGAGATTCTTACAATGAATGATTTACAATAAATGAACTCTCTCTAAGAGTGAATAAAAATGAAGTACAATGTATCAAAAGATACTTCTCACAAGAAAACTCAAAGAGTAGTTGGAAACTTAATGATTTTCGTTTTCTCACAGATTGGTTGTTGAGAGGAATTGAATGCTTCTCTATTTATACCAAGAGAACATTAAATGACCGTTGTAATCCTCAATGTGACCGTTGACAGCATTGAGAGTGGATTAGCTGAAGGTTTGGTCTTCTTCTCTCTCTACTCTTTGGTTAATCCAGTTGCACAGAAGTTTAGGCTTGACTTCTTGACTTTTAATCTATTGGAAGAGCAGCTACTGGATGTGGAAAGGAAACATTAATCCCTTTGTAACGTGTGGAGAATGATTGTCTAAAAGGATGCAAGTTTTCTGGACTTTGCATTTAATGTGCTGACATCACTTTTTGCTTTTGTCTAAATTTTCATTTAATATACTCTAATCCATTTGAAACTCATTAACAAACTCATTAAGCATAGCTAGGAATAGTAACGAGTGATGACAAGAAGTATTAAGATCAAATAGGAAGATTTCACAAATTCGAGTAACTTGATTTTCAAACTTAGCGACACAAACTCGAGTTTGTTTATCCAAACTGGAGTTTGTCACTGTGCTCAAAGGGGAAACTCGAGTTTCCATTTACAAACTCGAGTTTTCTTCTTCTAGAGAAGAAAGTCGTTATTTGAGTTTACAATCATACTTTGAGCATTGGGGAAAAACTCGAGTTGATTAATGACAAACTCGAGTTTTGAACTTTTATAGTGAAAACATTTTTAAGTCCAAAAGCTCAAAACTGGAGTTTCAAAAAGTAAACTGGAGTTTTCAAATCACTGAAATAGAGCAAAACTTTCTGCTTGACGCAAACTCGAGTTTGAAATACAAAACTCGAGTTTTCTCTTAAGTTTGAAAACACTTGAAGATTCAAGTCAAGTGAAAATTGGAGTTTTCAAAAACTTAGAAATGAGCATAGCTCTCTGTGACTTACAAACTCGAGTTTACAAAAGCAAACTCGAGTTTCCAAATTATTTTGAAAACTTAGAGAACTGTCTGTGTTGGCGAAACTTGAGTTTCCAAATGGAAACTGGAGTTTAGCTTAGTTCAAAAACATTGATGGTTCTCTGTATGACCAAAACTCGAGTTTGCCAATTGCAAACTGGAGTTTTGTTCCCTTTAGAAAATATTGGAAAGTCTCTGTAAGGTACAAACTCGAGTTTCCAAAACCCAAACTGGAGTTTGCCTTGAAGTGAAAACTTGGAGTGCTATCTGTATGTTACAAACTCGAGTTTGCCTATACAAACTGGAGTTTTTTTTAACTTGTGAAAACTTGAGCTACTGTCTGTCAAGCCAAAACTCGATTTTGCAAATCAAAACTCGAGTTTTGCCTTAGACAGTAAGTTTTCAACTTACCAAAGACAAAACTTCATCTTGTGTTTACAATTGTCAGTTATCATCAAAACCCATAGAAAACTAACAATTTCCACTCAAAACAAAATCAAAAGAAAAGGCTAAAGCATCAATCTAAGGCTAAAGCCTAATAATCCTATGTATGGTGGTCATCTGAACAGGGCGTCAAAATAATTAGGGTTGACACCCATCTTCCTGTTGAAAAAATAAGAGAAGATCGAGGGTTACAAGCCCCAATCACTGAAGACCAGTCATCGTATTCTAGTTGGGATTTCTGATATTGGATAAGGAATATACAGAACAATGGGTAGAGATAGAAGAGATCGTTTACCTGTAAGAGAGGAGAAGGAGAAGGAAGTTTTGCCTAAATTGTTGAAGACGGCGCGGAGGAGACGCTGGAACAAAAAGTTCTGAAGATAGGGGTGTCATTTTGTTGGAAATCAAGGGTAATTGGTGTCAAAATAAATCACTAAAAAATAGTCACTCATTTGTTTTTTTTTTCTCTTCTTTCGCACTTGCTATTTTCTGAAGTTGCAAATTGAAGCTTTAAAAAAAAGGAAAATTTTGGCTTGTTTTGTTACTTTTACCCCTTTTTTTTTTAAGTTCTCATCCAAACATATAAATTAATTAAAAAAAGCACTTTATTTTTGAAAAAATCATTTAAAAAAAAAAAAAAAAGCACAGGAACCAAGCGCGAGAGGAGCAACGTCGTTTATGTGGCTAAATGGCAAACGACACGAGTGACAAGTGTGTTTAACGTGGAGCGCAAACTTCAGTCACTCCCTCCAACCTCCAAACTTTTTTGAATTTGAACAAAACCCAGGGAGGCCCTATTGGCTTCTACCTCCACAGTGACACTGAACATTTTCTCATGTAATCTATCTCCTACCCGTTATTATTATTATCCATCATACAACGTTTCCAATCTCTGAGCGCGCTTTATTTCTCTCTCTCCTCCCCTCTCTTCATCAATTCAAATCAATTCCCCATTATACTAGTTCAATTTCACTTCTCGACAAACTCCACACATCGCGTCCCCTCCTTCCCTCCCTGGCCATTTCAGAAACCCTAATCTGACCTAAACTCATCTAATCCAATCAATCCACTTCCCTTCCCTGTCATTCATCATTGACAGCGCCGAGATCCGTTTTTCAGTCACCGCGGTTTGATCGATGATTCAAACAAATTTTTGGCGGTGCAAGTGTTAGGGTTGAATTGGGTTCAGAGGATTCATGGATGAGGAAAGCAATTCGATGATAGTACCTGGGAAATCCTTGACAACCTCCAGATCGGATTACAAGGTAGGCTTCTCCGGCTTTTGGGTTGTTCTGGATTGAGTTCGCACATTTTCTTACTCATCATCACCTTCATTCCTCCGGGTGTTTTAGGCCGTGGGAGAGAAGCGTCCAAGCACGACTCATTTGGGAGAGAACAGTGGACTCGTTCGAAAACGAGTGAAAACGAGAGATCTTGAGTCAGTGATACAGTCTGCAGGTAATTCTGAGTGAACAATGATATCTCGTATGCTTCTTTCCATCCCTAATCAAGCTAAGGACTAGCGATTTGTTTTGCAAAGAATTGAGCTTTATGAAATGATATAGTTGAAATGTTGTTTCAACACTAGCACATTGTTGTTTCTAATGAGATAATTGATGTTTTGTAGAATTATTTATTAGTAGTTCCTTGCGGCTGGGCAGGGCATTGCCGAGAGCAAGTACTATGCAATTTTGGTTGATTGCCTTCATATTTTAATTCATTCACAATAAATTGCTTTCCCTTTTAACTGGGAAAGAAAGTACTTATATGGATCATACTGTGCACATACTTGTCTAAGATTGAATTTAATTTACTCTGCTTATGCTACAGAAACTAGTACCCGTTCTCAAGGGAGATTTGGGGATAAAGAACATAATTTTCCATTGCCATCGAGCGAAAATGATATTTCACAAGTGACAGAGGTCCCTGTACCACTGGAACACATTGCTTGTCAAGCGGAGAAAATTGGAAAGAGCACAAGCTCGGTAGAGGTCAACCCTGCCGTCAGATCACTTGATCTTAATTCCGAAGCTCTCTGTGCCAGAATTTCATCCCGTGATAGAAGTGGTGAATGTGGCAAGAATCCCACCAAATTATCCTTTCCTGGGAAACACGTTAGGGAGCCCCTTACTAGTGTAAACTCTAAAGGAATTGGCGTTGATCTTAATGCAGAAGATGTTACAAGCTGTATAAATCTGGGCTCGGCACAGTCTTGCAAAGAACACGCTCAATTTAAGTCAAAGGATGTTTCTGAGAGTGCTAGCTGTACTGGGCCTTTAAGACAGAAAGATCATATGAGAATATGGAGGGAGATGAAGCGAAATGGTTTTCTTTCATCTTCTCATGGAGGTATTCCGGTGCCAAACAAACGTGGTAGAAAAAGTAAGAATGATATCCTCAAGAAAAACTTTGAACTTGCAAAAAAAGAGCAAGTTGATAGGTTCTCAAAGATTGCTGCTCCAAGCGGACTGTTGAATGAATTAAACCCAGGGATTATTAATCACGTAAGAAATAAAAGACAGGTTCATTCGATTATAGAGGCTATTGTGTCTGAAAAGAATGAAAGTGCTAAAGCCGGATGCAAGCAAGCAGCACAATTTTCAGGTGTAAGCACAGAAGTTAACAAAAGGGATTTGGAGTACGTAACAGAATCAGGAAAGCATCAACATTCCTTTCATCGAGAAGAAGGGACCCTGCACAATCCTGCTGGTAGTAGGAAAGCAAAAAGGCATCAGATGGCAATGGATGATTCTTGGACTTTGGAGGGTAAGGTTGGTGAAAATGACACATGCTTGGAGGAGAAAGAAAGGTTTAAAAGTGGTGGATCGTTCACCCATCTCGCCGAAGATGACATTTTAGCTCTGAAATTGTCTTCTTTAACAAAGGCATCTGTGAGTTCTAGCTCTCAGTCAAATGAAGAATCGTCAAACTTTCCTAGCGTTTCGTCTCTTTCCCTGAAAGGCTAGTAGACACTTTCCTTCTACTTATGCAATATTATTATTCTTTTGAGATTTACATTTAGCCATCCGACTTATGTTTTTAGGTTTAGACATTCCCGCAGTAGAGATGAAAGAGATAGAAACTTTAGTTGTTTTAAAGTTAGCAATCAACACTGCTTTAAAAAAAAATATGCTTTAGAATTTGCTGCTTAGATCATCATGCATGCTGCAGAGTTTTTAATGTATCATACTCCCTCCAATCCTTAATATAAGATATATTTACCTAATTTGATGAGACTAATGAAGTTAATTTAGTTAGTTAGTATGACATCTATTTTCTAAAACACTCTAGTCATCTTTCTTAATCCCTCCTTTACTTTTTTTCTTGATTATTGTTGAAGGAGCATCAATAAGGATAAATTAAGAAAATATTGACAAATATAAAAATTATATCTCATATTTATATTTAGGATAAGATCAATGCCTTAAATATATCTCATATTAAGGATAAAGAGAGTATTTGAGTTTGGCTTCTAATACTAGGCAACCGAAAAAAAAAGCCTTTGCTGATAATGATTCTTCTATTTGATTTGATTTTACAGCTGCTACTGTTGCATCTCAATGGTTGGAGCTCCTTCATCAAGACATCAAAGGGCGCCTCTCGGGTAATTCCATTTTTTATTTATTTAGCCATGTTGCAGGCAGTGCAATTTCTTACCTTCAATATCGTAATTTTTTCTGCTTCTTCAGCTTTGCGTCGCAGCAGGAGGAGAGTTCGAGCCGTTATTAATACTGAATTACCTTACCTCATGTCAAAGGAATTTTCAAATGTCCAAGAAAAGGATTCTTTTGGTATGAACACCACTACGGGAATCCCGCATAGTATAATTGCAGAAATGCATCGGACAAGATGGACTTCTTTGTTTGATCAGATGGATGAAGCACTCGCTGAAGAAGAAAAGCAACTTGTGAGTACACAAAAGATAGACAATATTTCCTTTTACTGGTCTCATAGTTAATGTTTACGCATACCTTCTTTTGGGTTAAGTAATGGTTTAACATCATGGGAAGAAGTCGTCCGGGGGTTTGAAACGCAATACAGCTGTTTATCTACTTATTAACTTCTGAATCTGGCTTCGCCTTCTTATAATGATGAGTTCTTGATTTGGGCGTGGTGAAATAATATTCTTAGGAGGATAATGAGTGATTTTCCAATGGGTTATAGGTGTAATTTTAGCAACGAAGTTTTTTTTGCTATGAGCATCTCAGAACAATTAAGTTTTGAAGAGCGCAAAAGTAGACAAAACCTTTCAAAATAATGTCAAGTGCACAAAGCTCCTACCAAGTGGGGTCTGACGAGGGATAAATATACGTAGTCTTACCTCGCAACCTTATAATGATGTTATTTTAGCAATTCCATTAAATTGGTACACCCTCGGTTATAAAGTTGGAAGTAGAATAGTTGGGTCCCACATAAAAAAGGTAATGAAGGAATTGCTAAAATTGCATTATTTTTAAAAGATTGTGTCTCATGGGAAAAGCTTTGTTGCTAAAATTGCATCTTAAACCTTTTCTAATTTATAATTTTGCTTTAGTGATGTGTGATCCGATTACATAGCAATACCTTTGTTTGCTTTTCTTAACCGATGTCTGCGCTACTCCTGGTTCATAATTTCAGGAAAGTTGGTTAAATCAAGTAAAAGAAAAGCAACTGCTATGTGATCAGGGTCTCCAACATGTAAATTGGAATGCAACTTATGGTTTGCAACAGCTAGGAACTGCAGAAAAGGACTCCAGGTATATCTTGTACTTAGCTGGTAAATGGGCCTGTTTAGATTCACTTAAATTTGAGCGTTAAAGGCAAAAAAAAAAAATTGCAATAGCTTAAAAGCCAACGCTCACACATTAATCAAAAGAAAATGGAACCTGTTTGGATTGCTCAGAGCGTTGGCTTCACTTTAAGTCAAAAAAGCTCAAAAAGTCAGTTAAGGAAAAAGCTCAAGAATGCAGCTTTTTCCAAAACGCTCTCAGCATTTTGACATGGGTCCCGCCACTTCTACCACCATCAATCCAAACACAAATCATTATCTATAACCTGACTTTTTTCCTACCGAGCTTTTTTTAAAGTCAAATAGCTTTTAAATCATCGCTCCTACCGCCAACCCAAACAGGCCGTTACGTTTGATCGTGATAAACATGATTTCTTGTCATTTCATTATTGGCCTTGTTGTCACACCAGAGTTGCATTGGGTCATCATATGGAATTTCCAACTCTTTCAGTAGCCTAATAACCAAAGTCCTTCACATACTCCTTCATTCACAGCTCTCAAGTCTCAGCTCTGCTTCTACACTGCTTCTTTAAACCACAGTTTGTTTCTTGCTTCTCCACGTAATCAAATTCCCCCCCCCCCTAACAACATATGTGCAGTATCCTAAAATTGACCTCCTATTCTCCATGTCTCTTGCATGATCTGCATTGGTGTAGATTTCAATGTTTTTGGCTGTGTTTTTCTTAAAGAAGATTTCTCTTCCAAGATGAAGTTTCAGATAGCTCAGAATTTCGTATATAGCATCCATGTGCTCTTTCTGTGGCCCATGCATGAACATACTTACTATTCCAACTGCATAGCTTATATCTGGACATGTATAGGTTAAGTATATTAGTAGCCTTCTGTAGTGTTTTGAGTTATCTTGGACACCATTTGGCTTGATCTCTAGGTGACAACATTTTTCCATCGATGTTCCTTCTGTTTTTGTTCTTGCAGACCCTAGATGTCACTATGGATTATTTGGAAAGAAGTGCTCGTGTGCAAGGCTGTAGAGAGAAATCCAGGGGCATATTTACAATATATGATAGGGTCAAACATATACCCTTGCCTCTCTTCAACACTTCATGAACTTTTCTCTTGGATCCTCATCCAACTAGACGATGAGGCTTTGGGAAAAAAGACCTTCCTTTTTCTTTTTAATTAAAGGATAAAATCCCAAGGTATTCGATCAGGCATTCCACCAAACATTCGTTGAACCTTATATTTGCGGAGACATCGATTCTATGAGATCCACCTGCTCTTCGAGCAGATATTGATTGATTCTAAAACTCTTCCATAGTGGCTTAGTCGACCTTCTAGCTTCATGCTTGGGACCAATACTTTAAGATCTTTCTCGAGGCAAAGCCCTTACCAGGAATCCTAAAAAGTCTATTAAGAGATCAAAGACTTGAGATCTATGGAATGCACTCAGACTTGATTGGAAGTGCATGTAATACGAAAAGGGCAACTTGGCCTAGACCTTATCCTAATTCTAATTAGTGACTTCGTTACCTTTACAGAAGATCGAGAGTAAGGGACAACCTTAGCCATGCTCCTACTAAACCACCAAGAGCGACTACGGAGTAAGCTCCCGTCTCCTATCACGAAAGTTTTACAGTCTTCATTCGTCTCTGATGTGACAAAACCTGGATTTAGAACCGCTCCGTGCCGTGGGCTTAGGGGCTTCTATTGGGCTGTCATCTTCATTTCATCTAGCTAGGGCGCTAAGGTAGTTCATTTAGGTAGTGGTAACCCCAAAAAGGAGCTCAAGAACGTGTGAGATAGTCGCTGCATCTTGCTAACAGCAAAAGAGCTAAGCCTGAACTAGTCGTCGTCTGTTACAAAGAAGTAGATCGATCTGCTTCAAAAAGTAGTTAGCTAGAAAGATTTGGTAGGGAGGGCCTAGCTATTCTTTGTCCTCTTCCTCGCCTCTTTAGCAAGGGGCTCTCTTAAACCCAGTATTCATGGATCTTTTTTGGGTCGATGTCTACGTTTGCTATAGTTGCTTCTATTGGGATCCGTACACGCAGCGGAAGGATTCTCACCCATTAAAATTTTATGAATCCCATAAAGAGGATCTATCAACGACATTTAGATCAAGGTTCGTTAGGAAAAACCATACCTATTCGACTGGTATGCGTGCCTTGAGAACTCGTGGACTAACACCTTCTTTCTCGATCAATTCTAGGAGTCGACTCTACGAATCCACTCCCTCTACCGGTATCCACACCGAACAGCTCTCCAACATGTACGGCAGCGTGCTAGCGTCTTCTTACTTTGTGACTCACGTTTTTCTCTCTAAAATTTCTTTCGCGGCTTGTTGGTACATTCACTTAATACGACTAGATCAATATCTTTTATAGAGTTTCTAAAACCCTAATTGGGCCATATTAAAATATTCAAGATTAATCTAAATTAATCTTAAAATTCAAATTTGGATATTAATTAAATTTGTTCAACAGATCTAATTTAATTTATTCAATTAATTTAAATCAAAAGCCTACCTAAAATATGAGATATGATATCTGTCTATTTAATTAAATCTGAGATACTATATCTCAATTTAAATTAAATCAGATATATGATATCTCTATTCGAAAATTAAATATGAGATATGATATCTGTCTATTTAATTAAATCTGAGATACTATATCTCAATTTAAATTGAATCAGATATATGATATTTCTATTTATTTTAGTTATTTAATTTATCAAATAAATTAAATACTATATAATAATATTATTATCTATATAAATAATAATATTATTATTATTAACTTCGAATTTAATACACACACACATCCTAGATTAAATGATGTATTCATTAAATCTTAGACATATCTAAAATTAAATGAATCTGGACACTATTGCTCATGTTGGGCTATTCTTGTGTGCGACTTTGTAGGCCTACATGAGATTGGCAGCGGGCCAATACTGTACGAGCCCACAAATCGCAAGCGGCCTCTAGCAAGACATTGCGACTACCCAATTCATATGGGGATTGTTGATACGACACAACCTATCATACAACTATGTCACGTCCCTTTTGTCACGTGATAATTTGGTGAAGGATGAGGCATAGATAATGTCAACTAACTGTTCTTGACCATTACTTTCTCGATTCTTGAGTAGTCTAATAACTGAAATGGAAACTCCTTTCAATCGTAGTATGATCATACATTTCATAAACTCACTCATCGAGGGGCCCGATATTATCTCTACAAATGTGAGGGACAAATTCCATCTTGACCGTTTCATTCCTTTGCATGAAAACCACTGATCCCGATCAAAACCTTTATCATCACCCGGTCAAATGTGACTTTTGACTAGGTCAAAGATCAGCGACTCTCATATAGGAATCCATGATGATCTTAGGTCATAGGGTGTTATGACGCGGTTATACATGAGATAAGTTATGACATAATCCATGCAGCTTTCTCATAGTGGGTCGGTCTAGCACCTTGTACTCTTAAAAGTGCCTATGACTTTGATTCGTATCTCCATACATCATCAAAGTCACACTGGTCTTACTTCATCTCCGCTCCTGCGTAGATGACCGACCAGAGACATTTAGGATAATTTATAAGATACATCCAAGGATACAGTTATCACTATAAACATGCAAATGATAATGATAACTAAACGGAGAAATACTTTAAATAACATAAATGCTTTAAGTACAATGACTTGCCCCTAAGACATAATTTCCAACAGCTTCACCTTGAGGCAATGCCAATCTTGAAATGCTATCAGCTTGGCTTCAAGGGGAACTGAAAAGTGAGGGCAATTGGCTTCATTGTAGATAACTAAATAACCTCTTTGCGAAGCTCGGTCTTCCCTTCTCGCCCAACGGCCTATTAGAGTTATGCGTGAGAAAATGAAAAATTCTCATTCCGCTTCTGGCTTTTTTGCTCTGTTTTACCCGAATTAAAAACAACAACCTCCAAGAAGTCGCTGCATCTTGCTAACAGCAGAAGAGCTAAGCCTAAACTAGTCGTCGTCTGCTACAAAGAAGTCGATCGATCCGCTTCAAAAAGTAGTTAGTTAGAAAGATTTGGTAGGGAGGACCTAGCTATTCTTTGTTCTCTTCCCTGCCTCTTCAGCAAGGGGCTCTCTTAAACCCGGTATTCGTAGATCTTTTTTGGGTCAATGTCAACGTTTGTTGTAGTTGCTTCACCCTGAGGCAATGCCAATCTTGAAATGCTATCAGCTTGGCTTCAAGGGGAACTAAAAAGTGAGGGCAATTGGCTTCATTGCAGATAACTAAATAACCTCTCTACGGAGCCCGGCCTTCCCTTCTTGCCCAACGGCCTATTAGAGTTATGCATCAGAAAATGAAAAAATCCCTTTTCGCTTCTGACTTTTTTGCTCTGTTTTACCCGAATTTAAAAAAAAAAAAAAAAAAAACCTCCAAGTCACTGCATCTTGCTAACAGCATAAGAGCTATGCCTGAACTAGTCGTTGTCTGCTACAAAGAAGTCGATCGATCCGCTTCAAAAAGTAGTTAGTTAGAAAGATTTGGTAGGGAGGGCCTAGCTATTCTTTGTCCTCTTCCCCGCCTCTTTAGCAAGGGGCTCTCTTAAACCCGGTATTCGTAGATCTTTTTTGGGTCAATGTCTACGTTTGTGGTAGGTGCTTCACCTTGAGGCAATGCCAATCTTGAAATGCTATCAGCTTGGCTTCAAGGGGAACTAAAAAGTGAGGGAAATTGGCTTCATAGCAGTTAACTAAATAACCTCTTTGTGAAGCCTGATCTTCCCTTCTCGCCCAACAGCTTATTAGAACTATGCGTGAGAAAATGAAAAAATCCCATTCCGCTTCTAGCTTTTTGTGTTCCAAGTAAACTAGTGCCTTTCGTGTTCCAAGTATCTTCATTTTTCAATTCTAATTGTTCCAGGTAGAAAAGTCTATCCAATTCTCTAGAAGTCCCAATCGTCTTTCCCGAGTTTAAATCTTAAAACAAGCACAAACCATCATCAAAGATCACTCGCCATATTTTCCCTTTGTTAATTTGCTCACAGATATGAGATTACAAGTTACTGTAGGTATAAACAGAACATTGTGAATTCTCAGATAATTAGATAGCATGACTATGCCAATTCCTTTAACTTTGGTAAACACGCCATTAGCAACTTTGACTCAGAGGATTTTAGGACGCAATTTAAGAGTGGTATACAATGTTTGATTACTAGTCATGTAATTTGTAGCTCCTGAGTCAACAATCCATGTATCTTTACTGGTTCGTACATCATTGAGAGCTATAATAGAATTACTTGGTTGCACTAGATTGACACTAGGCATAGAGCTTGACTTATTTTGTTTTTCAAGTATCTTGCGAAGCACCAGCAGTTCCTCCTAGCTTAGGGAATCAATATCGTCCACTTTCTACTCAGTTGTAGTGAGGTGGCTTTGTTGGGCCTATTGTTTTCCAATTGATGACTAGCCATGTAGTTTCCAGCATTCTTCCTTTATGTGGCTCTTCTTCTTGCAGTAATGGCACCATTTAGTTTTTTTTTTCCTTTCAACTTGTGGCCTTTTCACTGCAAGGGTTGACGTAGTAAGGGTTTTCTGCTTTCTTTGAATGGCACACGGTTAACTACATCAAACAGACGTAGTAAGGGTTTTAACCCCATAATTTTGCTTGTTATCTCCTCAAAAGAATCGTTGAGTCTAAGGAGAAAATCATGAATTTTTCATTCTTCCATTATCTTCCAATACAATTGAGCATCTTCAACGACCTTCTATTGTTTTCGGAGTTTCAACAAAGCATTGTAATACTCATTCACCGACATATTACCTTGTCTCAAATCTCGGAGTTGACGCTTCAAATAGATCAAGGCCGCGGTGTTATCAAGAGAAGAGTAGGTCCTTTTGGCTGCATCCTATATCTCTTTTGCAATGTTTACTAGAAGGTATCCTTCACTAACGTCCAGGGTCATAGAGTTGGATAACCAAGTCATGACTTGGTTATTTTATGCAAAACGATGTGTCGAAACTTGGATCATCAGGAATTGGTTGAGGGGCTGCTCCATTTATATATTTCTCCTTCCTCTTTCCACGAATGTATCTTAGCACGCTTTGAGACCACTAGAAATAATTTTTCCCATTAAGTTTATGGTTAATAACCATAATCTAATTTTATGAGAATTGTGGTACTGTAGTATTGATGGAAGAGGTAGAAGAAGAAGTGAGGAAGAAGCTTGAGTTTGACTGTTTGTACCCAACATAAGGGCTATTGGAATTGAACCAAACAAGGGAGGAAATTGAGAGGGATCCATCAATGCAGGTGAGAAACTGGTGAAAAAGTGGTATGGAGACATGGTGTGGTCTAGAGACATCGGCGCTTGGAGTTGACGCACGGTTAGAATCTTCCATAGTCGTCGGTATGTGGGTTAACACGCCCAGACTATGATGGCGTGTGTGCTTCACGCTCCAGTTAGATGCTGACCAAACTTCTGGGAAATGCCGATCGGCGCCTTCCACTCGCCTTCGTATGGGCAATGTAGTCCCATGCTCTCTTTGTTAGTAACCCTACGCCTTCGTATGGGCAATGTAGTCCCATGCTCTCTTTGTTAGTAACCCTAGAGCACAACTTTGTGCTTCGTTTTTGTGCCTCATTGTTGCTCATGATTGCCTTACTCACCTCACTGTTTCAACCTCATTTTTCTAGCATAAGGCCGAAGTCCAAGATCTGATACCAGAAAAAATTCAATGGAATTTGTATTCTCTCATATGTCTTATTGAGAAGGAATGAGTACAATATATAGGGGTTGATGTTCAATCAGGAAGAGAGAAATCAGCAATTACAATAATCAGAAATTAATGATAAGATAACAATTAGTAATAATGAGATGTTAAATAGGAAATATTGACTAGCACATAATCAAGAGCTAATTAATGTTCGAATCAAGGGTTGATTTCCAACACATGTCAAAATAAATCTTCCCTTGCTCCCTGGGCCTAACTCAAATGGTAAAGATGGGGTGAAGTATAGGTGGAGATCAAAGGTTCAAATTTCTTAGTGCATAAAATAAACCTTCCTTGATGTAGGGCTTCAGATGTGGCTTAAACTTAAAGGCTGGTCAAGGACTTTACAAATTTACTAATTTTTAATTTAATTTTAATTATTTACAACCTACCTCGTTTATTAATATTAGAAATCCCTGTTCTTGATATCAAAATTGAGGGGATACAATGTATAAAATTGAGGGTCCATGATGTCTTTGATCAACTTTTACCCCTGGTTTTAATGGGTAGAAAATAGGGAGGAGAGAATACTAGGAGGTTAAACTTTTAACAATGATAGTAATTTTTTTTTTTGGCGTACCAATCTCTTTCTCTGAAAGGATTGGTTTTCTTGAGTTTTTGCTGCAACTTGCTTTCTTTGGGGCCAACAATGGCAAAGCCTTAGTTTGTTGCTTTATGATCATCCATTGTAATTTTGTTTATAAAGTACGAAAATTGGATGATCGTTCCTTGACTTGGACGGTCATCTTAAACTGGATTTGAAAAACTTATTGCATGTATTCCTGTGCCTGGAAATTTTTTTATAACTGGTTTCCAAGAGTGTTTTATTGTCATAGCCGAAAGCATACTATTTCCCACAAATGGGATAATATAATTATTTCATATTTTACAGAGTTAGCTCAGAGAAAGAGCTAGCTGTCAGTGCAGCTGCGGCTTCTATATACTCAACATGCAGTTTCCTTTTGTCATCAGAGAGTTAAAGGCTCCCGTTTTGACGTTGAGGATTGTAACTTCCATCTAATTATATGCTGATTTTTCTCTTCTTTCTCCTCCATTGAGAAGCAGTGGCCTTTGTAATTGTCATCAGCATGTAGAAAAGAACTTGGAACAATGTTCTGAGATGAGCAAGCTTTGTGGTTTGTTCAGATTGTAACATTAGAAATTTAGCAGAGGGGTACCCTTTTTTCTTTTTTCCCTCTTTCCAAATTCATTTACCTGACTGTCAGAGTAATGCTATGTCTAGATAGTGACTGAACTATTTCTCATTGCTGTTACTTCACATTGTAACATTAGTTCCTCAATCTATCAGATGAATACTGTGTCTAAATCTTGATTGAACTCTTGTTCCAATTATTGTTTCTCATGAGTCATGAGTCTCAGCTTTACAATTTCAGTTTCTTGAGCATTTTGGTTCGAGTGCGAACCTTTTATTAATCAGGAATGGCTTATAAGCGGATTAATTCGAATATCTGATCAGTAGTTAAATTATTTTTTTGCTCAGAAAGTAGTTGAATTATTGAATCAAGTTGTTTCTTTATCAACAAGAGTAAATGGCTGATTTTCTTGTTAGGAAGTAGGAGTTTTAGGGGAAAATATACCTTTTGATCTCTGTAGGTTTACCAAATTTTGATTTGATTATTATAATTTAAAAATTTGTAATAAATTTTATAAGTTTGAGGAAATTATTCAAAAGTTCAATTTAATTACAATTAGCTATAAAAAACTTTGCTAAAAGAATAGTTGTAAACATCAATTTAAATATTGATAGATATAGGAGTTTCAATTTCAATTAGTCGTGTAACTTATGAGTTCAAATTGTAATATTTTAAATTGATGTTTATAATTTATTTTTCAATAAATTTTTTATTAAATTTCAGTAATGTAACTAATCATACAATATTTTTCTATAATAAATATATTTTTATACTATAAATAAAAATACACAAGTAATAAAGTAAAAATAATCACATCAAAAACCAAAATTGATAAGGACTTGTTAAAAATTAGAATTTATTGACTCATGAAAATTAATCAATACTAACATTTAATAACAAAATGAAATGTTAGAATAGTATATTTTCTTTTTGGAATAGGATATTGTCACTATCAATTTTGGTTACTATCACTTTTTCTGTTGTTAGATCAAAATCTCAATAGGAGAGAGAAATAATAAAGGTAGATGAGATTCTGATCTAACAGTGAAAAAGTGATAGTGACCAAAATTGATAGTGATAATATCCTATCATTTTTTTAAAAAAATACGAGAATAGTATATTTTCTAAATTCAGACAA
The DNA here is from genome assembly GCA_025563575.1 of Acacia pycnantha. Classification (NCBI taxonomy): domain Eukaryota; kingdom Viridiplantae; phylum Streptophyta; class Magnoliopsida; order Fabales; family Fabaceae; genus Acacia; species Acacia pycnantha. Next base: position 1,371,517 of record JAMWYP010000054.1, on the reverse strand, counting down.
ATATAAATGAATGAGTATATCAAAACTGGGCCTAAACAAGAGAACCTGAACAACAGAGATCCAATTAAAATAGTCATAAGTAACTAGAGGATATTCAGGGCTCACATAAAAAAAATAGTCATATCACTTCTTGCCCTCAATTTAGCCTCCCTCACTATAATCTCAGAAAAAAATCACCATTCCATGTTTGGGAAAAAAATTTCCCTTCAATAAAAGAGAGTAGGAAAATGTCTTACACATACAGATTAGAGTTGGTAAAAAGGACCAGTCTGGCCCTACAGGATGGCCCTTTCCTTTTAGACTTGACTAAAGAAAAATAGTCAATTTTCGATGTTTGGCCCTTGAATATAATCGTCAGCGTCGAAGCTATTTTAACAAACTTTTATTATTTTTCAACTTTTTAAAAATAAAATAAAATTACAACCATAAAAGTTCTAATTTAACATATATTGTTAAAAATAAGGTATAAATAGTACACATCATTCAACAAACAAATAAAGTTACTAATCATAATCAAATGTAAACTATTATCTACATACCGCAATTACAAATAATTAATGAGAATACTTAACAAAATTAAAAATATTTCTTAAAAATGTAAGTAGTTAACAAAATAAACAACACAAGATATGAACAAGACAATCATTAGAAAGTAAGTAAAAAAAAAATACAAAATTAGTAATAATATTTATGAAATAAACTATTTTCCAAAAACTAATACAAACGTACACTACGTTTTTAATTTTTTTTATTCTTAATAAATTTTTTTTATTCTTAACACATAATGTTCTTCTGAAACTTAATTCTAAAAAAAATAATAACTACTATATATTTGCAACACCATTAATATAAAAAAACAATAATATTACTATCATAAAAATAATTTCTTTTAAAAAAAACATACGGCTCAATGGGCCACTTTCATTTAAAGCAAAAATCTTAAACTCGGCCCTTACAAATTCAGAGACCCCGCTCTAACACAGATAATATAAGAGGAATTAGTGGACTTTTACTGAAAAATAATTACATATATAAATACAAATTCAGTAAACAAAATTGCTCTATGATAGATCTTGACATAATTTAGCATTCATCATATTTACAAGTCATATAGACTTCGTACAATGCCTATGCCCATTGCCCGTATCTAATCTGATATAGTCAACACCGGGAGGGAGAGTTACAAAGATTGTTGTAATTCATTCTGACATAATTGATAACCAACCGTATAGCTGTTGACGTATAAATATTAAATAGAAGTGTAACAAGTTCAATACATAGACACAAATCATACAATCTCTAACGAACGCTTCCATGTCATCAAAGTCTGTCAGCTCATTCTGTTGAAAGTAATATGACAGTGAGTAAATTTAAGAAGAAACACCGTGACGTGTCATCTGCAGATTTAAAGCCAATGAGGTGCCACCTTGCTGGAGGCTGGTTTTGAAGCCTGAAACCTTAGCAAGCGAGCGATACTGCAATTTAACGCTCTCCGCATTGTCCAATGTCTTTACCACATACCTAAACATTTAGACTTCTATCAGCAGCACAATAGGTTTAAGGTGGTAATCCATTGAAAACAGCTCAAGGGATATAGAGCCGCGCATGTGAGAATCAAGACAAGACCTTACTCACTCAGACCAGATTGTTTAAACTTATTTTCCTTGTATACTACTCCATTTCAAAATGTAAACTTCAAATTTTTGAAGGGGTCTGTTTTTTTTATAAGCTTCATGTTGGACTTATCTGGTGGTCATTTGATGCATTTTTCCCACTTTTACCCTTCATTAATTATGTCTTCTCCACTCATTCTCTCTCTCACACTCATCCTCTACATAAATAAGGGTGTTTTAGGAAAATAAGTTGCATTTTTTACATATTTATTGTCTTTAACCAATTTTAACAAAAAATAAGTTGCATAATTAAGCTATTTGAAGTTTCAAGCTGGAGGTAGTATATTCTAAATGTTAGAAGTGATCAATCAAAATCCGTTGTAATTATTTGCATTTCCAAGGCTCAGCCATTAATGTGCTCTCATAACATGTAAACAAAATGCATATGTTGATCCGTGAACACATTCAAATTCACATACACTGCAGATGCCTTTTACAGAAGACGATAACTTGTACTCCTCAGGTTCTTAATAAAAAGACATATTTACCTAATTTGATTAAATTAAGAAAATTAGTTGAGTTAGTTAATATGGTATGTATTTTCTAAAATACCCTAGTCATCTTCCTTAATTCTTTCATTTCTTCTCTTCCTTGATTATTGTTGAGGGAGCATCAATAAGAGTAAATTAGAAAAAGGTTGACAAATATGAAAAGTATGGCTTATATTTAGGACCAAGATCAACTCCCTAAATATGTCTTATAATAAGGATTGGAGGGAGTATATTTTCAATTCAACCATGCATTTTTTAAGTGCATGGATAATTCATCATGTTCTTCTATATTAGCCACATACAGAAACCAATATTTGATTTCACTGCTAAAGGGAAATAAGTTGAGGTAACTGACCATCCATTTAGGCATTGTGTTGTTACAATAGCTTCCCTCCCAACAAAACGCTGTGGCGTCCTCTTGTTCCCCTGATGCAATTTCGCTCCAATCGTTAGCTATATGAGATTTAGTTTGACAAAAAAAAAAAAAAAAGATTTATAAGCAAACTCAACTTTCAGCATACTACCTTTATGATAACCCGGTCCATCACAGCAAATGGAAATTGAACACCTCTGCATCTTGGTTGTTCCATAACTGTTGAATCACCATAACCACCCTGTCCTATGTAAAAATAAATTTTATATGAAAAAGTAGTGTCAAAGAGGCCTTGGAAATTTGTAATTAGCTAAATCTATTTTATTTTATTAAAATATTACATGGTTTGGGAGGTTTTATGAGGGAAGTTACATACCTGATCAAATCTTTCTTTTCTTCTTTTCGATGACCGGTAAAACTGTGACTCCTCTTCCCTACGGTATGCCTGCACAGCAACTCTAAGCGCTGACCACAGCACCCAGCCACCAAAAGAAAAGCATGTAAGAAAATCATGTGTATGCAATATAAGTTGCAGCATTGTTTAAAAATTTCAGAGAACTTCCATAAAAAAAATTTCAGAGAACCTCCATAAAAAAATTTCAATGAATTAGTTATGGTGTTGTAAACTGAATTTTCAGCAACGGATGTTCTGTTTCAATTTTCAGGAGTTTGACTTCTTCAATCAAATTAAAGATATATGAACTATATTATTAGCTAACATATTGTGAAAACAAAATCATACATAAAATTAACACCCAGTTGTACAAAAAATAAGAAGAAAACTAAGTTTCAAAATGACTCTATAATTTGTTTGGAAGACCAGAACATATTTACGCACCAAGAATTAAATTTCAACATTTTTCTAGGATAAATTCTGCTTACTTAGATTTGGAGATATCGATTCCTCAGATATTGGTTGGGAACAAGTGTAACAAGCTTTCTGAAAATACATCACAAAACCACGAAATTAGCTAGTTGACATGGTGGCAATTCCTGACTGACGAGAGCAATTTCCAATGAGACAACTGCAATTTGTAATTTTGACAAATAATGGACCAATGATGAGAATACCTAGCCAATAGCTACATGTATAGCTTAATGAAAACGAAAATTTTAAACAGTTGAGGCCATCGTTACTGCTCACTACATTGTTACTACTATAAGGAAGATAAGCAAGAGAGGAAGATCAGATGCAAAATAGTGGCGATTCATCTAGGTTCAATCAATTGTAAATGACGAGGAGGTATCAGCTAATTGTATAGTTTTGTCACATTTATGTTATTCTCATTACAAACGAAACTTCAATGCATTTACTCCGGGAACAGCCTGATGTTATTTAGATTGAAGACCAAAAAAAAAAAATTTAAAGAAAGAAAGAAAGAACAGATAGGAGATAAGCATAAGATCCTCAATTAAAATGAAGAAAACTAGATGAAAGCAGGATAGAGGAAAGAACGCAGACAGGTTAAAGCTTGTTTCTACAGTTCAGCAAAATTATATCACAAACAGTTACTTGTTCAAAATAATAATCTAGTAGCTCTCAAAGTCATACCATTCCACAGAGTAGAGGCATATACACAAGAAAAGAGGTCAAGTATTACCCGCTCCATTGTTAATACTCTCTTCGGTCCTAGTCCTAATATTAGGACCGGAGGTAGTAACATTTTTCAGTTGGCTAATTACAGAAAAGGTCAATCCAAAAATTATGGCTTTTGAGGGCGTAGAACCCACCATTCTAATAACATGCTGTATTCCTCCTCCACCGAAGGAATGTCCACAAGGCAATATCATTGCATCATCCATAAGAGCTCCCCTGAATTTTTTTAATATAACATCAATTTACTATAAAGAGTACAAGCAAAATACAAGCATCTATATCAGCTCAAAATATTAGAAGATTGAACTTGTGCCCTTGCACACACGCTAGGAGAGATAGTTAAGAACACCGATTGAGCCATCCTCCTTCTGCATCAGCATATTTTTTTATCTTCATTCGAAAAGAACGCAATCCACAAGGAACGGGATTTCAATAAGCTGGGCACAGGACTTATCACTTATGTAGTAATAAACTGATGTTAAAAGCTAACGAGTTCAAAAGGTGACTTACGTTATAGGATCTGAAAGCACTGCCCTCAATGGTTCGACTGACTCGCTTGAATAGATAACATCCTTTCTTCCGCTAAATCCGCAATCATTTTCCACTGCTATAGCTTTCTGCACAGAAGCTGAGCCCTCCGTGCCTTGAAGATAGTGTGAATAATACTCCTCACAATCAGTTTCGGCAATCGTGATCGCACTCTGCGATTTATCTAACCTTTCTTGCTGATGATCTTCATCGTTACCCCCTGAATTATTCTGCGTCGGCCCAATTTCTCCATCCTTCCCCAATACCTCTCTACTCGATCCTACAATCCGATATCCTCCAGCGAAAAACCCAGTTAGCGCAACGAAAATAAAAGAAGTGGCAACTTTTTGAAGTTAAAGAAACTTAATTCCCTTCCTACATACCGTATGACGAATGATGTTGAGCTTTTCCGTTCGATATTCCATCTGCAGCATTAGCAAGGTTACCACCACTTATGCTGTTAATGTTAATATCGTTAATTGAATTGGGATTGGAATTCCCTTTGCTAGCATCGTTAACACCAACTAGTCTTTCCACTTCAGCGCCGCCCTCAACATCGTCGTCGTCGTCATCTTCCTCATCGTCTTCATCATCCTCGCCGTCCGATTCATCGCCGCTCGGGGTTGCAGTGCTCCCGTTCCCATTCCAATTCCGGGCGTCCGGTGGGTTCCGCTGGTCCGAGCAATCCCCGAAAACATTACGACGGAACTCCAATCCCCGAGCCGCGAAAAAACGGTCACGGTCCACAGCGAACATCTTTTCATCAATGAAACCGACAAGCTCCCTCGTTTTCGAACCTGGGTCCCCGACCCGACGTTGTGGAGCACCGCAGCTGTAACGCAAGGGGTCTTCTTGGAACACTAGTGGTGAACTGAGACCGTTATCGATCCTCTGATCTGGAGCAAGACCAATTTCCTCCGACGACATAATAGTACGCACAGCGAACTCCAATATGGGAAACAGTGAGGATAATCTATGAGCGTCAGTTAGGGTTTAGAGACATGTTGAGAATGCCCCCCACTTCTCGTGTAGTGCTGGAGAAGGAGAGAGCTGAAGTGACGGAAACGAAGTCGCTGTTCCAGATACTGACAGGGGCCACAACGGAAAGAAGAAATGCACGACGGGTCGTTTAATGCCATCGCCTGCTCCAAAACGACATCGTTTGAAGTGAGTTGACAACGACAACTTCATTCTCTCCATTCAGCAAGTGAATTTTGTGCACGACATTTTTGACAAATTCATGGTTTGAGATTTAAAAAAAATGGAAAGTGAGTAGGAGAGCAACTCTGAATGCATGGTTGCATGGGCGGAGCTTGGGACAAAAATTTGGGGGGGCCAAATAGTAGTGGGGGAATTCGGGGGTTTGAGGGCAACGCCCCCGAAATTTTTTTTAAAAAAGAAGGTTTTATGTGTATTAAAAAATAAAAGAATATAAACCAGAAAAGAAAATAATATAAAAAAATACACCACAAACATTGAAAGGCAATAGACTTTAATTTATGTGATTGTGAACAGGGACAGAGCTTGAGATAAATATTTGGGGGGCCAAATATATACTCATTAACTAAAATTATTAAAAATCAGGGAAAAAAGTCAAGGGATTCGGTAGGAGGGAATGAAAAAAATCAGGAAAAAAGTTATTAAAAAAATGGGGGCTTTTTTTTATTATATTAAAAAAAATCTAAATTTTTTTTTTGGGGGGCCATGGCCCCTATGTCCCTTCAATACTCCGTCTCTAGTTGCATAGGTAAACAAGTACCAAGTTGTGGCCTCTTATTGTATTTTATCCTTCGTTTAAAGGTCTTTTTTAGCAATGTTCTGAAAACCGGACCGGACCGGTCGGTTCAGACCGAAAACCGGCGAACCGGTCTGGAAACCGGTCCGAGTTAGCTTCCAAACCGGGTTTAGAGGTGACCCCGAGTCAACTCGGCCAACTCGGTGTGATTCGGCCGAGTTGAGCGAGTCACCTCTTTTTACTTCTAAGAGCTTGAAACGCCGAAAACTCAGGGAAGAAGGAGAAAGTTTCAGGAAGAGGAGGAAGAAAGGAGAAGAGGAGGAGAAGGACCAGAAAAACAAAAGCCAGGCTTCAAGTAACTAGTAGATTGAGATTCAAATTGCAAATCTAAGCTCAACCAGCGAGTCTTGTCCTTCAATCGCAGAACTCAACCCCAAATCATGACGATTTAGAGAAACAGAGAGGGTGAAAATAGAGAAGGGAGGGAGGAGGGGGTTTAGAATCTCTCTCCCGCTTGAAATCTCAGAGAACCAGAAACGAAAATGGGAGGGAAGAGAGAGAAGTGTAACAATAAAATTTGTTAAGGGGAAGGCACCACGTTTGCTATTGAAGACTGCAAGTTGAGAGAGAAAGAAGGACTAGATAGACCATAGGAAATGAAGCTAGAAAATAAATGCCTGACTTCTTTTATGACAGGATGGGACGCTTGCTTGGAGGATGGGATTTCTACCTTTTACATTTTTCGAAGCTAATGTCTTAAACATAAATTGCAGAATAAGCCTAAACTATTATTATCATAAATATTATAATAAGAACAAGGGAGGCAGACTGTTATTAATTAGGGTAGTACTACGCATATTATATAATAATATATACGGTACCTTTTATTGGCAAAAAAAATATATATTACTTTTATTGTTTAACAAAATACTTTTTATTATAAAAATATGAATATGAATTTTTTTATCTATTTTTATTAAATTATATTTTTAAATTAATACCGGTTTGACTCCGGTCTGACCCACTGACCCTTAACTCAGTACCCCCACCGATTCAGTAACCGGGTTTCAGAACCTTGCTTTTTATCATATCATTTCTTCTTTTTTAAGCTATTGTTGATACATCTCTTACTTAATCTTGTCACTTTATTATTTGTTTTTCTATTCTAATATAGATTCATAGCTTATAAAAGTTACTTGAGGTTGAAGTTCATACTTCAGAATACACTATCTCTTAAACTTTTCTGCTTCTCCCACCCCTCATCTCATCTATTTATTGTTAAGTTTGTCGTTTTGTCACCTTGTAGAAGTATTTATTTGGCACCACCCAAAACCAACTTTTTATTTATTTATTGCAAGTGTTTTAAATGCACTCCATACGTGAGACTCCCCAATGTAGGACTCATGTTTTTGTTTGCGCAGGATGAGGAGGGATGAAGATGGGCTTGACTCTTGAGGCCTATTGATTTGATTCCTAGCTGCATATTTTGACATCACAAAGGCATGTACATTCCGTCCATTTTCTGCGTAGCTATTATGAAATGAATAATTACTTAAGATTACATATTTCGGTTGGTTTAGCACCATGGAGTTCTAGAAGCAACAACCAACCAGTAATGGAAACACCCCAAGAAGCTCAAGCGCCTAATGTTATGTATGCCTTCTTGATGATGAACTTAGGAGAAAAGAAGAAAATCTCCAAAGTTTTCTACATAAGCCAGAGTATGAAGTATGGAGAACAAAGGAGTCTATAATATTGAAGAGACAAAGTTGACAAGTTTGAGGAACAAATTGTTGTTATTGCTTCATTCAAAATGATATTGTCGGGAAAAAAAATTGAAATTTGAACCAGTGGTGTATTCATGTGAGAAGTTTGGACTAGATCATAAGCCTATAGGTCTAGCAATAAAGTCAACTTTATGGATAATTTTGGATTGCATGAGCAATTTGGCAACAAAAATGAAAGAAATTGGATGCTACAACATTATAGTTGAATATGTGAACTATAGAAATTGGAGGGAAGTTGCAGATATGAGTTAGACGAATTTAAGGAGAAACAAGATTAGTTAAGGCCGGCTTATGATGAGATAATTACAGAAGAAATGCTTGTTTTCAAATCAGCGTATCAAGCTAATGAGTCAGAAAACTATGAAGAGAAGTTTGTTGCAGATTTCAAAATACTAAGACCACCTTAATTCTCCATTGGTCTCCTTTATTTCGTTTAACTTACATTTAGCTTCCTGTTAATATCTGTGGTTCACATCTTCAACTACCCTTCAAGCTAAGTGTCGCTTATTTGCTTCCTTTTTCATAATTGTTTTGTATTCAAAATTGCTCATGCAACCCAAACTTATCAATGAATACCACTTTTGCCAAAAACAATGACTAGTAATCTGACATTCAAATTTCTTACATTAATACACTGCTGGCAGCAATTTTAACTTTTCCAATATTTCTTTTAACCTGGACACTGCTTTCAACTGATTATCATTTCAGTAATAATTCCAGAGGTACATCCAACAGCCCAAGACTAGATTTATATGGAGAGGAAATTTAGAAGAAAATAGGGGAAGGGAATACTAGGATGAAAAACTTCCAAAAATAATATTAAAAAACATTTACTATCATTTTTTAGAGTTTATCCTCGTATAGGATTTTACAGGTAGTTTGTATGTATAGTTTTATTGTTGAATAGGAGGATGTCCTCTGCCACGGTGAGGTGTTATTTAAAAGGTGTTGAATTAGTTGATCAAGTCCTACACTTTCACAAGTTTAAGAATGCTCTGAGGGCTAAGAAAGATGGAAAACTGCTTTTTACTTAATAAAATTACCAAAGCTTAATGTGAAGGTTCTAGTCAGTTCATAAATTTAGAAGGAATCTATTTATGGTTTGGTCACCAAAGACATTGAGATCATGAGATGAGAGGCCAGAGACAATAAGGGCCAACAGGATTTTAAAATACAAAAGTGGGAGTTTGGGCCTTGGGGATTTTTGTAGTTACAACTAGGCTTTAATTGCTAACAGTCCATCCTCACATGAGAGTGTGAATAAAGGTCCATGTATACTTCCTTTTTGTTTTTATATCTATATATAGCCAAAAGTTTAGATGAGTTAAGTCCGAGTTTATTAGGACTAGACATACTTTTGAACTTGAAAAGCATTTACAAAAATACTTATAGATCGCCCGTCAAAAAAATTTTCACATCGATGGGATTTGAATCTACAACCTTATGGTTATGAGCCAACCCTTTTACTGACTGGATCAACATTTATTTGATATACTTGCTTATTTTAACTCTTATTTTTTGTGTGCTAAGAAGGGTCACAAAGCTACTCGTACTTCAGGAGGGAAGACATCCAGAAAAGGAACCGCATTGACGTCCTGTGAATTGTTTTTATTGTTTTCAATATGGGTTCCGATGCTTGTTATAATGAGGTTATATATATATATTATTTATTTATTTATTTAGATTAAATTATATGTTGCATCCTGAATTTTTTTTGCACCCAATAATTCAAATTAATTAATTTATAGTCCTACATTCAGAAATATTTTTCGTGTAATACTAATATCTGGAAATTGATTAATTTGAGATAATTGGCCAACAAAAATAGGGTACAATATATAATTTAATCTAAATAAAAAAATATATATATATATATAAAATGCCCTCATCCTTCTAATTAGAATGAGAAGCACATATTTATATCAACAAAAAAAAAAGAAGGAGAAGCACATAACAAGCACCTAAGAAAAAACACCTAATGTGAATTCTTTCAATATCCTGCTAGATGTTCATGTCTATTATGATTAGCGGTACAAACTATTTTTCCAACGTGATTTACAGTATACAAGGTAAATTTGTGAGGAGAGTTTTATCTTAATTTATGCAAATATACTTTTTCAAAACCAAATCAAGCAGGCCCGAATAGTACTAGCCCATGATAGAATATTAACTTAAATTAATTTGGATCGATTAAAAAAAGGGTTAAGGAGCAAATTGGCCAACCAACTATTAGACCAGAGCATCTGGCACAAAAAACTTTTGAAGGGACCAATAATACCAACAAACAATTGAAATGTTATAAAACTCACAATGCCGTCAATTCCTCAGCTAACGTCCGTTTAGGTGGATGAATGAAGACTGTCAGGTGACTAAAGGATTCCAGCTGGCATTATTTTACTTCAGATGGTCAAAGTGGACCAGCCAAAAACACCAAGAGAACGAGGAAACCAAAATCGAGAGTCACAGAGCTGAGGAAAAAGAAAGAAAATCGAGAAGGGCAAACTCAGCGATATACTTCCACGCAATGAGGAAATACCTTATTATGAGTTATAGTAATTCCATACCCAACCTTCAGCGCAATATTTCAAATAACATATATTAAAATTGTCCAAGAATACAATATTCTCAACTTCATATTTCATGAAGGTATTTGTAAAGAAGACAATAAATGGGAAAATTTTCTAGAACAATGCAAGTTGAAGATGTGAGGGCGTCAAAATTTAAAAACCAAAGTGACTTCATGGACAGTAGACTGTAATAAATTTACTCTATTCATCAAAGCTAAAAGATGGAATTTGGGGTGAAGCAGAACACATGGCTTTGGGCACAAGCAGTGCCCCTGGGCCTCAAAGTAAGAAGGTAAAACATTCCCAGGAGAGAGAGAGAGAGAGAGAGAGAGAGAGAGAGAGAGAGAGAGAGAGAGAGAGAGAGATCCAATTAAGAAATAAACCTGCACATATTTGATTGATTTGTGGCTAGCAAGTTGTTCAATTCTCTTTTTATACGCAAGCAAAACCTATCCAATTTGTTCGGGAGACAGATCACTCAGCTGTGAAAATCCTGGCTATCACCCAAGAGGGGGGGTGAATTGGGTGTCCGATAAAACTTTTGATAACTTTGAAAATCTTTTCGCAACTCACAGAAAAAGTTTATAAACCAGTAATCAATGATTCAAATATATATGCTGGAAATGTAAAAGTTTAGAGAAGAGAATATGCAAACAGAGATTTATACTGGTTCGGCCGATCCTTGACCTACGTCCAGTCCTCAAGATCCTCTTGAGATTTCAATCCACTATCCTCTTGTTTGAACCGGGCACAAGAGAAGCCTTTACAGACCACACGTTTACTCTGGCACTTGTGATGCCAAATCTCTCACCGAGATACTCCTTTCAATCAGTTACACTCTGTACTCAAAGTTATTCTCTCACTAGAATACACTCCCCCTTACAAGTGTAAACTGATAACCCAATCTCTAAGTCCCACGACTTGAGATTCTTACAATGATTTCATAATTAGAAGTGTTCTCTCTAATAGAGAAAATGAATAAACACTGAAGTACAATTGATCATCACACTCTACTGTAAACTACATCGACATTGAAAAACAGAGAGTGGAGAGTAGGTGTATGTGTTTAACACAGTATTGGCATATTGAAGATGCAAGCTCGTGTCTCTAACCCTTCTTTCTTGAATGCTTCGCTTTTATAGTAGATGAAGAGTATTTGTCCGTTTGAGAAATTCTTTCCATTTTAGAATATGACCGTTGGAAAATATTACCGTTGGAATATTACCGTTGGATATTCAAATCGTAGCATTTGAAGCCGATGAACAAGTTGAGCTCTTTAATTCATTGAAGAACATTATAGATGAGTATTCAGCTTCATTTCTTCAAGCTCCTCATTGAATTCATTGAATTCGTCTTCTATCATATTTCGAAATATGCAGAGATCATCTTCAAGCTTTTGGCACTAATCGAGTTTTTGAGTTTTTCTTCGATTATTCAATTGATCATCCGAAACTTGCTAACACACATGATTAATAACATTGAGAAGTATAGCAAGTAGAAATTATCATTTCTGAGTCGTTTTTGAATTCCTCACTGTTACGTTCTTTGTTCTGCGTGGATGACTCGAGGTGGCTGATTTGGCTCGAGGCAAAAACTCTTTCGCATTAGTCTAACTTTTCTGTCTCCATTTGACTCGAGGTACCAATTATTCTGACTCGAGGCAACTCATGAATTAATCATTAATTCCAAAATTTAACTCGAGGTGAACCAAATTCTGGCTCGAGGTACTTCAACTCGAGGCAACAAAACTCTGGCTCGAGGCAATCACCATTTAATCATTAATTCCAGAACTATCGACTCGAGGTGCAGAGGTTGGCTCGAGTTAAAAGGCTTCTCAAAACGTCTATCTTTCTGTTTGGCTTTGACTCGAGGTAACAATATTCCTGACTCGAGGCAATCATGAATTAATCATTAATTCCAGGAACATTTGACTCGAGGTTGCATTGCTAGCTCGAGGCATCTCCCTCATTCTCAATTCCATTGTCTTTCATTTGAGCTCTGTTGCTTCCAGAATTTCGTATGTCCACTTGCGAAGATCATAAATCCCTGGTACGAACTCCGTTTTGGCTGGTTCACGTCTTGATGGAAAGCCCTTTGAGTCTACTCTCAAATGGCACCGGTTTCATCTCATTTGAATTCTCCATTCATGAGATACACTCAAAATACTGAAGATGGGTCTGGTGTGTGACGCTGATGTTACTGTCATCTTCAACAATTCATAGCTCTTTCATCTGACCTCCTTTGGACTTTATTCTTGTGTGAATAGGACCGCTTGGATGTCTAGTTTCTAAAAAAATTGATTTCACCTCAATCGGATCTCTGGTTTGAGAGATATCGTCGAATTACAGAGGTCGCCCGGCTGAAGTAGAACAGAGTGCTCCAGACTTGCATTTGACTCGAGGTTGCTCAGATTTCACCTCGAGGTAGCTGACTCGAGGCACAAATATGGTTGCCTCGAGGTAAGGTGTCCTGTAGCCCGTTACTGTAGCAAAAACACTGTAGAAACACTGACTCGAGGCTGAAGGATGGCTGACTCGAGGTGAATTCATCCAAATGCAAGAATCACTGTAGGAAACTCATTTTAACTCCGATTTGAGCCATTCCAACTTCTATATCACCGTGGATACTTGTAGAATCAATCTAACAACTTGTATAATGATTTTATCATTCCATTTAGAAATTCTTCTTCATTCTTCTTCTCTTGAACTTTCTTCACAATTTAATTCTTCAAATATGTGCTCTTCTTCTTGAACTTGATATTTTCTTCAATTTCTTCTTTCTAAAATCTCTTATCTCCTTCTTGAGCTATAATTCAACTTGAACTAATCTATATTAAATATAGTAGTTAGTTAATGAAGAAGATAAATAAATCAAACAACTTTTGCTCTTAAGAATGACACCTATATAAGACATCATCAAAACTAATATAAAGCCAACAAACTGAACACAGTGGATCGAGGTCTCAATCACAACGTCGTGGAAACCAAACCCATCCAAGACACAATTAGCAATCGCGTGGGCATAATCAAGGCTCGAGGTAGGTGGCTCGTGGAGATTGCGGCTGAGAGCTGGGTAAAGATTCTGGATGACCCTGATCGTCCAGTCCAGGTTATCGGGCGAGACCTAAAAGATCTCAGGCGCATACTCGTGCTCTTGGCCGATGCAGAAAGGGCACTTTTGTTGGGGCAGGTTGGGATTCGTGGGGAATTTGGATTTGAAATCGGAGGTCCTTTTGGCTCTGGCGGTGAGAAAATGACCCATCAATTTAACACAGCGTTTTTCCTCAATTCTGGTGCTCTACCTCCTGATGATGTCATCTTTCTTCTTGCTTCGTCTCCGTTCTTTTGCCTCACCAGTCAGTCATTCATTAGTCATGGCTCACACCGCCCCCGCCACCCGATTCATTTGGGTTTTCTTTGTGTCAACCTCGATAGCCTGTTGTGTTTTCTGGTGTTTTAAGCCCCTGGATGTTGACCTAAAAAAAAAGGCCACCTGGCAGTTTTCATTCATCCACCTAAACAGACGTTTGCTGAGGAACTGACGGCATTGTGAGTTTTATAACATCTCAATTGTTTGTTGGTATTATTGGTCCCTTCAAAAGTTTTTTGTGCCAGATGCTCCTGGCTTAATAGTTGGTTGGCTAATTTGCTCCTTAACCCTTAAAAAAAGTAGTTTAATTAATTATTGATAAAGATGTGTGTTGATTTTTTTTTAAAGATCGTCTTAAATAATATGCATTGAAATCATTGTTGTCAAACTCGCGAGTTGACTCTCCGAATTTACCGTTTTTACGTTTCTAGTTTATCATATCAAGTCGAGTCACTGGTAAACTCGTGACCATTGTAAACTCGATTAAATTTACGAGTTTATACACCAAATTTACCGTTTTTACGTTTCAAACTTACAAAACCGTGTTAACTCACCCTTAAACTCATGTTAACTTTTTTTATTTGATCATGCTCAGCGGTTTTATGTGTGAGTTTTATAGAAATTTCTTTGTTAAATATGGTAAATTCTAAATATTGATGGATTTAATTTCAATTATTTGGATTTAAAATATATTTAAATAAAATGTTTGTCATTTTTTATATTTTAATTTTTTCTATACACTATTAACACCTATTTAATAGTGAAAATAAATTCTTACGAATTTGCGAATCGAGTTCACGATACGAGTTTACGTCATTATCATGAGTTTATTTAAACTCGCGAGTTTGATAACCTTGATTGAAACTATCCTTGATACAAAACCTTTAACATATACAATCAATAGAGAAAATTTTAAAATAAAATTATAAATATGAAAAACAAAATGTATCGAAGTTTTATATTTGAGATTAAATCTAACTCTCAAATTAGCTCTTATTCAGGGTTCTGAAAATAGTAAGAGAGAGTAATATTTAGATAATCCTAAACTATATCTTATGAAGAAAGATAGGAGATTAAAATTTTGAATCTTACAATAAGAGAGGATGTAGTAGTGAATTGATGTAATTACGATTTAAAATAGTATGGCTTTAAATATTGGATTAAACAAAAAAGCAAAAAATAAAATAAAATAGTGCATGAATTTTGCTTTCTCTTTGTACCATAGAGGAAGTACAACGGACCAGTCAAAACTGATTATTTTTGAAGCACTGGCTTTTGAAGAAAATAAAGGAACAATCTTGGTATTAGTGTGTTGGGGTCAGAACTTGGATTAATTGCTCGTAAAACAAGAACATAAAAAGAAGAAGAAAACTCATTGCGGGAAACAAAAGATGATGGGCAGTTTTTACCCCACTCAAAAAAAGCAGGAAAAGAACCTAGAGAGGGGAAGCTAACTGTTCTTCTGATACTGTGCAGATCCAGTGACCAAATCAATTCATTTTGAATATAAATATAAATAAAAGGGTAATTTACCCTTGTTCCAAGATAAATGTTACTCCCATATCTTTAATATAAGACATCTTTAAGGAATTAATTTTAATCTTAAATATAAGATATATTTTGTCAATCTTTCTATTGATTCTCCATCAACAATTAATCATTAAAGAGGACAGGAAATGAGAAAATTTAGGAAAATGATTACAGTGTTTTAGAAAATGAATATTATATTAATTAACTTATCTAACTTTCTTAATCTTGTTAAATTAGACAAATATGTCTTATATTAAAAAGCTGAGCTAGTAATATGAAAGAAAATTATAATTCTGGTAGCTTGCCCCATTAGGGCATTAATATGTATTTCTATGAGAAGAAATTATCAGAACAGTTGCTCTTTAATAACTGAATGGCTGTTGACCAACAAATAATAATAACTGAATGGCCACAAAAGAGTCTTCATTATGAACACAACTACTGTTAAGTCATTAATTCTGGAATTCTTGCGTGGCTATGCAACTTTTCAGATGAGTAGTTTTTGTTTGCATTTTACATGAGACAACATGTATAAAGTTTAAATTTTTGTAAGCAACAAACAACAAATGATCCATAAGATGGACAAGTCATTGCAAGTAGGGTAAGAGGTGTGGGGCCCCAAGAGAAAATAGTGAAAGTTAGCAATGGGACAAAAGTTAGCTTCTGCCATATCATTTTCCACTTAGATACTCTCTCATCCTCAACTAATGGAATTAATTAAGTTAAAACAATGAACGATCCATCTCAAGTGCCATGTGCCGATGATAATGCCAAGGTAGTAGGTTCCCCTTGGGCCCCACACCCTACATGTGTCTGAAATTTACAGGCTTTACAGCTAACTACACTTACGAATAGGGTCAACTCCACATGATTATCTCTTTAAGTGTTTGAGTAAATTAACAGGGAATTTTTGTTAGTTTTCGCTTTTCAGAATATTGATGAAGTGAGATTCCAACGTATTAAAAATTTGAGAAAACAAAAGGAGAAACCTCTGAACTACATATCAGAGCTTCTATCCCGACAGCATCATATATTCTGTAATCCAATTACACACAGCTTTAGTGCCTCTCTCTCTCTCTCTTCTTTATCTTCCCAATTCAATTATTATATATCATGTGTGCTTCATCTCGAAACCCTCAATCCTCTTAAACCCCTTTTGACTAGAAACTACCATGGTAGCTACACTTTGTATTTTATTGGCTACATTTTGTAGATGAATATTGTGTTAGAAGAAATAGAAATTTCTACAAGCACACATGTGAAGCTCAATTAACTGAGACCAACATTAAACACAAATAATGTCCAACTTGAGACAATGAATATTTCGTACTATTGATGTTGTACTATTATAATGGAGCTTTCTAACTAATGGAAATTTGAATTTTGCCTCGCGTTCTAATAGCTAAAAGATACCGCCAATCGGCAATTAGATGAAACCCAGCTTGGAACTTCGACAGGAGAGTTCAGATAGAATAGACAAGTCATCAGATGTCCTGTTATGTGCTATGTAGTACCCAAATTTTCCTACCGCTAATGTACGCCTCGTAGTAAGGAATACAAGTAACTTCATATACTAGAGAGTAAAGACAACAGATACCAGAACCAAACAAGGGGAAGGCAACAATAGGTGAAAGATTAGTAATTGACCAGACAGTTTACAAAGGGAATCTGAAATGGAAGACGGTGAAGAGGAATCCGGTGCAGCTAGCTAGCATACAGAGAGAGACTTAAAACACAGGCTGAAAACTAACAAGAAAGAGAAGCAAAAATTACAAGAAGAAATAAGGGACCATTTTCTCCAGCAACAAATTTATATATCTGACAAACAAAACCGGATTCTTCTTCGCCGGATAACCCATTTGTATATCCTTCTTAGTCAGGAAGAAAAAAGCAAGTCGATTCAGCCATTCATCCAAGCTCCTCTTGTCCTTCTGAGGGACATCTAATTAGCTCCAATATGTTGACTACCTCTCCCATGTCTGGTCGGTTCGAGGGCACTTGGGAAGTGCATATTAAGCCTAGTTTCATCACAGGAATGGCTTCTTCGGCTGGGAACTTTCCCTGCAGCCTCGTGTCGATACATTCTTCTACCCTTCCTTCTTCTAAAGCCCCTCTGACCATGTCACAGAGCACCACCACATCGTCCTCCATGTATTCAACTGGCCTCTTCCCTGTGACCACTTCCAAGACCAAAACTCCAAATCCATATACATCGCATTTCTCTGTTATCTTCACAGTACGGCAGGCAAATTCTGGTGCCATGTAGCCAAGAGCACTTTGAATTTTGCTGCTCAACACATAACGGTCAAGCATTGGTAGTAATCTTGCTAGGCCGAAGTCACCCACTTTAGCTTCCCCATAGCCATCAATTAGGACATTAGTGGACTTGATGTTGTAGTGGATAATGTTCATGTGATGCAAATGAGCCAAGGCCTTGGCTGTGCCAAGAATTATATTAAACCTCTCATTCCAAGAGAGGAAATTTCCACCTGATCCATCATGGAGATGCTTATACAGACTGCCACCAGAAACAAACTCGTATATGAGGAGCTGTAGGGATGGGGTCCAATAGTAACCTTCAAGTGCCACAAGATTTTGGTGTCTGACTTTTCCAAGTTTCTTCACTTCTCTTTCAAAATCTTCCTGAGACTTGACAAGACTTGATACAGTGAGCTTCTTGATTGCAACTGCATGACCATCTCTAAGAACTGTTTGGTACACTGCTCCAAACCCGCCACGCCCAAGTTCACAATCCTTGTTAAGCAAAGCATGTGCCCCTGTGCTAAAGTCTGGCTCACCTGAAAACATGACAAGCTTGCCAGAGTTGGCATCTGTAGTTGGGGAATGGCTAAATTCTTCCCCTGCAGAAAATGTGAGGGCAGCCGGAGCATTAGATGCAGAGGACCGAACACGGAGATTAAGAACAGTGATGGCAATGACCCCAATTACAATGACAACAGCTGCACCAATGGCAATGAGTGCAGAAATGCTGAGAATGATTCTTTTGTGACCAACATTGGGAGGTAATGACCCTGGAGCATAATCAGAAGTGGTGGTGTTTGGATTTAGGACAATAGGCTTTGGAAGGACAGAGGGGCATGATTTCTTGACAGCAGCACCACAAATAGATGGATTGCCAGTAAGATAGGAAGGTGAAATGGTATTGAAAAAGGAGCCAGCTGGCAGTTCGCCCTTTAGGTTGTTATGAGATATATTAAAGGAAAGAAGATTGGGCAGATTGGCCAATTGCTTGGGAAGGGTTCCAGTAAAATTGTTCAAAGACAAGTCAACAACTTGTAAATTAGTCAGTTTTGCAATTACTGCAGGTATTGACCCAGTCAAGCTGTTCCGTGATAGAATTCTACAGATTTGAAGTCCCCGCCCACCACAAAAGAAAAGACATTCTGTTAGAGCAATGAAAAATAAAGGTGGCAAGATACAAACGCATGGTTTTTCTATTTTAAAAGATAGTAGAAAATCAACCGAGCTACAAAGAACAAAGGATGAAGTTGCAATAGCATAAATCCTAAAAGACAAACAATAACGGAAGATATATAAAGAGAAGAAATATAATGAAATTCTACAATAGTAATATGCTTTATAGTAGACATAAGCGATTCACTAAGGATTTTTATGCCAAAAGGATAATGATCACTGATAAGTAACTCTCTTGATAAAAACTAGACATCTTGAGCATTTCAGCCTAGCCTGAAGATGTTGGTTTTAGGGTGTATGCATTCATATAAATTAAGATGCGAGAAAAAATATTCAGTAATAACCGGAGCATGCAACTTAGCTAAGTCAGTTTGAAGTTTCAAACTTTCAATCAAATCAGTATAGTGGAGCGACATTCAACCACCTACTTGAGACATGAAGCTAAGAAGAGAGAACTTACAAAGTCGACAAAGATGTGCAGTTGCCAATTGAGGTTGGAATGCTTCCCGCTAGATGGTTTTTCCTCAATCTCAGTTCTTTCAAAGATACAGCTCCTCCTATTTCCATAGGTATGCTTCCATTTAGCCAGTTCTCACTCAAATCAAGACTATTCAGGGACTTCAATTCTCCAATGGCATCTGGTATAGGACCACTCAGAGTGTTCTTTGATAAATTCAAGAGTTTCAAGCTGCTTAGGACTGAGATATCAGATGTAATTTCTCCAGAAAATGCATTGTCAGATAAATCCAAAACTTGAAGACTTTGAACAGCAACTGCCTCTAAGGAATATAGAGAATTTTTCAGACCTCCACGCAATCTCTTTTCGGATACCAAAACTTTCTGCAAATCTGACTTAAAAATCCACGAGGGAAGATCTCCAGACATTGAATTCTGACTAACATCCAAGGCTAAAAGGTTTGTGCAATTTATCATAGACTCTGGCAGGTTACCAGAAAAACCATTTCCAGAAAAATTCATTGCCTTCAATGACTGAAGATTTCCTATAGAGCTTGGCACCTTACCTGAAAATCTATTCAGAGAAACGTCTAATGCCTCCAGGCTTTTCATTTCCCCAATCCATTCAGGAATCTCACCTGAAAAAGCATTTCCACTCACACTAAGATAACTACACAACGTGAGCTGCTTCATATCCTCCGGAAGGGTACCAGAAAGAGAATTCTCACTGAGATCAATAGACCTCAAAAGCAAGCAACTTCCAAACCCATCAGGGACCTTCCCAGACAACTGATTTCTGGCCAAGTTGATTGTTCGCAAATTCTTCAACCCTTCAGTGGTCTTCGGAATCTCACCTTCCAACAAATTATCCGACAAAACCAGTGACCTTAGTCCACTCAAAGTCCAGATACCAGAAGGAATAGGACCCGAAAACTGGTTAAACGAGAGGTCAATTGCAGCAAGAGCCGAACATGAGCCCAAGCTAGTGGGAATCTTCCCCGTAAACTTGTTTCTCGCTAATGAAATGGCCCTTAGAGACCCACATTGCCGGAAAATATCATCGGGAATCTCGCCAGAGAGATTGTTATCGCTCAAATCGATCACTCGAAGGTTGTCAAGCCGAGCAATGTTGGGGCTTACGCTGCCGGTGAGATTGTTCTTCGCCAGAGAAAGTTTGCGCAGAAATTGCAACTGGAAGAGGCCTCGACCAATCCGACCCGAAAGAGATAACCCATCAAGGTTAAGCTCGACGACTCTGTTGGATCTAGGGTTGCATTTCACACCGACCCAACCACAGCAAGTCTCATCATCTTCATTCCAGTTTACCAGTTTCCCCTTCGGATCTTTTATGTCAGCTTTGAATACTATCAGACCCAGGACGTCGTCATTCAGGGATGGGTTCACAGAAATCACCACCAACCCCGGATCTATAAGAAGCAACAGGAACAAGTAGTAAAGAGCTCTCATATTCAAAACCGACCGCATTATTGGAAACTACACACTCATCTGCAATTAAGCTCAGCAATCAAGAGAAGAAGACAGCAAAGTCACTGATTCTGACCTTTAAAAGCTCTAAAAATTACCAAAGGAAAAACGCCAAGCAAGGAAAACACAAAAAGCAAAAGACCAGCTTTCTCCAACGGATAGATTTGAACCCAGAGGAAAGACTCAAAAAGTCAAAGAAAAGACTCTAGAGTACCAGGGTGCACCGGCATTAGCAAAGCAACAAATATACAGCCCCAAAAAGATAACGAAGACGAAATGGGAGTTGCGGTTCGTAAAGCGTACAAAACCCTAGAAATCACTCCAGTGACGGGTTAACTGAGCCTATAAGGTGCAAACAAGCTGAGCAAGAGAGAAATAGTGCTTCAGAAAGTTCGATCCGAACGCCGTTAAATGCGAAAAAGATAAAGCTTCTGGAGCAGAAAGCAAAACACATTAAAACCGGGGAACCCACCAGAATTTCAGTCACCGAAGAGGGAAGAAGAGGTTAACGGAGTTGCAATGAGGGTGGCCGGGAAGTTCAGAGGCGAGGCAGAGGAGTAATAAATGGGGGTCACTTGGCGTTTAAAGATGGGGCAGAACAGAGTCTCTCTCTCCTCTCTTTTTTCCTCCTCCTCTGTATCTCTCTACTGTCTGAAGCGCACTTGCTGAACTAAAATAATAATTATTTCAGTTTTTATCAACGGCAAAAGGATCCAGTTTGGTAGCTGGGGACAATAAATTAGATCGTGGCCACGTGTTGAGGTCCATGCGGTTCAGGATGTCCTACGTGTCTAACACGTCATCTGTACCAGTTATGCTTTTGACATGGAGGGCTTATCTGGCGTATTCATATTTCAACCATTTCTGAGAATGACCTCTTTCTACCCAAAAAAACCTGAAATGAAATACAATTACACCTCTATCTTGCTAAAACTTTAGCTTAACGTTTCTACTTTTTTGGGGAAAAAAAATTTATGAAATTTAAAGTAAATTTTTTATAGATATGATTTAAGAAGTACTCCTAAAATTGATTTTTGCAAATGTGTGATTGGTGTGGATAATGTTTCTTCCCTTCAAGTGAAAGTAAATTTTTAATTATTAAATTTTTTAGAACAGTTTTAAAAATTAAAAATAATTCAGTATGCTTTTATTTATTTTTCCAAAGATTCAATATGATTTTTTTGCTATATAGTTGAATGAACCGATTTGTCGTTTGACGACAGGCTTGACTATGGTTGATGATAAGTTATTAACTGGTTATTGAATTTGTATAGTTCGTTTCGCCTAACCTTACTTGCTACCGCTCTTTGAATTTTTTTGAAATTTGTATGAATAAGTTTTTTTAAATGGTTATCTGGATGGGTTAAATTTGAGCGTTAATGTAAAATTTAATTTGGATTACGTTTTTAATCATTCACGTGCATTCAAACTTAATATTTTGTATTTTAGCGGTTAAAACCATTATTCTGAAACCCGAACTCAACCAAAAACCGGTCAATAAACTAGTCTAAGCCGGGCATTAACCTAGTTCGGTATTTAAAAAACGATTAAAAAAAATCTTTAGAATTTCATTTTAATTATTTTGAAATCTTTAATTTCTCGAGGTTTTACCTCGAGTTAGCTCCAGTTTGACTCCAGTTTAACTCACTAACTCTTGATCCAATACCCCAACTGGTTCCTTTAGGGATCCGGATTGTCTCAGAATCGCTTCTCTCAGTATCCCTCAGTATCTTTGCATCTAAGCCGTTCAAAGGTTGATATAAGGGTCCAAAATCATTAACGTCAAAAAATCGCATGTGGTAAATATAAAAAATTTAACTCTCTCTCTCTCTGGACGTTAGATTCATTTTTGAATGCCCAGATTAAAAGATACTGAGGGAAGAGGAAGGAATGATAATGAGATAATTTGTTTCCCTGATTTAGTAGCCGGTCAGATTTCAGAACCTTGGTTAAAACTTCATCCACTAATATGACCAACTTCAGTTGGTTGGGACAAAATTAGTTACTACTTTTTGTTGGTGGGGAATTTCCTTACTTTGACATTTTTGGCGTTGTATTCTGAATTACGGTGTAGAAGCAGCAGCTTCATTTGCTTTCCCCGCAAAATGTACAAATTGAATAATGAAGGCGTGACATTTGCTGGTTGGTGGCCCTTTTCAAATGATATATATGGATTGCATAATTGAAGGGATATTTTTTTAGTTGATGGTATGTTAGAATGATGAGCAAGAGCATAAACAAGAAAGGTGAGCTTGAAAATTGGAACAAAAGATGTATTAAAAGTGAAGGGGTATGTTATTATGTGTGTGTATGCTCCATTTGGTCCTAACATATATTAGTGGCAGGAGATTTGGTAGAATCATGGTAGTTAAAAATTCGATTTATCACTACGATTTTACGTTTTTACGATTTTTTTTTTCATTTAAACAATTTTACTAATTTTCCAAACATTTTTATGTTTTTGTGATTTTTTTATGTTACGATTTTATGTTTTACTATTTTTTATCCCTCTTTTGATTTTACGATTTTAACCAAGTAGAATGAGAGAAATGAGAATGCATGGATTTGGGGTAGGGCAGAGCAATGGGCGGGTTGGGTAGCCCATGCCCTAACCCATAACCCGCCCATTTAACTTTAAATGGGTATGGGCTAACTCATACCCATACTTCAACCCATTTAAACCCGTGTAAATGGGTTAGCATATTAATGGGCAGGCTCACTGGGTTTTGGGTAACCCATTTACATTTAACTTGTTTATTTTTAAAAAAAAAACATATATAAGCATTAAACATACATCCAAATTCATCATTCTAAATTTTGAAATCTGAATCTAAATTTAGACAAGTACCATCATAACATAATTTTGATGTTAAAACTCCAATTAAAACATTACAACTAAAGTTCAAAGCTTAAAAAGTAGCATGCTTCCATTGAATCTGTATGTTTCAGTCTTCACCATCATCTTCAGATTCACTTGAGAGTCAATAGTTATTAAAATTAGGGTAGTTAATAAAAAAAGTACACTAAATGGGCGGATATGGGTAACCCGAAGGTGTGCCCATAGCCCGCCCATTTAATTTTTAAATGGACGGATTTTAACCCAAGCCATTATACTTCTTTTTGGGCGGGCTCAAAATGACCCAATTACACCGAATTATGGGTGGACTCACTGGGTTATGGGTTTCATGCTCAGCCCTAATTTGGGGGGAGAAAGGAAGGAGGAGAGAGAAAAGAGAGGGGAGAGGAAATGGATCCAGGTAGGACGTAGGAGGGAGCAAAGGCGGTAATACGGATTGGGCGGGCTAGCCCGTGAACCCGCAGATTACGAATTTGAGTTGACTAAATGTGAAGTCATTCTCTTCCCTAAAATTTTCATATAAAAAAAGAAAAAAGTGAAGTGATTTTGATATGGTTTTTTTTAGTTCATTCCAAGCAGCCATTAACCCGCGGCAGGCCAAACCCGAAGATATTACCATGCGTAGGAGTGGAAGTAAAGAAATGAGAAAGATGCGCTTTAACTAACAGAGGGTGAGGGAGTTAATGAGGAGGAGTGCCCTAGTACTGTGTGTGATGTAGAGAGGGAAGAGATGAGAGAGAGACGAAGGAAGGTGGAGGAGGAGACAGAAAAAGGAAAAAGGAGGGAAAACGAAGTAGGTGGGGAAGGTGGGTGGAGTAATAAAGAGAAAAGCTAAAGCATCTCTGAGGGAAAAAAAAAAGAAAGCAGATCAGTACTGTTCCTGCAACTTCGAGGTGGCCTCACAGCTTCGCTTGCATTATATGCATTCCCAAAAGCAAACACCCACTCCCCCCGGGTTTTTCAAAATCCATACGGAATATTCTCTCTGGTCTTTATCACTCTGGTCTTATTTATAAGTCCAGTTTGACCAAATCTCACATATGAATGAGAGATAGTTGACACAATGATTATGGGGGTAAATTTTCAATCATTTATGATTGGATGCTTTTCAATTATTTCTTCTCTCTCTATCTTCATGGGTATAATTAATATGGGTAAAATTATCACATTTCATTTATTACATGAAACTGGAATTATAAATAGAACCAGAGTAGTATTATAATACATTAATTAGTATCACTCTGATCCTATTTATAAGTCTCTTTTGACCAAAAGATTTGGTCTTATTTATAAGTCTTTTTTGACCAAATAAATGAGATTGTGACAATTTTGCATGTATTATTGTACCAATGAAAATAGAGAGAGAATAAAAAGTTAAAAGGTACCCATTCATAAATGAGGGTAAAATTGAAAATTTACCTCATAATTATTGAGTTACTTACCTCTCATTGGTATGTGTGATTTGGTCAAAAAAGACTTATAAATAGGACCAGAGTGGTAAATGTATTTGGTCTTTTTTATAAAGTACTTATTTGTTTCCAATGAACAGTAATTATTATTTTTTTCTATGCCCCTAATTAATAAGAATAGTGGGTGTGAGTAATAGTTAATATAATATTAGAGTTTAGTACAACTAGTAGACATAATATTGGAAGTTACTTAAATTGTAGGAGAACTTTATTGACTTTAACTGTTTTTATTGATTTGTGAGTTGATACTTTATAATAAAGATCAGGGGAGTAGTAGTCGAATACAACACATGCTAGCTAGCTAGCTCATACCATGCTTAAAATGTTAAATAAAAGTTAAGCGCCCAGCTTCTTTAGAATAGCTATTAGAGTTTTTAAAAAATAACTTTTCAATTATGATTTACAATACATGAAGTAAATATACTAGAAGAGTTTTTTTTCGATTTAAGTGAATAAACACTTTTGGGACCCTAAAAAGTGATCCCAAACAAGCTATCAACTTTTACTAAAAGTGCGTCTAACCTCATATACATTTCAGAGGTATAAAAATACTTATGAATGTTTAGAATGAGAGTAAAAATGTCACCATCGTTAAATTTGATCTAACAGTGTGTTATATATGTATGTGCAAAAAAGAGGGTGGATCCTACTATATAAAGTAACAGTGGTGTTAGATCAAATTTGATGATCCTGACATTTTTCCTACCATTAAATCAGCCCGGTTGCAATAATATGGATGTATGTTGACATTTTCATCTAAAGAGATATATATCGTAACAATTTTACTCATTTAATCCTTTTTTTTTTTTTTTAAATTTGACGGGGCAGAACCCAAACATTACTTTCTCTGAAAGCATGTGGCAGCCTCACTTCCAAATTGCCTTCCAATCTATAAATGTGAATGAAAGAAAGCTTTCTCTTTCTACCTCATAAATAGGAGTAGAGAATTATATGTAGTCATACATATATTTTCTAATAACATAACAAACTATATAAAAATAAAGGGTAAAGGATTTCTCCAGTCACTGGAGATAGAGTTATCTCCAGTAACTCCAAAACTACGTCGTTTTAGATTAATGAAGGGTGTTTCTGTAATTTTGTTTATTTTTTAATCATATAAATTTTACCGAAACATCCTTCATTAATTCACCTAAAATTATTAACACACCCTTCATTAATTCAAAACGACGTAGTTTTGGGGTCACTGGAGATAACTCTATCTCCAGTGACTGGAGAAATACTTTTCCCAAAAATAAATGAATGGTAAAATTCTGTGTTGATGTTGAGGTAAAGAACTTAATGATATCCCTAACTTATAAATAGAACTAGCAC
This sequence comes from Acacia pycnantha, assembly GCA_025563575.1. NCBI lineage: Eukaryota > Viridiplantae > Streptophyta > Magnoliopsida > Fabales > Fabaceae > Acacia > Acacia pycnantha. The sequence goes on along the minus strand of JAMWYP010000054.1, from coordinate 1,344,833 downwards.
AATGAAGCTTAAGGGAGCAACATTGTTTAATTTGTGTTCTCCGGTTCTACGTGTCTACCTATAATATTAACCGATTCTCACCATATCATTCAGTGGGAGAAAAAATAGGAGTATCATTTAAACCTTGACCCGTGAATGGGGGGAAAAGAAATCAGTTTTTCAAGTGAACTAAATATTTTTATTTTGCACCTCAACACGCGTGTTACAAAAAATTATAATGTAATTATGTCATTCATAAAACATGAATAATAAACTTTCTTCCAATAACCCTTTTTTTCAAAAAAAAAAAAAAAACATCAAGCAATGTATAGAGTTGACGCCTTGACGAGAAGTTATGGTTATCTTCAAAGTTAAAAAGTTACTATCAAGGTTTTACACGATTTACCATCATATTTTTTTAAGGGAAAAAAAAAAATTGTTGCCACCCTAGTACAAATAATGCTTTTAACGTCTGGTTTTTTTAGACTTTTTAACGTCTAAAAATTGGGGAACGCCTATTCCAGGAATGTGGTATGTGGTAAATTTAGTATACAACGTCCCTAAAAAATAGGGACGCCGTAAGTTCAGATGCACGTTTCAAGATGGAGGAAGAACCAAAACTCACTAAGCGTTGCGGATAGAGCTAAATAAGAAGATGCACACGAAAAAAGTGATATGCATGACTACTGTATAGAAGACGAGCAGATGCAGATAATTACAAATCCAAAAATTAATCTGCGATTAGCAAATGCAGATAATAATATCCAAAAATTCTGGATCTAATAATCAGGCTAAAAGATCCAAAATTCCAGATCTAACAATCACAAGAAAAGGATAAAACAAAATCCAGATCACAGTAAAGATCGACGACAAGGGAGATCTATAGACAGTCTTCAAATGCGAGGGTCTAGGTCTTGTCGGAGACAGTATTCCTGAATCTGCAGTCACAAGAAAGAAAAAACAGAACATTAGATTTGTTTTTAGATCTAGAGAAAGGGCCTCACCGGATCAAGCAACTAGATCTAGGTCTAGCAGAGCAAAGCAAAGCGACGAGTGGCAACGGGAGGGAGAAGTGACCTCCTCTTGACCAAAGCAAAGCCATGGGAAGGGCTATAATAGTGAGATTAGGCAACGGAGTATCAACACTTAGATTTGATTTTGGGGGAAAGGGAATCGAAGTGAGCAGGGGAGGCGGCCGTGACTGCAGGAAGAGGAGCAACCATTGCGTAGGAAGGACGAGAGCGACGACGAAGTGAAAATGAGAAGGTCGAGAGCGATGGAGTGAAAATGAGAAAGACAAGAGCGAGATGATGAAAATGAGATGGTCATGGGGAGGGTATGAACTATGAGAAACAAAAAGCTGTTTGAAATCACTTAGGCGCCTCAATTTGAATTTGGGACATCTAAAGTGTCGATAAGCATCCTAATTTATATTTGGGATGCCCTACTGTGTCGATATAGGCGTCCCAATTTAAATTTGGAACGCCTAAAATGTCCAAATAGGCATTCCAACTATAAAAGGGATGCAAAAGTTCACCAAAATCCCCTTCTTTTTACGTCTCTTTTGTAATTGAGATATCTAAAGTGAACTTTAGACTTCCTAATTTAAATTTGGGATGTCTAATATGTCAAAACTTCTCCACATAATTATAAAAATGTCACTGTCTTTATTTTTTACTCTCCTTTTGAAAAAAGAGACGTTTTTTATGGAAGTAAAATCCATTTATTGTAGTAGTGCCATGTTTTTATAAGTTGTCTTTCAAGTTGTTATAATTTTTTTTTATAAATTTATCACATCCGATCTTAAATATAAGACTTAATTTATAATGTAGTTGCTAAGTCATACATTTATGATATGAGGAGTAGTATAATAGACCATTGATATTATAATAATTTTGGTTGAGACTAATTTGAAATTTTCCAACATAAATGTGTGTGCGCATCATCTCTTGGATTAATTTTTCCTCTTCTCGTGTAGATTTTATAATCACAAACTAATCATCATGACATAATTTAAAAATTAAACGGCAATATATATACAGTGTATACAAAGAACAGACGGTCCCTGACATAAACTGATGTATGACTAATTGAGAGGGAGATATATGATTTCATCATGTTTATTAGCTCTCTTTTTTGATAAAAATGATGGCTAAAGTGCCAAAATTACAACATAGTAAAAAATTAAAGACGAGGGGAATTTAATCCCAGACAATCAAGGTCCACCCAGGCCCTCAAAAACAAAGGGCACTCACTTAAAACAGAGGAATTCGAAATACCCATTTTAGCAAGCCCATCAGCAACCTTGTTCGCCTCGCGTGAAATATGATTCAGAGAAAGAAGCCAGTTCCTAGAACACAAATCACGGATCTGGATGAAGATTAGGCTTCCAGTGAGATAAGCCATATCCAAAATACTAGTAACAAGGTCAGAAGCATTGGATTCAAGGGTCACCTTTCTAAACCCCAAATCCCACACAAACCTTAATCCCTCAAGGATTGCCCATTCCTCAGCTGTGTAGGCGCTGCACACACCTACCATCTTCGAGAAACCTGCAATCCATTTCCCATCAGAGTCCCGTAACACTCCTCCACAGCCAGCTATAGAAGAATTGAGAGTGCATGCCCCATCAACATTCAATTTAATCCAATTCTCAGGAGGTCTCTGCCAAAGAGTATTGTAATCAGCAATACTTACCGAGAAGGGAGAAGGATCCTGAGAAATAGAAAACCGACTCCAGCTTTTGAGAACAATAAAAGCGGGATTCATTGGCTTAACAAAATTGTTCTCAAAGACAAAAAAATTCCTCCAGCCCCATAACATCCAAATGCCAACCCACTCTTACGTACGTGTGTTCAAACAATTGAATATTATTGTTAACTACGAGTAGAAAGTTATTTTTGATTATGGGGTAATTCATCATATTAAACAATGAAGTCGGTTATTATATCATTATCAATTTTCTTTTCAATGCAACCTTAATTATATTATAGACTAGATTATGATTAGGCCATGCACGCATCATGTTAAAGTTAATTAGACGACGCATGCAGAGGAGATAATTAAGGGCAAGGAAAATCTTTTGCAATAATAAGATTTGTTCAAGAAAGCCACGAGTAACTATCTTTTTTTATACAAAAATTTTAGGAAAGGGAGTTGAGTTGGGTTCACCCACAGCTAAGGGCAGGGCGTTATGACTTTACTCTCCAGGGCATACATGACTAAGAGTACACGTGCTTCCACCTCAACCTGCGTTTCCACAAGTTTACATCACCTAGGATGCCTCCCCCAGCGCCTTGATCAACTCCAAGATCTAACCCCCCTCTATTTGGTGAGAGTATCCGATCCCTTTACCAGTTGAGCCCAAAGACGAAGGGTAAAGCCACGAGTAACTATAATTGTGAGCAAGTCGATCTTGTGGTAAAAGTAGGCTAATATTTATATATAATGACCTCAAATAAGCCAAATTTAGAGGCTAATTAATTATGTTATTTTAATTAGAGTTTTATGGGTATTTTTGTTTGTTAGGAGTTTGTTGTTTGAGTAGCTTTAATTTGTGATCCATCTCGCTAGCTCCTTCATGTGAGATTTACCTGTTGCTTCCTTCTCATTGTGCCATCATAATTAAAATTTAAAATGAGTTATACATTCATGACCCTGGATTTGAGACGAGTTCTAATATTATTATTCAGTTAAACATAATATTTCAACAAATTCTATTAATTATCCTACTACTAACCTTTTTTCCCCCCACTGGCATGCATCCTTTTACAAGAGGTGGTTCTATAACTTTTGTTTAAAACACTTTCGACCACTAAATGTGAACAGTTTTTCTAAGGAAGATTCAAACCTTAATTTATTATATTGTGATAGAGTAACACTTTTCCTTAAATTTAACTCCTATTGGTTCCTACTACTAATCTAAATAGTGCATTCTCAATAAGGTTAAGGTGCAAAAATACATATGTAGTTTTCTCAAAAGTGCACCCAACATTATATGCTTTTTTTTTTTTTTTTTTTGTAAAAGTGATATGTCTTTATACAAGTGGAGCAAAAATACCTATTGACCGTTAGTTTGATTTTTTTTTTTTTTTGTATTTTGAAGGTTGACGATGATTTAGCTAAATTTCATCTCAGCTGGCAGTAAAGAACTGTAGAAAATTATAGAAAATTGCATAGTTATTTTGGAAATTATAGTTCAGTCTTTTTCTCTCTCAATCTCAATCTTACCCATCAGGCTGCTCATTTCCGCCTTCTCACCGCCGTTACCGCCTTTTTGTAATTTTCAAAACTATATGGGTCATTTTTTTTGTAATTTTCTCTAGTTCTTCACTTCCAACTGTGATGAAATTTAGTTAGGTCATCGTTCATGCCTTAAAAATACAAAAGAGTCAAACTAACGATCAATGAGTATTTTTTCTCCACTTTTATAACTACATAGTTACTTTTAAACACACAAAAAATACTTAGTGTTGAGTGCATTTTTTAAAAAACTACATATATATTTTTGCCCCTTAACCCTTCTCAATACTAAATACATTCCTTGCATATAGACGTTGGGATCATCATTAATCGTTTTGTATCCGTAACCATGATAATATTTATTTGCTCATTAAAAAAATTACAGCCTAACTAAATGATCAGATCAAAAAATATTCCGTCAACGAATGCTTTCATTTTTCTTTCCCTTAATAATTGTAAGAAATGTGGTTTAGTGGTTGCCCTCAATTAATTGCTAAGTGTTAGGTAAAACCAAGTTCCTCCCTCTTGTCCTTATTATAAGACGCCAACTAACAATTATCACAAACCAATAAAAACAGTTAAAGTTAATAAAGTTGTCTTATAATTACCCCTACTAATTGTACTAAACTCTGATATTATATAATTATTACTCTCACCCACTCCTTTATTAATTAGGGGCATATATAGAAACAAATAATTAATGTTTCTTAGGAATAAGCAAGTGCCTTATAAAAAAGACCAAATAAACTTGTTAATTGATTCCTTATAATAAAGATCAGAGGGAGTATATTATTAAAAAAATAATAATTAAATGAGGTTATTTTGGCAAGTTGAATGACACTTAATGACTTAAGTGTATGTTTGAGAAACATCAAAACCCGTAATTTTAAAAACATTTTTTCACAAGTTAAGATGATTTTTTTTTTTACATATTTACCTTGAAATTTTTTAAAAAATTAAACCAAGCAATAACATCCACACATTAATAGTATATTCATATAAACTTATAAAGCAGATGAAGAATTCCATCACATGATTACTCGCAATTTCTAAAATAATTTATTCAAAAAAAAAAAAAAAAAGTAGAGGTATGCTTTTCAGAGGTGAGAGGAGCAGCCTAGTGGGCTAAAACAATGCCTACACAATTGGGTTAGTTGACAACGGCAAAAGGACAAGAACCAGCAAGTTAAATGAAGGCAATTGGGGGGGAACGAAAATCAATAAATAATAATAATAATAATAAAGTGGGAAAAATATAGTGGTCCACGCTTAAAAGTTCTCGCCCTCAATATAAAATATAGCTACTAAATGTTATCCTAAAATAACTTGTTTTAGTTGTCAAAATAACACTAATAATTTGTTTTATTTACTAATTAATTTTAAATATTAATTTGTCAGTACAATTTTACAACAACAGTTACATTGATATGATTACCGTAAATCCCACAAGGGACCCATTCAATGAAGGGAGACATAATTAATCCTTTTGTTTTGATGACAAGGGAAGAGTGATCGTAACGAGTTTGATTTGAAAAAAAAAAACAAAAATTATAGAAGGGATGTTAAAAAAAAAAATTAATTAATTTTTCTTACATGTTTTTACCAAAATTTTATTATTTTACTTATTCATTTTTTATAATATAAATTTATATATAGGAGTAGGACCATAAGTGATTTCTTTTTTTAATATAAGATATATTTAGAGAGATGATTTTGATTTTGAATATGAGACATAATTTTATATTGATCAATTTTTCCTAATTTACCCCTATTGATGTTCCCTTAATCATAATTAAGGAGGAGAGGAAATGAGAATATTAAGGAAGATGACTAGGATATTTTAGAAAATACACGTCATATTAACTAACTTCATTAATTTAATCAAAATAGGTAAATATGTTTAATATTAAGGACTGGAAAAGTATTATCTCCTATTGTTGATATAAAATTGACTCTAAAGTCTAAAGTTCAATTTCTTGGTTGAATCAAGTATTATGTTAAGAATAGAAGAGAGCAATTATTAACCAAATGTGAACTTTAAAATGAATTACTATAACTCGATAAACAAATCGTACCACTCTGATTCTATTTATAAGTTCAGTTTGACCAAAAAATTTGGTTCTGTTTATAAGTTCAGTTTCATGTAATAAATGAGATTATGTCAATTTTGCCCATATTAATTGTACTCATGAAGATAGAGAGAGAATGAACAGTTGAAAAATACCTAATCATAAATGAGGGCAAAGTTGAAAATTTACCTCATAATCATTGAAGTAACTACTTTTCATTAATATATAAGATTTGGTCAAAATAGACTTATAAATAAGACCAAAGTGGTATATATTTTCACGCAAGACAACGTAAATTGATGGACCGAGTCCTGAGTTGAAAGAATGTGATGGAAATAAAATTAGAAAAAGAGCCCAAGAAGGCCAAATTCCAGTTTTGAAACTACAGTATACACAAGTTCAGATTAGCTGACGAGCGAAAGTAGATCTGAGCAGAAGGGGTTCTAATAGTTTTAATAAGAGGTCTTAGTTTCGAGTCTTTGTGAAATTCCCTGAAAAAAGGTCCCCACATTGACGACCGACAAAACCTTAGAATGGTTGCACATTTTGTCACTATTATGATTTTTTTTTTTTTTTTAAGTACAGATTAGCTGTGTTTGATCTTAGAAAAAAGAGATAGCAAACGGCAAACACAAAATCTGTAATGAAGCTTTTTCATTCTGTTAAAGCGTACGTCGTGGGAATCCAAAAAAGTAGAGAAACGACGCCAAGGATAATCGTCACTCGTCAACACAGCCTGGGAAAGTGATTCTCTGAAATTTTGTTTTTTGTTTGGGGGACTTTTCTTAAGTTTTTCCAATCCCGTCTTTCGAGGCGGCGAACAGAAAAACGACAGGCCCCTCATGCGTCGTTTGTCTTTGACCCCTTGTTCTCTTCTCACCTCCTCTTCAATACTCATAACTCATACCCACCCGCGTCTTGAATTTACCAAATTAGGTCTCACATTATAATATTTGGTTGACCATCTTCCTCCTCCCAATTTTTATTTTTATTTTTATTTATTATTCACTCATTCCGCAGAGTAAGAATGTTTCCGCTGTAACATCACTCATCAGTCCATTTCAACTTTGCAAAGATTCTAAATGTCTTGATTGAGTACCAATAATTAGGGGTTTAAGATATTAAACTACAAACTTTATCTTATATTTAAGATTAACGTGATATAATGTAAGATATGCTAACGGTAACCTAATTTGTCTGGCAACTTGCTCAAACTTAAACCAAATCAAGCCAATAATCCAAGATAAGTGTGTTAATTAATCACCATAAAACAGATTAATTTTGAAGTGTTATTTTCTTCCTATCCAATATGATAATTACTTTGGAATCTCATCCAAATGTAATAACGTGGGATTGTCACTACTACTAGGGCAGCCTGCTGTTAATACATAGTTACATAGCATCCTCATCTACCCTCTAAACTTTTGTTGCTGAAACTTATCCAAATCACTGAACGATATTAGTTAGTGACCATGGGGAACACAGCCGGTTTGTGAGTTATAAAGCAGTTTCTTTTTTTATTGTGTCAAACGAACTAGCCGTTAATATTAATTAAAAATAATAAATATGTGAAAAATGTTATTCTTCTTTTAAATATACTATTATTTATAAAAAGAGTATAGGACAGAAAATGATTAAAAAATATATGAGAGAATAAATATAAAATATGAGGGATAATGAATAATAAATGATTAAATGAAAGAGAATTAGTAGTTGGGAGGATAATTAATATAAATATATATATTTAATAGGGGTAAAAAAATAATAAAAAAGTAATTAAATTTTGAGACCCAAAAAAAAAAGTTGTGTACTTTGCATAAGTGCAAAACTCAACTCATGCTGGGTACCACCAAGCCCTTGCTGGGTCAAGCTAAATGTTGATGGGGCGTGCGCGGGCAACCGGATAGCATCATGTGGGGGGGGGGGGGTCCTTCGCGATGACAGGGGATTACTCAAACAAGGGTTCATGTTCAGAGCTGAGGAGCCAGCAGATAGCCTTCAAGCTGAGTTATGGGCTGTTCTCTTCGGCCTTAAGATGTGCTGGGATGCCGGGGAACGCAAAGTGTGCTTGGAAACCGACGCTGAGGAGGTAGTATCGTTGTTGAAGAAACCTCTTCAGAGGTGTCATCCGGATGTTCTGGTTATTCAAGAGATTAAGAGCATGATTGGAAGGAATTGGGAGGTGTTGGTGAGTTGGATCCCTCGGGAGGCGAATATGGCAGCAGACTATGTTGCAAAGCAAGCTTTTGATACGTGGCCTGATCTTCATCAGTTTCATGCCGCTTTTGGTGGTTTGGATGCTTTCCTAGATAAGGATAAAGAATCTGTAATGCATAGCCGTGGCTTTGGTTGAGGGATTTCCCTCCTCTTTTAGTATCAAAAAAAGAACTCAACTCATGCTATTTTTTTTTTTATTTTTTTATACAAAAAAAAAAAGAAGTATCATGCTTTTTTTTTTTTTTTTTGAGAAGGAAAAAGTTTTGGAGGGGTTCGGCATCAGTCCCCCACCAAGGCCAGGGCACGGCCCGGCTCTATGAGCACTTACTGGGGACTTACGAGATCGCCTACCAAAGGAGTCCCAGCGACGGCAGAGGGGATCGAACCCATGACCCAAGGGCCTAATCCTGGATCCCTTACCATCTAAGCCAACTCACATTGGTAGTATCATGCTATTAGCAAAACATGATGGGCAGAATAACGTATCATTTGATTGGCCCATCGAGAGAGTATTATCTTTCGACTATCCATCACTCATTTCCATATGGGAGGCCCCTATAGAGCAAAGTTGAAATGCCCAGATGGGGAGGCCCATGAACACTGATATGGGGTTATTGGTTGGGCCTGGTAAGCCCATTTTTGAACCTGGATATGTAATCTGTGAGGAAGCAAATCTGAAGAAAAGAATAATTTAGGCCTCTCCAGCCCACATCAGTTTTCAAACTCGAAATGCAAAGTGAAAGACAAAACGCAATAGAAGAGAAATTCACAATGTCTTATTTAATTTAGGGAAAACTAATTCCCAGGACCTTATAGTTTTCTTAAGCTTTGAATTAGGTCCTTCCATATTTTTTTTTTTATTAGATCCTTTAAGTTTACTCCTTTGTTAGCCTCGTTATTCCTATTAATATTCCTATTAAATCAACATCTTTCTTCTCCAACCTATATAATCCAACCCAGGAATTATGGTTGATCATGACATGACCAGGTTGAGCCTCAACCTGAGGTTTGGTCTGGATAGTCCCTTGGGCTGTACAAGACAGCCTGAGGTCCAGTATGGTCCAACATCAGTTCGAGCTCGGGTTAGACCAAACTGATCTAGTGGGATTGTTTGCATAGCAAGTTGAACTTGAGATGATGGCAGGAAACACACTACCTAAGAGCATAAGCAATGCTGTATGATTTTTCTGATACATCTTTTTACCATTTGATTTTGCCCATGAGTGCAAAAAGCTAAGTCTGGGGGAGTATGATAAGTCTTAATTCTACCATACATTTCCACTGTGTTAAAACTGATTTGAAAGGAAATTATGTGCTTAAAATGCGTTTGATGTGATTGTTTACGATAGATTTCATACATATGTAGAAATAAGAATTATATGAGCTAAACTGTTATATTTTCAAAGTTATCCTACATATAGACAGAAAACAAACTTAAATCTAATGTATTTCTAAGTTGATATAAAAATGTTGTCTCAATGCTACAACATCTTACAGATGAATTTATGAAATATCGTATCATGCTATACATTGATCTTTTCTTGAGAAAATACAGGAGATATGTGCATAATCTTGGGTGGAGCGTTTAGTGGGCTTCGAAGCCCGAATAGAGAAGAAAGATTGCTACTGACTTGAGAAAGACGAAAATCAAAGATCGCGAGAATTTATGAAGATATCCAAACATAATCCTACTAATCAAAACAAGATCAATCAAGACAAAATCTTCTAGTCAGACCTAACAGAATAGGAAAGCTCAGCTTACTAATGACAAACTGAATGTGCGGCGCAAGGACCTCAACCATAAAAGGAAAGGATAGTCAACACTAAAAGAGAGAGAGAGAGAGAGAGAGAGAGAGAGTAGGAAATTATGAGACACATCTGAGAAGAAGAGACATGATTCACACAAACATGCTGAACGCACGACAGAATAATTAAGAAGGGTCAGCTGATATGAAGAAGACACATAAGCGTTACGTGAAAGAAGCTACCCTGTGTCGTCGAACTCGTTCGACTATCATTCTTCTACTTAATTCTCTCTCTGTATTTTTCATGGATTATCTTATATCAACTTCAATTGTATTTTGGTCGCAAGCCATGAACTAACTTTCTTTTGGTTGAGTGATGATGGAACCTCGATTTGTAATTTTTAACCAGATTTCTAATTTCAATTTAAATAATTCAGCTTGTTCAATTGTGTGTGTAATGTTGGTCTTAAGAGTTAGGTGGCCACTAATAAGTAAGAGTTATGATCTCAACTTATTGAAAATGAGTTAAGGTTAAACATATATTAAGCAGTGTGAGTCGGAAGAATTATGCAGATTCTCTCTAAGCTCATAAACTACATGGGTTTACCTTATACAACCATACACCTAGTTTTGTATGTTATTCCAAGCCTGAAAATCTGCATAGGAATATGAGAGAAGTAGAGTAAGAAATAAAAGTACAGGATTATTGGAAAACTTCTGTATACCGTAGTGGTGGGTTAATTGAAGAACTTTATTATAGCATTGACGTAGCATTGAGCAAGCCGTTACATATTTGCTATAGTATTGTGGTAAAAGCAATATGGGGAAGAGTTGCAAATTAAGGGGAAGTTTGAGCTTTGCCTATTTTAATCCTGATATCTCTCAATTGTATTCACGCTCGCTCTTTTGCATTCATTTTATAGAATTAGTATTTCACATCATACACCCTTATCTATAATCTTTACCAAAATCACGCTGCTTTTTATCACTTCCTTGCTGTATAAGTTAGTATTACAATCTCTGTGAGACAATACTTTATTTATTACTTTATTACTTGTTCGATTGATTCACTTACCATTAGGGAAATCGACCAACACTTCTTGAATCATGTGTAAAGTCACAATTGGATCTCCCTCCACAATGATCCTAGTGAAACCCAATTCGTGTGCCATTCTAATTCTAAGACCCTGCACAACTCCCCAATGTTCCGCAGCCAAAGCCTTGCATTGTCCTAACTTCCTACCAAAACTACAAATCCAGCTACCATCACTCCTCCACAACACCCCTCCATAACTTGCCAAATTTGGATAGCCTTTAACAGCACCATTAAAATTCAGTTTCATCCATCCCTCCCCCGAGAATCAGCAAGCCTTTAAAGATGACTGAATCCCAGACATTCGACAGAAGAGATCAAACCAAGGACGAAGCTGATAGCAGAAAAGGAAGAGAGAAGACCTTCATTTGCAAACCTTCATTCGATGATGAAGAGATAGAAACGTGACAGCAGTGTGAGAGGATGGAAGCTTCAACATTGCATAGGACCTTCGAACCTTCTAACCTTTGGTTGGTGAACATCGGAGGGTGAACGTGAGATCAGCACCATGATTTAGTTTTGTAAATGGTGGAAGGCGGTGATGGAGACAGTGGCCGGCGTTGATGGTGTGGAAGGTGGATGAAGAACAGTAAGATGGTGTTCCTTTTCTTCGTTTCCCTGTTCTGTCAACGTGCATGATTTCTTTATTTTATTTTTTGTTTTCAATAATTCTTATCTTTTTCATTCCATAATGGCACCATATGAGGATAAATTTTTTAAAATACATCAGCATCTTTTTCCATGTTAGTGTTAAGAAACGCCACCTCACATGTATCTAATGGAAACTGTAACCAGTTAATCCTTATTTAACAGTTTTGAAGATGAAGGACTAACAAATTAAAATAAACTTGGAGGACTTCACAAAAAGGAAAATAAATGTGAGGACCTAATTTAACACTTGGGAAAATTATAAGGACTTGAGAATTAGTTTCCCCTTTAATTTAGCATCATCTTTCAATGATTTATCTCTCAATTTCCTCTCCTAGACCAATCAAGCTATGAACTATGCAAAACAAGTAGAGACAAAGATGAACGTGTTGAGTGTACGTGGTGTGTAAGAATTGACGATGCAAAATGGCATAATGATAACCGAGGTAAATGGAATCTCTTGTAGCATGGCCTAGCTACAAGAGAGAATTAAGGGTAGGAATTAAGGGTAGGAATAGGTCAGACCCTTATTAGATAGTCTATAGTCTGACTTGTTTAGGGCCTGGTCTGACCTGACATGTTTGTTAAAAAGGTTAGGTCAATGTTTATTTAAAGGCCTAAATATGTAAATAAGCCATGTCTATTTTGTTAAGGCTTGACCTAACCTGTAAACCTTCATACTTGGTCTGTTTACATATTAAATAAATATATTTATATTTATATCACATAAATAACATAATATTTATTGTTTTTTATTCTTATATTATACTAAAAGCTTACATTTATATAGGTTTTGATAGGTTCAAAGTGCATAAAACCTATTTATGACCTTTAAGACCTAAAATATAAGGCATTTTTAAAGGCTTACATTGTAAGGAGACCTTTAAAAAGACTTCAGGCTCGACCAGACATTATGAAGACTCATGTCTGAGTCTAAAAAAAGTCTGCATTCAAGCTCAGGCCTTCTACCCTCATTACAGGCTTAGGCCTGTTTAGTCAAAACCTGACCTGACATATTTCCATCCGAATGGATAGTTATAAAGAATATGAGCTATTTTTTTTATTAATTATTTCTGAGACTCTATTTGATGGATAGAATAGAATAAAATGTCAATTAGGGTGGAAGGTAGAACAAACGGATTTAAATACACAATCTATTTTGGTAATGAGCGATAAATTACGGTAGATAGTGAATGTATAATTTAATTATAGGCAAAAAACTCACTTTAATCTTTAAAATGATATTATTACATATTAAGATGGTAATTACAATCATATTGTTTGGTCAGTGGCTTTACACCACATTAAAGATAATTGTAAATTATACTATGAGGTAGGATATTCTCACTACCTCAAAATTTCACTACCATTTCACTACATTTTTCTCACCATCAGATCTACTATTTGATCCAACGGTCCTAATTTAACCTACTTAATCCCTTCTTCCATTCCACATTTTCTCTCTTTCTCTCCCGTTCTCTCCATCGGCTCCCAGACGCGGCCACCATCCCCACCGTCCCTCTCTCTTCTGCTTCATCGGAATCTTCCATTTTCGCCGTAGTCCATACCTGCATCTAAGCCCGCCGCCGGCTCTCTCAAATTCCCTTCCTATTTCGAAAACCTATTTCAACGCCAACACCTATTCGGGAGGTATTTTTTGACTTCATTGTTTTTTCTTTCTTTTCTTCTTCTTCTGTTAGTCTCGTTATTCACTGTCCCACTTTTTTACGTTCATTATCTGCTTAATAATCTGCTCTGGTCCTTTTTGTTTCTTCTGTGAATTGATTGCCACTATATAAATTCCGAGCTGATGCGGTGCTGCTTTCGAATTGAGTTTTTGTTTCTTTGGTTACACAGTTTTTTCCGATGATGTAATCATTCAATTCCATGAATCTATTATGGATTTTTCTTCACTACTCCGGGAAAATCAAAAACGGCATTTTCTCCTTGTATAAAGCTATTTTAGCGGATCCCATTTCATTTTTCTGCTGGGCTCTTGAATCTAATTTTTTCTGAGCTTCGATGTCCCAAACGTGATATATGCTGCATCTGGATAAGATGACTCTTAATTATATGTGTATGTACATGCTATATCAGGTTTGGTGATATCCTGTTTTTTTCTTGTCGACATTTTTTTAAAGTTGTTTGCTCTGCACTCAATTGTGTACTTAATGATTTGTTGGAGCCATGTTCCCTTCTTGACTAATCAATTCGATATGGTGGATTGAAAAATATAAAATATTGAAGCTCCTGTTAGAATGTAAGGAAAACGAGATTTGTTATTCGCTCTTGTATGTTGTGAATGGATTGAACGTAATATGAATCTTAGTTCAATTTATATGTTTGTTTGTGTGAATGTTGGTTGAAATTAACGTCAATTTGCTAATTCGAAGCATATGTACAGATCTGTGATGCATTGGGTTCCACCCCCTCTCCAAAAAGAATAAGCGTTTGGTAGGAGTCTGAAGGCTAAGACAAAGATTCAAACATTTTAACAACTGCAATCCAAAATGGCAATGAAAGACACATTGGAATGGAGGAGGCAAAAAAATTAAATTTTAAGCAATATCTTCTTCATTGAAGGAGAATCATAAGATGATAATTTCTATTCACATTACAATCAGAAGCCCTAACTAAGGCTACAACTAAGTCGAAAGAGCAAAAAGGATCAATCCCCATATTGAAGCAAGAAAAATAAAAATGAAACTACATTAGATAGTGAATCACGTGAGACAAAGCGCAGGGCTTCTCGAGCACGAAATTTAAGAGTCGTCATCACCGCCGCCGCCCTTCGATGAGCCTCCCGCCTTCTGGGGAGTAGTAGGTTGTGAATATTGGGCATCACACCTCCATTAGCAATTGTCACATCTCCGAGAAGCTTGCTAAGTTCTTCATCGTTCCTAACCGCCAATTGAATGTTGCGAGGCATAATACAGGTCTTCTTGTTATCTCTTGCAGCATTCCCTGCCAACTCAAGAACCTGGAATTCCAGATATTCATCAGGGATGCATCCAGTGAAATTCAAATTCAAATTTAAAATTCCACATATGAAATCAGAACGTAAAATTGATACACACCCAAAATTAAAGGAAAATTGGGAAATATGAACCCAAATTAGAAACCCTATATCCAATAACGGGCGCAATTCAGAAAAAACCCTATATCCAGATATTCATCGGAAAAAACTGTGTAACCAAAGAAACAAAAACTCAATTCAGAAACAGGCACCGCATCAGCTCGGAATTTATATAGTGGCAATCAATTCACAGAAGAAACAAAAAGGACCAGAGCAGATTATTAAGCAGATAATGAACGCAAAACAGTGGGACAGTGAATAACGAGACTAACAGAAGAAGAAGAAAAGAAAGAAAAAACAATGAAGTCAAAAAATACCTCCCGAATAGGTTTTGGCGTTGAAATAGGTTTTCGAAATAGGAAGGGAATTTGAGGGAGCCGGCGGGGGGCTTAGATGCAGGTATGGACTACGGCGAAAATGGAAGATTCCGATGAAGCAGAAGAGAGAGGGACGGTGGGGATGGTGGCCGCGTCTGGGAGCCGATGGAGAGAACGGGAGAGAAAGAGAGAAAATGTGGAATGGAAGAAGGGATTAAGTAGGTTAAATTAGGACCGTTGGATCAAATAGTAGATCTGATGGTGAGAAAAAGGTAGTGAAATGGTAGTGAAATTTTGTGGTAGTGAGAATATCCTACCTCTTATACTATAGGGACCAAATTATTATTTTCCTTGAACCTTTGGGAAGAAAATGAGAAAACAGAGAAGTGAGAAAGCGAGGCAGAAGGCGGACACGCAAAGCCTGACCTAAGCCCTCGAAGTTGCAGAGACCAGAGCTGCTCAATATTTCAGTACCAACAACAAAATTTGAACTTTGAATTCAGTACTTGGAAGATAATAGCTGCAAATCACCAGAGATGGCTGCCACTGCTAGTGTAGGCAGAAAGAAACTCATAGCCACTGCTCTCTGCAAACACCTTCCTTTAAATCCAGTAAGTCGAAGTTCACTGTTTTAATCAACAATTTTTCAGTCTGCTTTCATTGCTATCGACGTATTTTAAATACCCATATCAAATTCGTATACTTTATTTATCGATTTTCAATGGGTCTCATCTTGTCCTCCAAGATTTACTAGGGTATTGAAATAGAAAAGATTTAAAAATCCACATATTTATGAGCGCATATCCCTTATCTGAGTCCAGTATTTAGTTATTGTATTCTCAGATCCTTGTCCTCACTGTACACCTGTAAACTGACACATTGAACGCTTGCCTGAAAAACATTGCTCAAAATTAAATATTTGAATTCTAGCTGGGGAGTAGAAATATTGGCAAGTTTTTCTTTTGATTATGAAGAATGAATCTTTGGCAAACTTCCTGCTTTATCTCTCAATGCAGAATGTTATTCCAGCCCAGGTGATGGTTTAGAAAGTGATCTCAAGAGTCTTTACTTAAACATCTCAAAGGCATCAGGACATGGGTGCAATGACAGTAACGAGGTAAATGGTTTCTCCTGCATTTACAAATTTACCAATTATTAAACTATTAATGATAAATTTGGCATTGGGCTTTGAAGTCTGGGGTATATCTAAAGCTGCTTATGCAAGTCAATACTCAATAGGACATTAATGTTGTTAGTATTTTAAACTGCTTACCTTTCTGTTCCCTGTCTTTTCTTCATGCCATTGCTTGGTTAGTGGTTACAGTGAAGCACCTTATTTTTAAGAAATCATGTATGGTTTTTGAGTATCGATATCCAGTATTGGATTTGAATCTAAATTATAATATACCCCCCAGAAGATTATGCCTGGCACCTTGTTTAATTTGATTTCTTACCCTCAATATATCTTTTGCTTATAGGTGATGAAGTGGGTAGCATTTGCGGAAGCTTTCCCTGAAACCCCTGAAGCCTCTTTTGAGGTTCTCAAGGGTTTAAATGACGAACTCTCTGGAAAGTCTGTGCTTTTAGGCAATGGTTTGAAACTGTCTGAAGCTGATATTATAGTTTTTTCTGCAGTTCATTCCTCCCTGGTACACATCATGCGATCCTCATCATACTTTGATTTAAAAAGAAAAAAAGGGAGAGAAAGAAAGAAAAAAGATTATTCCCTCCCTCTACAACCTCAAATTGGCTGGTTGGGCTTTTTTTTCGTCTTTCTAGCCCTCACTAAAAGAAAGGAACTGATACTGGCACAATAAGGGAGAAACTCGGCATGAAAAAAAAAAATACTTATGTTTGGATTACTGAAGTTGAAATCTAACAAAGTTTTAATGGATGCTTATTGCCAGAACACCCTTTCAGAGACGAACAGAGAACAACGGCCACATGTGTTGAGATGGATGGATTACATTCAGGTATATTCTACAGGTTAAGTTTGGCTATGCCCCTTGCTACTTGCAGTTGGGAACTACAGATCATTTTGCAACTAAATCATACACTTTATATGCTTGATATTCATTTTCTTTTCTTTATTTCTACTGCTAAAGGAAAGTAATAGTATAGAAAATAATTGCAAGACGTTAATACTAGGAATTGGGAAATTGTACTGAAGCCTGATTGGGAGTTGATTGCACAAGAAGGAATATGGTCCAAAATTTACCTTAGTTCATAGTTATTTAATTTTTTTGCTCATGATTCATAGTTATTTAATTCAGTAGTACCACCTTGTGTATCAGTGTATGTAACTTGGTGCATTTAGAAGTTCATAATTGGAAACTAGGCTTTTTTTTTTTTCAGTTAGCATGTCATAGGATGCTTTGGTACACGGTCCGTTTTAGGTCTAAGGATGTCTCTTAATGCTGCATAAATTATTCCTTTGCATCTTCACCATATTTCATCAGTCGTGCTCTTAACCGTATCTTTTTATTCTTGATTAAATGTTATTCTTTTCAGCACAAGGAGGATTTTGGCGATTTATTTGAGAAAATATTGGTGCGGGTGCCTGAATTTGAGCCTCCGGTGAGAAATGATTCTTTATTTCTTTTTCGTCATTTTTCCATAGACTCAACAAAGCTTGAGCCTTGAGTTGTTCAGGTGTATAAATTCCTGAAGTATAACCTTTGTACTTATTTGCAAATTCCACTGCTGTAAATTTTAATATTGTGTAAAACATAAACAGGGAATCTGTAATTTTTCACTTCAACTTAATGGCATGCACTCTAGGACAGTAGTTCTAAATTTTGTTATTGATGACAATGGCATTATGGAGGAACACCTTGTACTAACCGATAAAATTATGGATTATATTCATGCATATCTACTAGGTTTCTTGAATTGCTCTGTTATGCACAATTAGACATGTATTCAGTTACATTTAAAATCTCATGGCGGCTGAATTTTCCATTTTCCTTCTTTGATTTTAATTGCAGATAGCAAAACCTACAGCAGCTGCTGAAGCTGATTCAAAAGAATCAAAAGCTAAAAAGACTGAGCTAAGCACTAAGAAAGTAAACAAACCAGAAACAGAAGCAAGCACAGATAAGAGCAGCAAAGTTGAGGCAAGTTAATATTGTTTTTTTAATAATCGAGGATTGGACTTATTTTATGCAACGAGATATTTTATTTATCACTACTAGATAGCCTAGTTGAGGAGATATGACAGCATGGAGTACTAACCATAATAGTGATAAAAAAGCCACTTCTTTTCTGTACAAAAAATTATATGCTAGCTGAATCTGTGCATGCTGCTTTGATGGAAATCAGAATCTGTATTTAGATTAGATCCACATCCATCCACCAATGTATATGAAAAAATTGCATTTTAAAATCGAGCATTTTGTTAAAATTCAACACATCATGAAGAATTAGTCAATGTGTATGATCAAGAACAATGGCAGCCTTTTCATTGATGTATGAGTCTTGATCAAGGTTTTCTGTTTATAATTGCAATTTGTGTTATAAATTCCTTGTACTGTTGTTGTATCCTGATTGAGTTATTGCACTCCGAATTTTTCAATGCACTCTGACTTTTCAACTCTTTTCCTTTCTATTTGGAACATGAAGGAAAAGGTAACAGGAGATAAGGATGCAACTAAGAAAAAGCCAACAGGAGACAAGGATGCTGCTAGAGGGAATACAAAACCTGCTCAAACAGAAGCATCAGAGAAAGATAAAGAACCTAGCATCAGTTTGCTAAATATTCAGGTTGGACTAATTCGTAAAGCATGGAAGCATCCATCAGCTGATAGGTACTCTTGCAAAATTATCTTATAAAAGAAAATCTAATGATAAATTTATTCACGCTGTTATTATTTGATATGTTTGACTCCTATTTACAACTTATATATTAAAAATTAATGAACTTGATGCAGTTTGCTAGTTGAGGAGATAGATGTTGGGGATGCCAAATTGCGGCAAGTTGTCAGTGGATTGGCAAAGTTTTGTAGCCCTGAAGATTTGACGGTAATATGGTTTCCTGTATACAATCAGATTTAGTCAGTTTGAATTGTGGCTATGTAGCTGTTGGATTTGTTGATTTTAAGTCCTAAATCTTATGGTCGATGTCTTTGTGCTCCACAGAACCGTCGTGTTGTACTTATTACAAATGTCAAGCCTGGAAAACTACGAGAAGTTGTGTCAGAGGGACTGGTATTTATCCTAATAAATCACACTCATCTTTTGCTACATTAATTATGTTGAGTTGTGTCCTGTGATGTTTGAATAACAGTGCTTGCATTTGACTCCTATTTCCCAGGTCCTATGTGCTTCTAATGAAGATCATACTGTTGTTGAGCCCTTGCTTCCTCCAGAAGGGGCTAAAATTGGAGAGCGTGTTTCATTTGCCGGGTAATCTTGCTGAAATTTCATGAACCTACAGGCAAACTTTAGTGGCTTATTTTATTCTCTAGGTGTAGTATTGCAAGTCAATGTCTCCATGTGGAACATGCCATAGGTTAGCTAAGGTAGTTCAAAGTTTGCAGCTGCCACTTGTCATTAAGAGATTGGCTGCTTTAAATTCTCTTGAGCATTTCTATTTTCTGTTTTTGAATAATGTCTGGCTATACCTGGAAAACACATGCGAATTCATGTGTGTTTGGATTAGTTTTTTTGGAAGTGACTTTGCAGAAGAGTTTTGTCTCGGCTTGCATAATAGTACTTTTTAAAATCCGAAACAAACAAGCATGGAGTATTATTAAAATAACTTGTTTGTAGCTACTGAAGAAGTTGCACCTCCGCTTTTTAGCATAACTATGATTGACAAACTATTTCATCATAGCTGCATCAGGAACTGCTGATTGTTCAAAAAGTTGGGTTGGGTTGCTTGTGGTTTCCTTGAGGTTATTTATTTCACACTGATTTATTTGGTTCTCTAATTTAGGATTGAAGGGAAGCCAGAAGATGTGCTTAACCCAAAGAAGAAACAGCTGGAGAAGATTACACCGGTATTCTCTCAATCCTTTTAATTGTAGAATTTTTTTTAGATCTATGTTCCAAGTTTCTGTCATGAGGTTCTTCAATCAAAATTATGGCTCACTAAGAAGCTTTTCTAAGGCAATCAACCACGTAGAGTGTATTTGGTAAAAGTAAGAAGTCTAGTTGAAAGAACTAATACACACAAACTTGAGGATTATATTATGTTGAGGTGATGTGGGTATTTTGTAACGCAGAATCTTTTCACTGGTGAAAACGGAGTGGCCACATTCAAGGGAATACCTTTTATGACGTCAGGTGGGCCATGTAATTCTTCCATTCCCAATGCTACTATAAAATAATCTTGAAGATGAAGGTGAAGGTGAGGATGAAGAAGGTGCTGATGAAGGCCCTTTTTTATTTAGTTTTGTGACCATCCAGAGGTTGTACCTATCATTTATTACAAAAAGTATTTCAAATTTTAAACTAAGCGAAACAAAGTGCAAATGGATGACATGTTTATCTCTCTGTTTCAATTTGCATGACATGCATTCTTCTCCAAGGCTATGTCTGACTCTCGTCGTTCTGTAGCATCTTATTGTAATTTTTCCCCCTTATTTAATTCTCATTGGAAAAAGGAGAGATGCGAGAATGGTTTGTAAATGTACAGAGAGAAAATTTTAAATAGTCAAACTTCAAAAAAAATTATCAAGACCATAGTGGTATAATTTTATTTTATTTTATATTTTTAAGGCTTTAATGAATGTTT
Source organism: Acacia pycnantha (assembly GCA_025563575.1). Taxonomy (NCBI): domain Eukaryota; kingdom Viridiplantae; phylum Streptophyta; class Magnoliopsida; order Fabales; family Fabaceae; genus Acacia; species Acacia pycnantha. The sequence goes on along the minus strand of JAMWYP010000054.1, from coordinate 1,323,710 downwards.
CAAATTTATTTTTATGTAAGTTTATTAATTAAAAGATATTAGTTAGTTAGGAATTATCAAAGCAAATGATATTTAGGGAAAAAAAATTAATGTCTTAGACAAAGAGTCTGATATTAAGAATTAATGATCTTTATTAGTAGTATCGAAAGTGAGGTTTTTTCTTGATTGAGAAAATTATCATAGTCACCAGTGAAAAAATTACTCGATTTGTTAATATGAAAGTTTGAGTCATAAATAATGAATTGTTAAATTTAACTTAAATGAGGCAACTCAACCTGAAATTTGAAATTTTGATTTGTAAATACTAAACCTCTTATGACATGTTATTATTAAATAGAATTAATGAAAATGTGTTTAATTTTGGAAAAATTGGTGAAAAGTCTCTGTATAAATATTTTATTAGCTAAAAGAACATGAATTCAAATATTCATATTTTTTGCATTTGAAATCTTACACAGTATTGATGTTTTCTATGAAAAAAATATATCAGGTCATTTTGACCAATAAAACTTTTAAACATGGCTTTTCACTGATTTTCTTACTCAAAATTTATGGGTAAATTTTCCTTTTTTGATTTTTTTTTTTTTGCATGCTTTCAAATGCACACAAAGTAACATGTTTTATGTACATTTGGAGAAGACATGATCACTTGATAATATATTATTATTCTAAGCTAAAGAAGATATGAACCTTTGACTGGAAAACAATCCCAATCCATAATTGATTCCAACCTAATGCTAAGTATATACCACTCTTGTTGGGTTTGGCTACCGTTTTATGCTCTTAATGTTTTTTTTCCTATCCTTTTCCCCTCCACTACTCAACTTAGCGTTTAGAATAAAATTTGAACGGTTCAAATTTAATGTTTAATGAAAATATTAATAAATCAATAAATTATTTAAAAAATTAAAAACTGTTAAATTTTAGTTATGATGATTTAAAACTATAATAAAAAATATTTAAAAAGAATATTTTGATAAAAATTTAAATTTGAACCATTCAAATTTCAATTTAGAAGTTGAGATGAGCAATGAAAAGGAAGAGGAGGGAAAGAAAACAATAAGAGAATAGGATAATAGCCAATTCCCTATTTATAAGTCCTGTTTGAGTAAAAATTTTGATACTTATTATAAGTCTGCTTTTAAAGTAATAAATGTTATTTTTTATAATTTTACCCATATTAATTACAATAAATAAACAGAATTTATTCATGTCGACTCTTAGAATCATTTATAAATAAGGGAAAATTGAAAATTTAACCTATAATTAATGAATTAGCTAACTTTTCTTGGCATTTAATAGTTAGCTAATTGAGACATATAAATAAAATCAGAGTGATATGGTTTTGTTTGATAACACATTGGAAAATGGAATACTAGGGTTCTATAAATGTGGTTTTTCACCTACTCACACTTCAGTATACAATAAGTCATTTCTAGAAGAATGCTTTGGCTCACAATATAAGTTTTTTGGAGAATAATTAAGCTTATTTGTCAATTTTGTCCATGTAGATAATGATTAAATGTGAATTTTTGTATGTTCTCTCTCATTTGAAACTTAATTTTAATATGGGTAAAATTGAAATAAAAAACTTACAATTTAAGACATTTAATAAATTAACTATATTTTTTAATTTTAATAAATTAGTTGAAATACCTTATAATATAGAGGGGAGGAATATTTAACTCCTTACCACATACCACTCTGATCCTATTTTTAAGTCCAGTTTGATCAAATCTCACATACCAAGGAGAGGTAGTTGACACAATGATTATGGGGGTAAATTTTCAATTTTACCCTCATTTATGATTGAATGTTTTTCAATTGTTTCTTATCTCTCTATCTTCATGGGTATAATTAATATGGATAAAATTGTTACAATCTCATTTATTACATGAAACTGGACTTATAAATATGATCAATTTTTTTTTGTCAAACTGGACTTATAAATAGGATCAGAATAGTAAGCTAAGAAGATTCCCATGTGGTTGGAAAGAGTAATAAGAAGACAACCAAACAGTAAAATAATGAGACAAATGAGTTGTTGCATCTCCCAATGACTAATGAGTCTTTGGGTTTGGGAATCTCTCTATCTATCATATTGCAGTCCTACTTCCTTTAGCCTTAGCTTTCTCCTCCATCACTTCAGAACTCCTCAGATACATACTACTATGCGACCTAGTTATGTTATTTATACAGTTTATTACTCCCTTTGATTATAATTATCAGATAAAGTTTATAATGTAAATTATACTATAAATTTCAACTTATAATTAGAACCGAAGGTAGTATTTGATATGATTCACCTTTTTTTTCTTTTTAAATACATGGAAAGGATAAGAGCATTTTATATTTTTATCTTTACTTGCACCTCATTCTATTCTTATTGCATAAAATGACTTGAGATGTTTTTTTAACCGTGGTTAATTTGTACATATCATCAGAGTTTATCTACATACACACACTACAAAAAACAGTCAATTTCTGATGGACAATTTTAAAATATCAATAATTATATGAGAGATTTTAATTTTGGGAAAATGACAAAAAAAATATCATTTGAATTATAAAAATATCAAAATGTCTACTAAATTAACAAAATGACAAAATAGGTGATATGGTAGGAATTTGAGATTTTGAAGTTGAGTGTTGACAACTTGAGTATAGATAATGATAATTTAAGAATGACAATTAACAATTTGGGTATACACAATTAATCTCTCTATACCCAAGTTACTAATTTCTATACTCAAGTTATCGATACTCAAATTTCAAAATTACACATTCCTGCCAAATTATATATTTATCTTTTTACTAATTTATTAGACATTTTAGAGTTTTTGTAATTCAAATGATATTTTTTTGTCATTTTTCTTTTAACTTTTAACTAATAATTTTAAAACTTGAGTCATTTCAAAATACTTTCTCAAAATTGAAACTCAAACAAACTTGTTTCCAGTAATAGACTTGACTTTTCCTTTTTTTTTTTAATATCATTGTATTAAGATTTCAAATTGTAAACAACCAAAGGGTATAGATGTGCTATAGTATTAGAATCTTAAGTCACGTCAAGTTGAGCAAAAAAAGTAGGAGAGTTCCAACTGGCATCACAGATTCACTCTGCCTTCCCTATGTCACAACAAAATATGTCACTCCTCTGAGTCTCTTCACTCCTCTCTCTGGTTTTTGTCTTTCCTCATATAGAACTATGCATAACCCTTCGTCACCTACTTATTTGACCTATTCATGCATGTCATCAACATTGCCTCCAACCCTAAACCATGCAGAATCTAAACACCCAGAAACGAATCCAACCGTCACTTCAACTCCAAGCCAAGCACAAAGCCTTCATCAATCATCATTAATCTCTTTTCAACTTCATTCGTCACGTTTATAATAAATAGTATATGAGGGACATGTTGAATTTTCAGGTCAACCTAATATCTTTGATGACGACGACGACTGTGTTTTGACATAATCGCTGACATGTATCAGAAAGAGCACTCGAACAAGGATTTGATTCTCTTCACATTTTGGGTTTGTAAAGTGAACGTCATGTCACAAATATCTGTGAGTGTTGCTGTATCTTTTTCCTTTTTCTTTCTACATTGATGACACAATCACAGGTTGCTGCACTTGGATTTTATTCTTCAGCCTATGACCCTGCCCTGCAAATTTTTTTGTACTCTCATTTTGGAATTATGTGGGTCAGAAAAAGGAAGGAAATTAGAATCCATATTTTCTTATGATTTCCCACCGCGTGGATATTTTTCTTTCCTTATCATTTTCTCTTTGTTACTCATCTCATCAGACGCAATTTTGTCTGAAAATCAAACTCGACTCTGTTGTGGGTAGAACATCTTAGCGTATTATGTCCCAAAAGTTTTGATTTTTTCCAATTCAATCAGATGTGATTAAGCAAAGAACCTCTTAGGATGAAGGTGTTTTTTTAAACTGAGTCTTTAAAATGAAATCAATTACTTGATTGCAAATGGAAGTTTGCATTCTGGGTGAGATTCTCATATCAGTAAAACTTATTTGCTGATAAAAAAAATTATCTTTTTATCAATACCTGGTAATGGGCAAATACAAAGATTATTATTAGCAATGTTGCTTAGCTTAAAAGAAGCGTGTAAGGAGTGAGAGGATTCTCAGAAATGAATGCAAAGACTGCAGATACTGATTCTGAAATCTCGTCAAGACAGAAATGAAAGAAACTATAAATGAGGGAAAGAGAAAGAGTGGGGTTAGGACTGAATCAAATCTCATAGATACCCCAAAAGGATCACGAAAAATCTGTGACCTGATATTATCTCTCTCTCTCTCTGTATGTGAGTGTGTGTGTGTCTCTCTCTCTCTGGTTTTCTCAAATTCCTCTCCTACCAACCACTCTGGATTTCATAGGCATTTACTGTGTGGGTGTATATATATACCACCACCTCGTTCCCTTCATACACCTCTTGTGACTTTCAAGTTTGTTTGCTGTGGTATGTTCCTTTCTCTCTATATTATAATAGGCCTGTCAGAGAAGAAAATAAGCGTTTCGTTTTTATCTTGGTCCTCCTGCAATTAATTCCTCTTGCAGCCCCCACCCTCCTTTATTTTAACTGCGTTTAGTACCTTCTGCAGCATACCTTCCTCCTCCTCCTCCTTCTTTATTATCTGTGTCTTTCTAAGATTTCAAAAACAAAAACGTATGGCCTCTTCTTCTTCCTCTTCCTCACCAAATTGGGTCATGGAAAATAATGGAGTCATGCCCCATGTTTTAGCTGTTGATGACAACCTCATTGACCGCAAACTCGTTGAGAAGCTCCTCAAGAATTCTTCTTGCAAAGGTACTTATATATATATAAAGCGCTTCGTGTTATAATCTCTTTCAGAAACACTCTTTTGGTGTTTAGTTTTTCTGTCATTTGTAACTGTAATAATGGCCATGTACTTGCAGTGACAACTGCAGAAAATGGACCAAGGGCATTGGAGTTGCTGGGGTTGGCAAGTGATGAAGAAAACACCTTGAAGGGAACTGTAAGTGACTCGTATTCTGTTTTTCATAGTTAGCCACACTACGACACATTTTTCACCCAAAACTGATAATGATATGTGCTTCTTTTAGGGATCCAAAGTGAATATGATTATCACAGACTATTGTATGCCTGGGATGACAGGATATGAGCTACTCAAGAAAATAAAGGTGATTTAAAGAGCATGAAAGGAAAAAAAGGTGTTATTTTTTTTTTGGGTCAGTGACACTATTTTATATTATTAACAATCAAAATCTGTTTTACTTTGAAAACAGAAATCATCAATCATGAAGGAGGTTCCAGTGGTGATCATGTCATCCGAGAACATCCCAACTAGGGTGAACAAGTGAGTCTTCTTACAGCTAGCAACATGCTACTGATGATGTTTGTGTCTGTCTGTATATTGTTGTTTTTCTGACTATTATTCTCTGTCGTTCGTGAAAAATAAAAGGTGTTTGGAGGAAGGTGCTCAGATGTTCATCCAAAAGCCCCTCAAACAATCTGATGTAAAGAAGCTGACATGTCAACTGATGAATTGCAGAGGCTAGCTAAAAGACGACCTTTACATTTCTTCTGCTTTTTTTTAGTGTGGTTGTAAATTTTGAAAAGGGCCCCTCAAAACTTCATATCAGGGTTCAAATCTTGTGGCTTAACTTGATTAGGTAGGAGAATAAAGATAATTGTTTTTTGAGGATGTTTGTCTTCTTGTCTTCTTTCTTATCATTCGGTATACACCAGTTTAGTCTTTTCTGGCACATATTTTGCCATCTTTTTTTTCGGTTCATTGACTGTTTAGGAGTTTTCTTTTGGAAGCAAGAATTGTGTGATCATTCAAAAAAACTGAATCGAAACACCCAAAACTCCTCCTTGCTGCAGAAAATGGGCGTTATCGCAGGCGTTTCCACTTGCTGAAACTGAAAGGAAGACCAAAACCAAAAAATGTGGCAGAATTGCAGGAACTAGAAATAAATATATCTATATGTTTGCATAAATTCCAAATTGCACGAAGCCATAATCAAAACTTTATACATAGATATAAACAATTGCAATTAGAATTATCCAAATCAAGTTCAGAACCATATATAAAAATGCCAGCCTTTTCTTCCTCTCTATCTTCCCCAAATAAGAAGGGGAAGTCAAAAGAAACCACTGATTCTGTTATTAAAACAATGGATTCCATGAACAGATAAAGCAATCTGGGTGATTGGAGAAGATCCAAATGAATTAGGATTCATACTCCATCATAGTAGTCACCAATTGAAGCGTCTGGGATGATGGTGGCGATGTCTATGTTCATCCAAACCAGTACACTGCATAACAGGATAACAACACACAAACATGAACCTTCCGATTCCTCTTACCATGGTGGATACAGCATGACAGGGACAACAACCACAATATGCCTTCAATCTCATTCCCCTGCTCTTCCTTACTTTGCCACTGCCTTCACGGCGATCCATCCTGCAAAAAAAAAAAAAAAAAAGCAGATACCCAGAAATCTTATCTCTCTATTAGAGCTAAAAGATCGCAGCCTTGAATTGGATCTTTACCTTTAAAGAGCTTGAGATTGCAGCAGCAGGCTCCTATATGAAGTTGGTGGCAGAGAATGAATGAGTAAAAGAAGGTTATATGGTTAGGGGAAGGGAAATAGACTGATTCTTGAAGGAAACTTTAATTTAATGGAGAATATTCGGTCTTTAAGGCTTCTTCTGGTGAGGGAAGAAGCAAAGTTTAAAATATGAAATCAAGTTTTAAAATTTAGGTCTGGTTCTCGTTGGATGATCCGTTTGTGTGTAGTTTGCTCATTTACTTTGGACGCATTTGATCTTTTTTAATTTGATGCGATCTTTTTCTTAGGCCTGACCTTATGCTACCAAACACAATCTTTATTGATTCATTTAGTGCCCTTAAGTGGGCCTACCAAACACACACAATCTTTAAATCGTCCCATTTTGTTACTTCTTATATGTCTTAAATATATGATCTAATTTATATCAGAAAAAAATATATGATCTAACTTATAGTGTAAATTAGATTATAAACTATGTTTTATATTTAAAAATGAAGGTAGATAGTACTATTCAATTTTCCCCCTACGAGTTTCCTCGTTTTCCTTTCCTTTTACAAAGCAAATATTTTTTTCTTTTTTTTTTAATATAAAAATTCTAAGAAAGGAGTTAGGCTCACCTAGAATCTAGGAGTAAGGCGAAGTCTCCATTCCTCCAAGGTGATATCAATGTTGAGCAGGGCGAGCCGTCTATTATCCTTAGGCGTTTATCTAGGCACCTAGGAGCTAGGATGCCTCCTCTAGCGTTTTGATCAACTCCAAGATCGAATCCTCTCCCTTTGGTGAGAGAGTATCCACCCCCTTAGCCAGTTGAACCAAAAAACAAAGGGTTTTTACAAAGCACATCTTGTCAGTATTTATTTGGGGATGATTGGGTCAGATTACAAAAGGCCCAATATATTTGGTAATTATTTAGTCATTAATGTTTTTATTGTATTTTTATCACGCAGTCTTGAATTAATTTGCGGAATTGTTTGGCATGAAATTTGAAATTGAAATAACCTAGAAGTCTCTTGTATACAGATATATGAGTGTTGATGTCATGTCACATGTATTTCAAATATATGTAGGTACGTATGTATGTACGTCTCCTGCATAATATTGTAAAGGGTTAAGGTGTGATTTGACCAATAAACTATTGGTTCAGGAGCGTCCAACACAATTAACTATTAAGTTGACCAAAAATCCCAACAAACTTTTAAAAAAGAGCGTCCAGCACAACGTCGTTAACACCGTTAACCCCTCCGTTATCTAACCGTTATCTAAGGTGCAGATTGGCCAACGAACTCTTACTATAGGAGTACCCACTTCAAAATTCTAAATTTTACTAAATTAAATAATTTTTTTTTCTCAATTATCATTATTCAAAACTAAATTAACTTTTGTAAAAGACCGCATGATAAAAGTTGGTAAAACTTGACATGTCATGGATTTTGAAAAAAGTGGGTTGGTAATAGCAAAACATTATAATTTTCACAATTAAATTGAAAATATTGTAAAAGACCGCATGATAAAAGTTGGAAATCAAAATTAAAAAAATCCAATCTAATTGAATTACTAACATGAATTTCAAACTAATCATGCCAAATGACACTTTACGTGAAGTTAGTATGGTTTTAAAAATAATAATATTATAGTAATATAAATTTTAAAGAAATAATCACAGAAAAAGAATTTTAAAATAAAAAATCGTAAATCAAGTATTGTAAAATGAGTTGTAAACTGCTTATCAAGCATTGTTATTATTTTATCAATTCTTATGACATACTTAATCTGTGATTTTGACATTTTAAAGTTTTTTCTTATCACCTTCCTAAAATAGAATACAACACTAAAGAAAAACAAAAATTATATTGGGGCAATAAATAAAGGGAAAGTCCAAGGAAAAGAATTTCAAAAATATTAAAGGACAAAATGATATTTCAAATATTCAAAATATTACATGTGTGAGCAATGTTGTTAAACTCGCTAGTTGACTCTCTGAGTTTAACGTTTTTATATTTTGGGTTAAGTACCAATTTTGTCCCTAAAGTGCGCACCCATGAACAATTTTGCCCATTAAGTTTTCGGCATAACAATGTTGCCCCTGAAGTATCAAAACGTAGCAATGTGCCTTATAATGTCATCCTTCTAGGCTTTATTTTTTGGAATTCCATCATAATTGTCTTATTATCACTCTCCCACCATAATTAGGTGCGCGACACGGGTTGGATCTAGATTAATCAGGGTGAAGCTCTAGATACCGGATGGGCAAAAAAAAAAAACATCTTTTTCAATATAAGGCACTAAACAATTATTCAATCATTCATCCCCATCCGATTAAGTCTTGATGCATTAAGGGTGAACATTTAATTTAAGGGTGAATAATCATTTAAATATGTATTAATTTTTTTTTAAAAAAAATCCCCGTACTTACCCTCCTTATCTTATATGTAGATCCGCCATTGGGTAGCAGGTCAATTTGTAGTTTGTGACCAATTTTTCATTCGATTGAATGTTTGTGATCTGTACTTTGTAACTACATATAATCACAACACACTTTTTTTTTTTTTTTACTTGTACTCCTAGAAAGAAAAAAATCCAATTGGCTTTGTCCTTTACTTTCAGCTACACATCTGTTGGAGATTGATGGAAATCGAGCGATAATGAACCACGAATTCGGCGCAAAGAACCTCGGAGATGTCCAAGCATTGTCAAGTGGGGATTGAAGATCAGATTCTGAAACTCCAGATTTAGCCACGCCAGTTCTACCCAGAAACGACAACAGCAGCATCAGAGCGGGGTGAACCTACTTTTTTTTTTTGAAAAAAAAAATATTTTTGAGGGCACTTGTGTCATTTTATTTTAATTTTAAAGGACGGTACTAACACTTATACTATATTATAAATAATTAAAATATCATTTTGTCAATAATAAAGCTTTTATATGATTTTCCCTAAATAACAGCCATAACAAGCGGGGCAGGAAATCTGGGCCCCATTTAGTTCCCATTAATGAAAAGCAAACCATTTACAACACGACAGTCCATATACAAATATATATTAATTCTTGTAATTCTTACTACTACATTATACAATAAGTATTTTTCATTATGGAGAATAATATCTGACGTTTTACTCAAAGTTGATTTTTTTAAAAAAATATTTAAAACATATTTAATTTTCTTGGCAAAAAAATTAAGATATCTTTAATGAATTACTCATTCTTTTTTCCTTCTTATAAAAGGCGGATATAAGTGACTTATATTTTCAAAAAAAAAAAAAAAGATAATTCTAAGTTCAAGGTGTCACAAGCATCCTCCTCTAGGGGTCTTATTTGTAACTAAAACCATTTAAATAATAATAAAAACAAAAAAAGGAATAGAGGTCTGAATTATTATATGGTAGTTGGAACAGATTAAATTCAAGAGGAAGACTTGCTTTGGAATCCTTTTTTGTGTCAAGTGTTTACGCTTTGTATCTCTTCGTTTGAAATTTTGAACATTAGGAATGGCCCTCATACCATATGTGGATGCATGAGTGACTTCCACGTGTCTGGCAACTTAATTTCCATTTGTGTGGTGTTTATCAACATAGATTGTTGCAATCTACTCCCTTCGGTCCTAACTATAGGAGCACATTTTTGAGTTGGTTTTGATCCTAATTATAAGAGTAAGTTTTAACTTTTGTCAATTTTTTCTTATAATACCTCTATTTATACTTATTGTTAGGAGCATTTATATATATGTGTACATATATATGTATATCTGTGTTTATGTGTGTCAATATATGTGTGTGTCATATATTTCTGTGTGTCTATATATGTATGTATGTCTGCGTGTGTGTCTATATATGTATGTATGTGTGTGTAGATAGATCTATATGTATACACACACATATATATATACACACACATATATGTTTATATAACAAGACCATTATTTAAATTAGAAAGCACGTGGAAAGAAAATTAGATCTATATATATACACATGACTATATAAAAAGCAACTAATCTACATATATACTAAACTAATATGTCATGGATGTCTAACGTAAGACAAATCAGAAACACTTATAATTAGGGCAACTTGTGTCATTTTAAATTTATATAAGGACATTTTAGGAAAATGAGTAAAATTAACTAATTTAACTCCTCTCCTTAATTCCCCCAAAATCGGTTAAATTGCTCCTATAATTAGGACCAGAGGGAGTATATACTACCGCCTTTATTATAAGGCACTAACTAATAAATATATTTTATCCTTTTTATAAGACATTTGTTTGTTTCCAAGCATTAATTTTTTTTCCATATATGCCCATAATTAATAAGGACAGTGGATGAGAGTAATAATTAATATAATATTAGAGTTTAATGCAATTAGTAGGAATAATATTTGAACTTACTTAAATATTAGGACAACATTATTGACTTTAACTGTTTTTATTGATTTTTGAGAATTTTTAGTTGGTACCTTATAATAAAGACTAGAGGGAGTATCTAATTTGATTTATACTATAGTTTGTTTCTTTTGGGGAAACATCGTTTTGATTTTCTCTCTTCATAAAAAATTAGGAGTCTTAATTTTCTCTGAAAAAAAAAACGGCACTCAAGTTCTTTGCCTACGCTACCAAACTTTCTGTGGCCCTGTGCCTATTAAAGACATACTTTACATTGACTTATTATGAGTGATTAAATGTAGTATTTTTTTTTTGATATAAAAAAAGTTTTGGAGGGGTTCGACATCAGTCCCCCACCAAGACCAGGGCACGGCCCCGGGCTCTATGAGCACTTACTGGGGACTTACGAGATCGCCTACCAAAGGAGTCCCAGCGACGGCAGAGGGGATCGAACCCACGACCCAAGGGCCTAATCCTTGATCCCTTACCATCTATGCCAACTCACATTGGCGATTAAATGTAGTATTGATTGCATTCTTTTAAGACAATCCCTGTTTACAGTCTAACATAATTTTCTTTCATGACTTTTCAGGATGCAATTAATGCGTTTTTAAATATAGATAATTATGATCATTTCTTTCATTTTCAAACAAAATTAATGATTTACCATCTTTTTTGAATTCTAGTAAGGGGATTCAAGGTGACTTATAATGAAAAAGCAGAGGAAGTACCTATTAAAGATAGATAAATTAAATTAATTGTACATTATAGATAGACATTTTAAAAGGTAACTTTCATTTAAAACTAGCAACATGTTTAAATTATTTATCTTCACCTATTATCTTTTTTCTTTTCTTTTTTCCATTTACATACTTCAATAGATCATATTGGGCTAAAAAAATTGTCTACCATACGAAGAATTCCTTCCTCCTTTCCTTCCTGATGGAGACACTTGCTTTCCCTTGTTCAAGGGCCCCCCTCCCCTGTATTTGAAGAGTCACAGCAAAGAATGGAAGGCAAAATTCCCTGTAAGAATCCTTAAACATAACCTCTACTTCAAATGCAACACAGTAGCAGGCGCCATTACTCCCTTTTGTCCTCCTCTCGATCTTCGATAAGCCCGAACACGTGATGATCCGCCACCGTGGCTGCTTTCCTCTCCTTTCTCTCCCCAGCCACCTTCACTGCTACGGCCTCTTCATCAAAGTCTTCCCCTGCCTCCTCTGAGTATGCATATCTGCAAAACATCAAACCTCAGATCAACCTTAGGCCTATTTTGTGAAGGCCTTAACCACCAAATTAGCAGGTTAGAATAATATATGATATGATATGACCAAGTGTAAGTGTGTAACAAGATTAAACAGAAAGTAGAAGCTTCCATGATTCTAATATGACTTTAGACATTTCATATGGTCAAGCATTTAGCCAATCTTCCAAGTCAACCTTCAAACTGAGAGGGCCAAATATGAGCAAAGAGTGGCAAAAAATCCTGCATTGACTAGAATTAAAATGAACAACAGAAATCAAGGATATTTGGCACAAGTCCCTTTCAAAAGAACGGGGAGGTTTTCCTCTGTTGTGAAACTTGAACATACCAGCTATAAATATTACCCCCTCCTTTTCCTTTTCTACGCGGAATCATTAAGCTTTAGAAATTCTCAGAACATGAGTTGTGCCTAAACAGTGAACAATGCAAATGTTCATTCCCCTTGCGTAAGGAAAGGTGTTTAGTTACTTTAGTTCTCTATGCTAAGTTACTATATGTTTCAATATAATTGAAAGAATTGCATTCTTATCTATTTTACCCATCCCTGAATTCATATATCATAAAAACAAAAAACCACGAGCGCCTTATAACTGTCCAGAAGTTCAACAAACAATGAGTCAATGAGATCTGAGATGTGGTGCAGCTTAGATTTTAAAAATAGGCTCTATAGGATGTGATTCTAGAGACTGTCATACTTAAATGTCCCACTAAGTATCTGGCAGGCATGAAAAAATTAGAAATTCAGAGAAATATATACTAATGGAAACACAAACTTAAATCTTTCAAGGGCAATCGTTTGAAGCAGCAATGGAAGTGTCAATAATCACAATGTTGAAGCAATGACCTCGGCATTGAACATACCAGTAAAATTTGAAAGTTCCAATGAGATGAGAGCTAAGAAAGGGTAAATCAATTAGATTATACCTGGTGGGATTTTGAGATGGGGCCCAGAGAACACAGATTACTACCAAAAGAATGTAAGCAAGTAAAGTCCAGAAAGCGGGGATGATCCAGGCTCTTCGCCACAATTCACTCAAAGGGTCAGATGCATTGAAGTACAGCTGAAGAGAAAAATAAATCAGTTAGTCTGAGTTCCTTATAATTTTTAATGCCCATGTACCATGAAAATGAGAAACAAGACTACAATTAAAGAGCACTATCTTGCTCCTCGTTATTTAAGAATTCCTCAGAATTGTTTGACGGATTAGATAAAAAAACCAACTTGTTTACTCAGGCCTATTTTCTTTGATGATCAAAGCAAAGAACTACCTCATATCCGATCCAAATAACTGAAAGTAACACTGTCACTGCAAGGGCATTGGTAAATTTTCTGTATAGTTCAAGTTTTACTGTACTTCTCCGAGTCTGTGCATAACAGAGACAAATGAACATAAATCATCAATAAAGGAGAGTCAAGCAAATAAAATGTAAATGATATTGAATTAAAGTGAAGGTAGAACTGTCAGTAATATTCTAAACCAGAATGATCTTATCTCCAGGTACTGCTCATGTGTTCTTGCTTATAATATTATACTTTCTGAACAAAGGAAATCTATCTCTTATAAACATTTGAATTTCCATGAAACTAAACAATATTTTCTTAGGAATATCTGAAATATAGATGTAGTTAATTCAATCATTTACCAGTCACAAACATTTCGGATAATTTTCAACTGCAAATTTGAAAGAGATAAAAAGCAACAGAAGGTATAAACTAAAACTATATAACTAAGTAAAAATAGAACTGGCTAAATAGTTAAGGGAGTGTTTCACACAGTTCACTACTATTTACTTGCTCTTATCCATTGACACACAAATATGTCCAGAATGTGTTTATTATCAAATTTCATAGAATAGTACAGAGTTCCCTAAATTTTTTCCATCCTCACAGCTAACAAGCACTGCAGATAGAAAGGATGTGGATCATAAGAGCAGGCAGGGGAGGAATTACCTGAAGCTTTTCCAGCGTTTTAGATAGTGATGAAAATATCCAAAGAATAAAGCATGCATCCAATAGAGCAACAGGCAGCACAAGAAAAAGCCTTGTTTTTCCAGAGAAGTCATTAATATTACCCAGATGTTCAACCAGCTCAAGTGCTTCAGAAGCAACAAAGTAGGCTGCACCAAGAAGAAGAACTTTTAAGGTTATAGCTCCAAGCGTTGGGCGCACAACACCATAACCCATGGAAACCACTAGAATAAGAAGCCGTGAGACTGTCTTCTTCACAGCAGTGAAGGTCACAGCCCATAGTGTAATTCCCATCGGTCTGGCTCCAGTGGAATTGAAATTTGCATACTCAAAATACCAGAGGGCCATTTCACACATTCCAAGACCAATGACCGCAGTTATGTGGTAATGCAATTGTATTATGTCTTTCCAATATCGTACAAACCTTAGAAACCAGAGCAGGCCTAGTAAAAGGTAGGCCAAAGACATTAATCCATAAAATGTCATAAGTGGCATCATCTTCCCTGGAAGATAACCATCCGGATCTCTCCAAACAGTTCTTCCACTGATTATAGTACCCTTCAGTTCAGGATCACAAAACATAAAATACAGGTAGTACATCCCAGTACTGTTTATCTCAATTTGTTGGAGAACCATTTGAGTCTCTTCATTTTTCCCTTCAAAGAAGGTCTGTAGACGTTTGGGACCATTAGGATCATCAGGGTCTTCATGGATGATAACCTCCCCTAACTTGCAGGAACCATCCTTGGCAAGTTCAGGGGTGCAACATAGAGCTTCGGAGTTCAAATAAGCGCCCCCAATCTTCTTTCTGTCCTTTACCTTAACTATAATAGCTTCAACCAAGCCTGTTCTTTGCTGCATCTCATTCTTCAGTGCAGCAGATTCTTTTGTCCTTCGAAAGGTGATAGACTCAAACCTGATTGTTCATGAGATATAAAGGAAATTAAAGCTTTGAGAATTACAAAAAAAAATCATGAAGATCCATTTTTGATCAGTTAGATTTTCCTCCGAAATATTCCCTTGATTAAAAAGACTACAGCAACAATCATATTGACTTCTGCTACAATTTTGTTAGATAAAGCAATGGTTGCAGAATCTTATCAGCATTGTAACGCACCATTTCAATCAATAATAATAACAGGTATTGTATCCTTTTGCGCATTCAGTCAATAGACAGCATCACCAAAATGAGTCAATCGGGCACCCCGACAAAACAGAAGCAAATCTTCTATCGAAGAGAGCGACAAGAAGATGGTGAACGACCATCAATTTTCCGGAAAACAAACAGATCAAAATTTGCCTAGTTGTTCCCAAAGCAAACGGGTACGCCTATAAAAAACCGAAAGGAAGCTAAAAAGGAGTACAAAATAGCTCCAATTTACCTGATGAAAGATTTTCCATTAAGGAACTTGTCCTCCGAGGCTTGTGTGTCGTTAACGGAGACAACTCTGGAGGCATAAAGACCTTCACTACCACCATGGAAAAAGAAGGAATTCGCACGGTGAATGAAAGTTTCGTTTTGATAATCGTGGATCGAAGCGCCCACATGGACGATTGAGTAGCAGCTCAGATATATAATCACTGAAGCGATAATATAATGCCCATTCGAACCCAGATCAGGAGAAGAAGAAGAATGCTTCATCTTTCTTTCTCTCCAACTGTGTGTCGTTCGTTCCCTGACTGACTGACTGACTAATTTCTCTCTAATTTAATGTGAAACAGTGAAAAAGATGAAGGTTACGCTAATGAAATCACCTTTTGGAGCCATTGTAGGGTAATGGGAAATTAGATCAGGTTACTGAATTTCCGTTTCTGCCTAATGAGAAAGAGAAAGACGGTAATGTTCTTTAATTGAGTCATAAACATGGCAAAGAACGTGACAGCCACATCTGGACACTAACATGATTTAGTCATGAAATGGATATAGTTGAGGTTAGTTTAAGTTTTTTTTTTGGGTCAAAGAGATTAGCTTTAGTTTATGGACACTAATATGGAATTGTCCATATACTATGTCCTATGAAATCACCAGAATCTAATGTTCCTTGTTTGATAGCCAATCCGGGTTATTATTTTATAATGTTGAGATGTAATTAGTAATTTTAGAAAATTATGCTATGACATCCTTTTTTTAACACAAATATCTCCATATATTTGATTACTTAAACCATATTGGATGCCTAGAATAGGTAGGTGAGGAATTAAAAAACAACACTTTATTTATTTTTAAAAAAGCAATATATGAGTACTAGTCTATGTTTCTGAGCAAAAAAAAAAAGTACTAGTCTATGTGAATAGGGTTGGATATATATTTTTTTTTTTTTGCTCAAAATCTAATTCTTAACTGGCCCAAATCACATAATACGTTTTGTGGGGCCTACTGGCCTAGTAAATCATTTGACCTTATTGCCAAGTTATTTAATTAAATTTGAAAAGAAATATGTGAACCTCTTTTCTTTTTTATTTTTATTTTTTGAAAAAAAAATAACTATTATAATCTTTCATGGAATGTGAGTTAGCACAGGTGACAACTTTTTTTTTTTTAACAAGTGGCAAGCATAAGTTTGAAATTCAAAATACACACCACGTAAGACCAAGAACTGATTTCATCCTCGACAAGATGATCTTGTCGAGTATAAATCGAGTTCTAAATTTTGGGTGCACTGTAGTGACTATCTGTAACTGCATATCATCTACATGTGTCTTTTTTGTCAAAATGTCTGCACATTCAATAGCTTCCCCATTTGAATGGGACAAAACAACATGTCAATCTCCATACAATAACTGATGTGTGACCTTTATTTCAGCTTTAAAATGATGATCCAACATGCTATTTTTGAACAAAACATTTAATGCATTCAAAGAATCAGAGAAAACCTGTATTCTTTGGAATTTGTAAAATTGGCAAACCTCAAGCCCTATTTTAATGGCTAATGCCTCTGCAATCACCACTGGAAAAATCCTAATACTCTTCATAAATCCTATGACCCATCTTCCCTTGTCATCTCTAATCAAGCCTCCAACTGCTGCTTGGTTATGTTCTCTTACTGAGACGTCCACATCTAAACAAACATATCCTGGATTTGGCTTTCTCCATCTGGCATATGTTTGTGGGACCTCTGCAAGCAATTGATTTTTCAATCTCCCAGCCACAACTTCTTCCATTAAATGGTGTTGACACTGATGAAACACCTCTTGTTCCATGTCCACTTCTTAAAACAATCCTTGGCAGGATTACCTGTTGCATTCTATCGAAGCCACACTTGCAAATCAAATGAAAAAAAGATAGTATATTTATTAGGATTAAGAAATTCCCACCACACATTTTTTGCTCTCTCACAATCTCTCAAGACATGTAATATTATTTCCTCACTTTGACAACCCTGTAAACACTCCCTTATATTTGAAAGCCCAATTTTCACTCTCAATGAATTAGTCATTAATCTCTCATGGGTTACTTGACAAATAAAAAACTTAATCTCTTCAGGCACATTCCAACACCAAAATCTCCATGATCCAGAGAATGACCCATAGGTGTCCATTCTAGATAATAATTTATAGGCTGATTTTACTGAAAATGTTCAATCAGGTGAATTACGCTAAATGGTTATATCTGATTAGGATCCAGCAGGGGGCTGCAACCTAACCATCTTCTTAATAACCTAGTCTGGTAGACGTTCCTTCTACCTTAAGACATCCCAACCACTTCTCGGGGCAGTAAAACTACCCACCATTTCATCTGGGTTAATGTTATGAGCATTTGAAACTACATATTCAATCAAAGGTTTGTCCAGAGGCGTCCACAGATCCCACCAAAATCTAGTGGTTTTACCATCATTTATCTTTCTCCCTACGCCTTATAAAAACTTCTCCCATATTTTAGTAATAGCTTGCCATATGCTCATTTTTGTCTTGTAGCCCATTATCCATATGTACGCTCATATTCACATTTGCTCTTTCAATCACCTTTTCCCTATTTTTAAAACTGAAAATTGATTTGACTCCATCCTTACTTTTTAAATTTCCATCCATACTATTATGTTGATATGATAAATTGAGATTGTGACTCTTTGACGGCGCCACCCCTTCTCTCGCTAAGACCCCCTCTTCCCTTATTATACCGCATGTCATATCCAGCAGCATCTCATCGTCAGCTAGAACCTCATACCGAGACTGGTTTGCCAACAAGCCATCCCTTTTTGCAGCCTTCACGTGCCCACTATAAGATGCACGTCCATCCCGCCCTTCATTTCGCCTTGGTTCATGAGCCTTCTTTCCCCTGGATTCAAACATCCATAGCCCAAATGGATTAGACGATGAAGATGTATTCTTTTCCAGCACCCTCTCCGGTTGGAATTCCTTTGGTGTCATCGAGCTATCACCCATATTTTGTTGGTGAACATTTTTCTTCTGGGGACATACCTCCCTCCGGTGACCATACTTGCCACATTCAAAACAAATCAACTTGAGTCCTTCATATTCAACCTTAAAAACTTCTCCAGTAGCTGCCACTCTTAGCACCAAGCTTTTCTGCAAATCCAGTTCAACACAAATTCTAGCATATCTAGTTCTTTCCACCCTCGTATCCTGCGTTGTATGATCCAACAAGGTATTCATATCTAATCGCAGAAACCAACCAATTATTTCCCCTAGTCTCTGAATATAATACTTATTATAGCATAACACTGGAATTTGGGGTATTCGAACCCACGTCACAATCCGTCCAAGTTGATTCTTGAAAGGATCAAAATACGGAGTCCATCTCTATACTAAAATGCAATGCTAAGCAATCACCCAAGGACCTTCATATAAGACTTTTCTGTAATGCTCTTTCCAACTATCCGAACTTGTAAACCTAACGATAAAGTAATTGTTAGGCACATCAATTAACTCAAACTCCGATAAACCCCAGATTTTAGATAGATGTGCCTTGAGCATATAAAGGCTGAATCACTTCCCCAACACCGTTGTCACCAATGAAAAATTCCATGGCTTGCACCACTCATTGTACTCTTCCTGTGAAATTGGGACTACCAAATAGATTTCCATCAAACTTTTAACTTCTTCCGAAGGTTCCAGCATTTTCCAATAAATTCCCTTGTCTTCCCAGAACAAATCTTCCATTTCCATTGAAATATGATCATTTGCAACTCTGCTAAATCCAACAAGAGTTTGTTTATTTGAGGGAGCTTGCTGTTTGTCACCAAGTGTAGCACCAACTTTACTATGCCCTTCCCCCTTAAAATTTCGTTCCATCTCAATAGCTTCATGTGGATCCCTCTCATCTATATAGTCATCCATAATCTCCTGAGGAACTTCTTCAACCCTGTTCTTCTTAGTCCTACCATCCTTCATTGAGTCAGTCACCCAGTTCGGTGAAGACTTGCGCCGACCTATGTCTTCCATTCACGCAAAGAGGTCTTGGCACGCAGCCCAAGAGAGAGAAAAACGACTAATAGTGTTTTTTTAGCCTAGATGACAATTGAGAAGGTTGGTTAATGGTTTCCCCAAAAAAAGTGGAGAAAAGGCTCGTTCAATTGTTGGCCTCGCATCACATGCACTTTTTTTACAAAAAAAAAAAAGAAAAAAGATATAACTTTACTTGATTTAAAATGAAGATAATATATAATATAAAACTTATAAAAATGGCATCATACCATTATTACTAAGTCATATGTAAATAATATATGATTCATCTTTGCAATATTTGTTTTTATTTTATTTTAACTAGTAGTAACGCCACCCACTATGAACCTGTTTGGTTTAAGCGTTTGGGCAGCTTTTGGGACAAAAAAGCCATATTTGAAGAGCTGTGGAGAAAATAATATGTTTGGGTTGGCTTTTTATTAAATGGGCTTTTATAAAAAACGCCCATTAATCTAAAAGCTCACTTATGGAGTGGCTGCAGAGCGGTTGAGCGTTGGAGAGGTTGTGGAGAAAAATGTGCATGGGCCCCGCCAAACTTTTCTCTCTCTCTCTCTCTCTTTCTTCAACTGGCATATTTATGCAATGTGTCTTGGATGAGACATTTATTCATATTGGATGTAAATATTATTCACTCGCTTTATACTCTTTCTTCTTTTTTTTTTTTTCTTTTTAACAATTTCTATATATTTATTTTCTCTCTTTCTTCTAAAAACATAATTTGGGATTATACTACCAAAATTTAAATCCTTCCATATAAATTCTTTATACTAAATTAATATAGGGAAAATTATATTAAAATACCATTTGAATTTGCAAAACCCTCAGAAGTCTTCCGAATTTGTAAAAAGACTGAGAGGTACCAATGACATATAAGGAATATGAAAATTCGGGTGAAATTACCTTTTTTCCTTTAGTTTTAAATAAATAATAAAAAAATAGCCTCGCCGGAGGGCCAACTGGTGAGCCACTTGGCCCCATGGATGTGTTGGGAGTTCGAACCCCAGCCCCCACACTTTCAATGAATTTTTTTTAAAAAACAAAAAAACACTAAACCCAAAAAAAAAAAACCCCCCAACCCCCTCGCCGTCGACTGGCAGCCGACCAGCGGTGGCCCTCCGGCGAGGGTATTTTTATTTTATTTATTTATTTAAAACTAAGGGCAAAAAGGTAATTTCACCCGAATTTGCATATCCCTCATAGGTCATTGGTGTCTCTCAGTCTTTTTACAAATTCGGAAGACTTCTGGGGGTTTTGCAAATTCAAATGGTATTTTAATGAAATTTTCCCATTAATATATGTAAATATAAATATATTTTTAAATAATAAATATATTTATTTTTCCTTTTTTCATTTTTAAATATAAATATAAATTTTTATCTTCATTTATCGCAATATATATAACTAATATTAATATATGTAGTATTTAATAAGATTCATGCCCTTTTCAGTCATTTTTCATCTCAACTGACTTTCAACCGCTAACCCAAACAAGTCTCCGTTTGGAAAAGAACCACTTTTGCCTCTGTCAATCCAAACACAAATCACATTTATAACCTGACTTTTTTCCTATCAGACTTCTACAAAAGTTAAATAGAAAATAAGTTACCGCTTACCTAAACAGACTCACAACGAAGGTTTTGGGTTCAAGCTTAGCATTAACTTATTTGTGTGTGTGGGGATCAATGCATTTTCTTAGTTCATTTCTATATATATATATATATATAGAGAGAGAGAGAGAGAGATTAGAATTAGTGATTATACTCAAATAGTGTTTATAAAGGTATTTATAATGTTGATAAACAAAATTCTCATATTAATACTCCATTCGGTTCTAATTATAGGAATTATTTACCAGAATTTAGAGAGATTAATGAGAGAAGTTAAATTAGTTAATTATAATTATTTTCCAAAAATAACCCAACTGAAAATTAGTTGAATCGTCAACCTCCATCCACTATTCCCTCAGTAATTGTGTATCCTCCTCTATAAAGTACAATTGCCTCCATTTTATTTTTTTCCCATTTATTTATAGCCTGAAATATTTTCTTATTTGCGAATGTCCTGCATTCTAAAATAATTTTTATGTTTTGACACTGAAGGCATAAAAAAAAGTGTTAAACACACATAAAAAAATATTTTAAGATACTAAATACAGAAAAATATATTTTAAGATATTGGTCGTACTTAAAAAAATATTTTAAAGTACTGGGTGCACCACAATATTTTATCCCTTTATTTAAAATTAAAACACAAAGAGTCCAGAGAGTATAAAGAGAGTAGAGTGGGCTCTTCTTCTTTATTCGTCAATGGTACTTATTACTATATGCTGTGAATTTTTCATTTTATATTTGAATCTAAATAAAAAAAATTTGTTCCAATCGGATGCTCTTTTTGATATTTGACAAAACTTAAAAATCATATTATTTATATTTATAATTTATAAAAAGTATAATTGAGGTGTATATAACATTAATGAGTTGTAAACATTATTTACTTTATAAAATATATAGGCGTATTATTTATATGAAAAAATTGACAAAAGTTAAAACTTACTCTTATAATCTTACGAGCTAAATATTTACAAACTAAATCAACGCAATTGTTGGCACGTGTGTGTTATGGAATGGTATCAGTAATATTTTTTTGTTGAAGTAGAAATAAGAATAATAGAATATGCATATATATGTCTATTGTACATTTATAGTTTAGTTACCAATTTTGTGGTTGTTCCATCTTATAGCAAATTCTCAGAGTAAGAATTCATGGTTACGTGCCTGCCTTTTAAAGATGGCCACACCAGCAGTGCAGTTGAGTTATTCTTCATTAATTAGTCTCTTTAGAGTATTCATGTAATGGCTTTTGAATACACATGTTGTAGTGTATTGTTTCATGTAATCCCGACAAGTATGTGAAAGGTTTCTCATTAGGTAAGCCTTCTAGAATATTCTTCAGCTTCGTGATACCTTCCTGCAGCTGGTTCCATCCTTGTGCCAGCTCAATGATGACGGCTTGACCTGCCATTTTGAACTTTCCGTTTGAAGGTAAGTGATCAAAGTTATTAGCAAGAAATCGACCAAAAAAAAGTCATTAGCAAGAAAGGCTTCTTCTATTTAACTTATAAATAAGACGAAAAGAGGAACAAACTTGGGTGAACATAATTGTATTTGAAAGGAGTGACCCACATGGCAACTTAATTTGGTTCTGCAAATTAAAGTTTGTTCCCAAATGTTGAATTAATTGATAAACACGAAACCACGCCAAACACCTAAACGTGTGAAACCTCGTACTTCATGGGCAGCCACTTCCCATTTACATTTTCTCTACCTAATTGCATAAAGCCCAGCTGGAAATTCTGGGTCACGTCTTTTTCTGTCCCCTGTTTGCGACTCAAACAGAAAGCATTCCCATCACAACCCCTTTTTCGTATTTTCTTCTTTCCTGTTGTTGTTCTTTAATTTCCTCTCTGTTTTTTGTTGTTGTTGACTCCTATGTTTATTTTTTCTAATTTAAAGAGATATATACTACTCCTTTCGGTTCTAATTATAAAAACACTTTTATAGTACAATTTGCACTACAAAAATACTCCTATAGTTAGAACCTGAGGTTGTAATTGACTAAAATTATCTAGGAATTGAACCTACAACCTCTTATTTATCTTCAAGCTTTCCCTTTTGTGTTATTGGCTGTGAGTCACTTTTTTTTGTCACTAAAATATATATTGGCACTCACCTACTTGTTAAAATATCAATTCTTTCTATTTTCACATTTTAAAAAGACGACAGGAAAGTCATAGATTCGGTGTAGAGAATCCCCATGTCATGTTTGATTTATATAAGGCCAAAGTATACTTTTAGTTTATTAAGTTTACGTGAGGTGTCACTTTAGTCCCTTAAATTTATAAAATACATTTTTAGTTCTTAAGACTCAATATCGTTAATGTTACTAACAGAAAGTGCAAACTAAGCAATCTTAAGGGGCCACACTGTGCGCGATGCTGACAATCATGTTCATAAACTACGTACATACTTATTCTCTCCTGCCAATCATGACTGACCCTTCTAGATATATTATGGACACACATATTGAAACTGAAGAGAAAGCAATCTGCCCCAACCATGACACTTATAGAAGGACACACAAATAAGTGTCATGGTTGGGGCAGATTGCTTTCTCTTCAGTTACCTAACACGGCTTACAGTTCGTGTGGGACATTTCAGTGAAAGCAATTCAAAATCACCATCTCATAGTGTGAATGTAATCATTCTAATATTTTTCAATTTTCTTTTGTTCCCTTTGACTTAGGCAGCTGGATTAAAATTGTGTCCAAACAACCAATTTTAATTAATTCTCCATAATTTGCACCCACAATTTCAGATTTATATAACATTATATTATTCTTTTCCCATTCCTAGATTAAAATTAATGTAACCGGCCATAATTTCTAATTTCATATCTATATCACAGTTAAAAATATATATTAGAAATTTTAAGGCACACTTTTAATTGAAAATGTAATTAATTTATTATTCATTATATACTAATACATTCCAAAATTTAAAAGAGTTATATTAAAGTCTCAACATTTAATTTTAAGGGAAAATTTTAGATAAATACTTCCAAAATTTCAAAATCTCAAATTAGGTAGGTTTGTTTCCTACAGTTGATAAGAGATTGACTACACTTGATAAGAAATTCACAACTTATTTTAGTGAGAAATAACTTATTTAAGATTTTAAAATTTCAGAATTTTTGTTGTTGAGATTTTTCCTAATTTTAATCATTAAAAAAAAAAAAAACTCAACAAGAAGGACCGCAAAAAGATGCTGTGTAAGAGCATAAAGAAATATGAAGAAGGTACTGTTTGAGAGGGACCCGTGAAAAACAAATTTATACTTTTCAAACTTAATTAAATTAATCAAGATATAAAAGAATCTAAAAGTCAGTATATATATATAGAATAAATATGTAGGAATACGTAATAAAAAATTGAGTCATTAAAGGGGCCATTAGTATACATCATATATTGAATCTTATTTGACGATTTTTTTTAATGACTACCGCTATTTTCTCGGCATTTTTTCTACATATTTTTTAAATATGAGGAATAAGTAGGGAAAATATCGCACCTTCTTTATTCTAATTGTTTGACCTCGAAGTATAATTTCAATTTAATTTCAAAAAGAACAAATCAAATACTCACATCTATCTAGTTTATGAATATTCAAAACATAATTCTGTTTTTAAGTATTTTAAAGTTCCTTTTCAGCATTTTCCCTAATAAGTTTTTATTTTTAAAATTATTATAAAATATTGTTTGTACGAAAATGTAGAAAAAATATACCAAAAGTTACAACAATCTTCTTAATAAAATTATTGAAAAATGAAATTACCTTTTACTCTGCTATACATTGTCGTAGATAAATGAGTAGCAAATATTATTAATATCCATATAAAATTAAATATAGAGAAAATTGAGAAAAAGATCCCATTAAAAACTTGCGTGGACTTTTTTCCCCCTAATTTATATTGAAAAAATAGACTGAATAATAAATAAGTGAGATTGTACCTTTAATGTTCCCAACAAAACAGAAGCTTACTGGTGGAGTTCTATCAGCGATGATATGGTCAGATGACACTGTTCCTGCATTATCTGTGGATAGACACGAAACCGTTCTTTAAAAAAAAAAAGTAATCACGCATCAAGAAAAGTCTTTATAGTTTATTGTAATAATATATATTCCATTCTGTCATAATTATAGGACAATATTTTAAATTTTGTCAATTTTTTCTTAAACTATCCCTATTGATACTTTGTCAATAATAATTTAATAATGAACATGTATATTCTATAAAATAAGTCATGTTTGCAACTCATTAATGTCATATACACCTTAATTCTACTTTTTTTTAATAAAATAATTTTGAGCATTTTTTCTTCTTCATATTTTTCTCATATTACCCCTACTAATACTTCCTCCACAATAATTAATTTAATAACATGTTTATATTTTATCAAGAGAGATTCTACTTTCTTTCTTTTTACTCAAATTCTTTGTTGAACGTTAAAGAACTATAAGGTTAATTTAATTCAGGCGGACAATATTAAAAAAAAAAAAATTAGCAGTGATGATTCTGAATTGATACATAAATTACGGAGTACATCATATGACAATGATATATGAACTTATAAAGCTTAACCCGAAACGTAAGTTGTTTATTTATAATATAAAGTACAGTTAAGATCATATGAGGGATTATATGAAAACATCAAGGTAATTGAAGTGCAAAATTTATATAGGGCCATTTTAAGAAAATGAGTAAAATTAACTAATTTAACCTCTATTCTTAATCTCTCCAAAATTTATTAAATATATATTATAATTAGAACCGGAGATAGTAATACATCTGAGAAGGAGATGTCTGAGTTTAACCGCTATGATCACGAAAGTTCCATGTTTAAATGATATTCAAAGAAGTGAAAATTATGTATATTCCTCATATTAAAAGAAACTAAACGAATAGTCCATATTCAATATAATATATAATATCTGTACTCAATTTTTATTTTTCTTGCATATTTTAATGTACTTACAACCTTAGAAAAAAAATAATCTTTCATAAAAAATTAAATCATTTTATATTAAAAATATCTAATGACATTTTATTTCAACACAAATGCATATATAGAAGGTAAAAATAAAAATAAAAATAGAATTACATCTACATGGGGTATTCTCTATAAATATATATGAGGCAATTCTGTTTACTAAATATAGGTATATATATTTTTTATAAAGATTTGAAATTTGATTTATCACTTCATTAGGGATGGGCTTCTTCTGCTGAATCCAACCATGGTATGTCATGTGGGGTTATTTTTAGTGGTCAAATAAATTGGTAAGTAGATAGCTATGGACCAAGTTAAGAATTTAGAAATCCCATGTAAGTAAGGTCCAACAAGTTTTCTCTACATGGTCAAGGATACATAGTGATTAGTGAATTCACGCCAAGGATGATTTTCCTAGAACCCGCAGGTTAATTAATCGGTTCAATTACGTTCAAATCTTCAAGACGTAGAATTATTGGAAAGCCTCAAGAATCTATGAAGAAGAAGAAGAAAATACTCTCAGTTTATGTCCTTAATATAAGAACCAATTGACTTTATTTAAATACATTAAGAAAAATAAATCAATTACTTTAAATTATTTATATTTACCGTTTTACTCCTAACTGATTTATCTAACTTGTAAAATGATATATAATTTAAGGATACACAACATTCAATAATAATTTATTTAACTTCCTTTTTCTTTTTAAAAAGATGTTAACTATCTCAAAAAAGGAGAAGTGTATTATTGCTGACGATATGGTCATAGGTTCAACGCTGACAAAATTCGTCACACCAAAGAGGTCCAAAGATAGAAGAAGCGGTTTAAATGGGCAAGAATTCTTCTTCTCGATCGACCCAAACAAAAAAATAAAGCTAAAATACTTTGAAAATTTCCTAGCACCTTAGACGTTGACTAAGTCGTCTTCGCTTAAATTCCCCTTTTCTTTTAATTTTGTATTACCGTGTAAAACGAAACATAAATGCTAGCTTTTCCTCCAACAACAACACTATCACAAGAAATTCACATCCATTTATATATATATCCTTCATAGTTCATACCTAGCGAGGCAAGTTCAATTCAGAAATACAGAGAGAGATTAATTAAATACCAAAGCATGGACGAGGATTTTACAAGTTTGATTCAGAGGGTTTTTGAGTTAGCCAGAAATCTTGAATCGAACTTATCCCATATCAGCGACTCTCCCGAATCGGTGGTGAGGTGTATTGATGAGATTGTGATGACACTTAATGCTGCTAAAGGGAAGCTGTTGCCGGTGCCGGTGGTGTCGTCGCCTCGTGAGGACGAAGCGAATAAGCACGAAATCATACAGCAGCATGACCAGGTTCATCAAATAATGGCTTCTTCGTTATTGCAACAATGGCTATCTGGGGGTCATAGTCAGTTTGTCCCAATGTCTCAGCTTCAAGCTCCGGCGAGGACGACGTCTGCGCCGCACTTGATGGGTGCGAGCAGAGATGTAGATGCTTCTGCAGAAGCTGATGCTGAAGCATCTCCTTCTTCTCGACGCCGTAGAAGGTGACTACTATTAATCAATTCCGGTGAATAGATAGATATTTATATACCATAATTGTGACTAATATGTGCATCGACCTAATCATTCATAGTATATATGTGTGAAATGAAGGTCATGAGTTAAGTTTATGTTATGTGCTGTATTACTAGTATTACCTAGCTCTACACACCTCAAAAGGAACTGAAAAGTCACAGTAGGCTTTTGAATTTTGGGTGTTCATTTAGCTCAAAAGCAGGCAAAGAAATTTCCTACTTCTTTTTTTGTAATTAAGCAAATTCTATACCGGTCGTACCATTATTGGCCTTTTGCTTTATATACACTCGAACAGTCCAATCAATGAATCCTAATAACCCAAAAAAAAAAAAAAAGATGATTGTTATATTGGGAATTACATACACTCGCTAAGATCTCCATGCATGCTTGTAATTAATTAATTGTGTTAATGATAATGCATTGTAGCAGCAGCATCAGGAAGGATGAAGGAGAAAAGACGACAATAATGGTTCCTGCAGTTCAGTTTGGGAACACAGATGTGCCACCAGAGGATGGCTATACATGGAGAAAATATGGCCAAAAAGAGATCCTAGGATCTAATTTCCCCAGGTGACAATGACTTGATTTCTTATAAATATTCAAGAAATTATTAACATATATTGTTACTTTAGTATTTTTACTAATATAATTGTGAAAATGCATGAGGTTGGTGGTTAATTAGTTCATTAAACAAAGACGCATCGATCCAAATGGGTCCATGCATGTTTGCGGTGGTTAAGCTTGAAAACAATATATACTAGTATGTGAACTTTCAATTTGACAGATTCAATTCAAAGCATTACATGATATCTAAGACCTTTCTGCTTTCACATCTATTCTCACTAACTCATCATATAATTTTCTACTTATTCATATGTATGTACGTACGCCCTAGTTGACTCATTCCCAACCAGCAAGTATAGCTCGTTGACGTTGTACATGTGTGTCTTGCCGGGTTTTGGCACATCAATTAATATTCATATTCTTGTACCTGTAAATATATATAGTATATGTATGACCCCACTTATAATTACCTGTGTATTGGGTTTGGTATGTTCACTTTAATGTCCGTCCTTGTCTGTGTGTATATAGTGGCTCACTTGATTACATGAAGACAAATTTCCCCTTTCTTTTCAAAATAAGCATCTACATGTAAAAGTAAACTACCCTGCTCATTGTTGTGGTGAGCCGTTTAAATATATATAATTTCATTGGTTTATAGTTAAAAGATTTTCATTTATTTTAGATTCTGTGTACACAATAAAATCATTTTTTTGAAAAAATATATTTGATATCTGTCTAAGTTTTAGGGCAAAACTAGTTCCTAAAAAACCACCTAGGCCAATTCATGTGATAAAGAAAAGCAGGATGGGTAGAGGGCTAATTAATTGAATGAATTAAGTCAAATTATGAGTGATTAATGAATATTTGGAATGCAATTATATATGATTTGCAGGAGTTACTTCAGGTGCACACACCAGAAATTATATCAATGCCCAGCGAAGAAACAAGTGCAGCGTCTGGATAATAACCCTAACATATTTGCAGTAACATATAGAGGTAGCCACACGTGCCACATGTCCTCCACAGCTCCATCTTCATCAGTTCCACCACAGCTAATGATCTCATCACAAGTACAGTCACATGACATCACACACATTAGTGCCACCACCACCACCACTTCCTCCCAATTGTCTCCTCCTTCCTCTTCAATTCCTTGTTGGCTGTCTTCTGTCCACCTCGGCCTCCTTGCTGGCGGCAGCAGTGGTGGTGGGAATCCAGCAGGGGCAGAGTCTGGCGGTGGCGGTGCGGGCCCCTCCACGTCGAGGTTTGGAGGTGTTGATTACCCGGTGGCAGATATGGCTGATGCCATGTTTAATTCAGGTTCTAGCAGCGGTAATAGCATGGAGTCTCTCTTCGCTTCCGCTGATGACAAAGGGGAAGCAGGAGACAACAAGAAAAGCTAAACAACTTTCATGATTTTGCACAAGGAGGAAATTTTTTATAGGAAAATATTTTTTTGATAATTTAATATTTTATGTTCTTCTGGCATATCGGACTGTCAAGAACTATTGCTTCAACTTTTGTAACTTAAAAGTTTTGATCGTATATCTCTTTCAGACTTTATAGTCTGTTCATTTGTAATCCTCCTTAAATTTTCTTTATGTTCAAGTTATGAGAGATACAAATTGCAGCTAGGTTCATGAGTTAAATTATTTACATTTTGGCTTTTGATTTATAGGTTTGCTCTTAAATTTTATGAATTGATAAATTCTCTCAAGCACACACCCATGAAAGCTTTCATCTGCAGAATCATGTGATGATGGTAATTAATTTCGCGAGGACCACTGTAAAAAAACAAATTAAAATTGCATTTTTTTTTTTCTTTTCTGAATAAATGTCTTTCTTGGAGATAGTGGTTATATATGTGTGTGTGTCTGTATATATGTATATATATATGTATATGCATGTAACGTTGTGGCATTAGTACACATGTATACATGTATATATGTTAAAAGAAATGTAGAGGTTCATTTAATTAGTTCCTCTTAATTTGTGTGGTCTGATCTTCATAGTTGAGTTGAGTCTGCTGTTAGGTTTGTTATTGGGGTTAAACATCTACAGAATTTCAGCAATATAATGATTTCCTAAATGATGGAGGGAAGTTTTAATTTTTAGTCAATTTTTCTTTATTTTTCTACAATTATTGTTTAATAATTTCACTATAACTCTCCATTAAAAATAGTTTGGAAAGAATATGGTTTTCATATATGGCGGCCGGAGGGCGATCGAAGATAAAGATATATCTAGAAGCTTGTCTTTTTTTCTGAAAATGGTCTCCTTTGTTCCACTCATATCGATCTATCTTTTTATTTCAGACAATTTCAGAGAGGGGTGTTAATTAAGATTTAAATTAATCTTCTTTAACTGTACTAGCTACCACGAGTCCCCGGCACAATATCATCGAATATATATATATATATAGTAAACCTTCCTTTAAAGCAACTCTGATTAGCATCATTGATATCTCTGTGTTTTCCATTAATTAAACAAATGATTAAAACCGGCAAATAATTAAAATTATTCAAACTCAAAACTTGTAAATACGAAAGGGTTAAGATGCTAAAATAACCTTCAACTCTTATCAAAAGTGTAAAAGTAACCATAAATTATTTTTTAGAGCAAAAGTAACCATAAATTTTTAAAATTGGGGCAAACCTGTTAAATCCAACTAATTTCCATCTATTACAATAGAGAAATTAATCTTTTAACCCTTAAAGTTATGACTCACTTATAAATCAATTCTTAAACTTTTGACTCGCTTAATTGCAACTCAGTTTCTGATTTTTTTTAGTCATCTTATGTGGCAAAAAATATTAAAATACTGTTAAAAATTGCTTAAATAGATTTTACATAAATTTAAAACATAAAAAAATAGTGTCCGCGTCCCCACCAACTCACATACACCTCCGCCTTTGTTTTCCAAAAACATCACTAAGCACCCGTAATGTCTATGATAAATCCTTCTAAAGCGCTAGGGGCAGCGAACGACTCAGATTGAAGAACGGGTTGAAGTCACTTATGATGCTTCTAACTCTAATAAAGTACTAAAGTATGCATGAAAAAGCCACCGTGGAAAAGAGATTTTTTAACTTTTAAATGATGAATAGCGCTTGGAAGAGGATGAGATTAGAAAAAGTTGAAGTGCACCTACTTCACAAACATACTTGGTGCACAATCTCTCTTTTTAATTATAAATGGAGCTATAGATCCTTTACATGATGCTCATAATTTTGAAGGCCCATTAATATAAGAAAATTGATCTCACTTAGAAACATCAAGAACTGAGTTGTAAACGAGTCAAAAGTTTAAGGACTGAGTTATAGGTGAGTCATAATTTTAAAGACCAACGATTAATTTTACCCGTTATAATAGATGAACTAGCTGTTTTACCTCAATTTTAAAACTCCATGGTTACTTTTGCTCCCAAAAAATGGTTTATGGTTTCTTTTTGCACTTTTGATAAAAATTGAAGGTTATTTTAACACCTTAACCCAATACAAAGCCCGAACACTAAAAAATAGTAGATTAGCGATGTAATTTAGCAACAGAAATGGATGATTTCATCATCAAATAGACTGTCACTAATTAATTAGCAACAAAATTCCGTTAAGTTAATTTAGAGGCAGAATTCTTTTGCTAATCCACTATTTTTTTTAGTGAACGTCTATTCAAATTTATAATAATGATATCTTTTTGTGTGTGGGTCGATCAGTAGTGGGTATATCGATCTCTATGCTTCAATTAATTAATTAATCTATGTTTAGCATGAGACTATAAACATCAAATTAAACTTGTAAAGACTGAAGCCTCTTAATATATATGTAAAATAAAACAATGGAAACTTGTCTCTCTATCTTTATCTATCTAAGAATCTTCCACAGTAGTAGTATCGTGCCATCGCTTTAACGCGTAGGAAAAGGAAGTGTTACATATGCCCTCTCTTGAAAGGACTAAGAACGGCTTTTACACATTATTGACAACGATCCGTTTTGTTACCTGGCAAAAAGACTTTGATCACTCTTGTTTTTTTCCCACTTGCCCTTTCAATCTTCCATTCATTAATTACCCTCTTCCATACGTTTTCTCTCCTCTGGGCTCCACTCCCCACCACACCCACAGCAACTAGCCCTCAATCTTGGCTTCTTCCTCCTCTTTTCTGATTTCGACAATTCTCACACATGCACACACATATAACATAGACACCAAGATTCAGTTCCCTTGATTAAGAGATCGTCTCAGATGAGACATTTCAAGTGGTAATATTAAATACTCCTAATCCTTAATATAAGACATATTTACTTAATTGAATTAGATTAAGAAAATTAGTTAATATGACAATGTATTTTTTAAAACCACATAATCATCTTTAATTTCATTCTTTCTTCTACTTTTTGATTATTGTTGAACAAGCATCAATAAAGGTAAATGAAAAAAAGATTGACCAATATTAAAAATATATTTTATATTTAAGATGAAGATTAACATTTGTAACCGAGAGAGAGTAATAATAATGTCCATACATTAGGTTATTACATCAAATCGATGATTCACCAAAGTATTGGAACAATGATACATCAGACATTAATTGTACGTACAACAATGTTGGAAAATGCAAAAACCCAGAATCTAGATCATCACCAGATATATAGATGCTTCAGTTATAAGTTGCGAAGAGACTGCTTAGTGCTATTTGAATTGGCGTTAAAAACTGTTTTTCAACGTGATTTACATTTTTCAATGCCAATTCAAACAGACCTGAATATATATCCCGGGATCAAGCATCGAAGTGGAAGTCGTGGGAGCCAAAATGAACAGAATCATCGACGACCCCGAAATCCAAAGAGCCAGAACATGAATACACAGTATCTGCGTTATTATTATTATTATCAGAACCCAAAGCAGGCACAATATCGTCAACCTCGGAGAGGTCTTTGAGATCCGACCACAAACTAGGGTCCAAGCTGCTGTCGGCGAAATCTTCACTCGTTGTCTCCTCTTTGGGATGATGATGATGCTCCTGTTTTATGGGATGGACCTTTGTTACTACTTCCTTCGGAATCTTCTTTGATTCTGCGGCGAAGAGTGATTCCCAGTTATTACCAGATTCTGTGACCACTAGGTCTGGTGTCTTAAGGATGTCTATACATGTGTGATTTCCGATGTACGTAATCTGGTACAGTTCAGGATTCTCTTGGATCCGCTGAACCTGCTTCACCGCCCGACAACCTTGTTCATACTTGCGAGTGCATCTCAAGTAACTCCTGTGACGCATCGAAAATGCTAAGAATGTTTCATAAGACGGATCATATATAGATAGACTCATAGAAGGACGGTGTAAGTTTGCTTTAAAATTTTCACTAAGAAACAACAATGTCCTAAAAGTTTTTAATGTCACCATGAAAAGTTTTAAACTGTAGTATTATTGCCCCTTACCAGTAAAAAATAACACTAATGCTGACCCTTAACTTTAAGGTAAGATGCAACATTACTTCATTACTTCATTACTTTTGAATAACATTGAACTAAAAAAAAAAAAAATCGACTCAACATTACTCTTAAGAAAATCAGAACAAATTTACATAGTAACTCTAGATAGAATTGTTGTGTTAAAGTAAAACACACAGGAAAAGGAAAGACAAATATATGAAAAAAAGTACTGCGCCGTGCTTTGCTTAGTGTGAGTGTCAAACAGGTCACGTAACCATCACATGAAAATGACTGATATTGCTCTTTCTTTTTTAAAACATTTAATGTGCTTTACTGTAGAAAGCGTACGAATATATAATTATTATGTTCTGAAAGTTTTACGGGTGTTTGATTGGAAAGGAAGGGAGCTAGGCTAATTCCACCTCCTCCCCTCCCCCTTCAACCAAATACATCTTTGATTGTAATAGAGGCTGAATAAATAAAGAAAGCTCACAGTTCTAGCAAAAGACTAAAATTAAACATTAAGGTGATTCTGACATTTCTATACATATGATTTTGTTTCTTTGGATATGTATATATAAAATGGGTTTATTTAACCGTTTCAAAATACTTTATAAACAATGAAGAGTGAAAAACATGAACTTCGGAAACGAACGCTCTCTCATCTCTCACCCACAAAAAAGAAGGAAAGGAAAGGAATGGACAACAATATGCTGTGTTAGGAAATTTGTGACATAAATAAAACACATAAATATGAAGCAGACAGATATTTTCTTTTTCTTTTTTGATAATAAGCAGACAGATATTTTCGAGTCTGAAATTAGTCGTATATGTACTTTTTCGGGGAAGGAGGAAAAATAATGATTACCTGGGAAATTTGAAATTCAGGATTTCCTTCTGTCCGTACTTTCTCCATGCATGATTATCCTCCGCAGTGGAAGAGACTATGGTCCTTGTTTGCTCAGTCCTCCTGCAAAAAAAGGATGAAATAACTTTTTAAATTCCAATTTCCAAGCACGTGATTTTCCCTGAAATCCGAGAGTGTGGTTTCAGAAATCAGGATCGTTCTAAAGTAGGAAAAGAAAATAAATAAACATTAAACCTTTTCCATTAATGCAAGGAACCTGCTTTCTGTTATCTAAAAACCCTACCTTCTGGATTTACTAAGAATCATTGAGATTAACAAATGGGGTTTTCACTCCATCATTGTAAGCATAAGACAGCAAAACCTCAAACTCAAAGTTTTAATCTTTCCCCCACTTAAAAAAAAAAAAAACAGCTTTACCCATAATCATTAAATGTGTCCGTACAATTCCCAATTCATCCAAATCTCTGGCAACACAAGCGGCGTTGACTAGGAACTGAACTAAGAATAAGTCACTAGACGCACAGATCAGATAAAACACTGAGAAAGAAGGAAGAGTTTGACCTTCTTTTGTAGCAACCTCTCCGACTCTTGGTGGCCAGCGCCGCCGATCTCCCCCTACTCTCGCTCGCATCGGGTGACTTCGGGTCGAGGAAGTAGTCAGGAGGCGGCGGCGGCGGCGGCTCATTCTCGCCGGAAGGAACCAGATTCTGAGCAACCTCGATATCAGAAGAAGAAGAAGTGAGAAGAGAAAGAGAGAGAGTGAAAGATCTAAGAACTATGGCCAAATGTTGATGAGCAGAAAGAGGGCCATCGGAGTCAAAAGGCTTCTGAAGCAGAAACTTGAGTTGCGAGGCAGACTGGTAACCCTGGAGGAGCTCTCCTATGACATTATCTATGTTGTTGTTGTGGCTGTTGTTAGGAGAGAGCAAGCTGCTCTCTGGGGAAACAGTGGCCATATAGGTGGTCGGAGACGGCGGCGGAGACTGTGGAAGGTTGTTGGAGGAGGGTGGAGGATCTGTTTGGATTATATTAGTGGTGGGGGGATTTGAGGGGCGCGATGAGATGAGAAGAGAAATGAGAGAAGAAAAGGAGTGAGGAAGGGGACAATGTAAGAGGAAAGAGAGAAACAGGTGAATGGAAATTGTGGGGAAGGAGAGGGGAGAGAGAATGAAACCCCTAAATTTTTTTCCAACTTGCTTTGCTTACAAAGCGCCACATGACGTTGCCCTGCTGATGCACGCCGTGACGCGCTATCTAAAACTTATTTAATATGGGTAGTAAATAGTAATACTAATTACAAAACTTTGGTGGTAATAATAGTACTTCATCCAGCACTTTTTTGTTTTGTTTTTTAATTAATAAAGTTAATTATATTAATTAATATGATATTTTTTCTTTAGTTTTATTTATATGAGTTCAATAAATAAATTACACGGTTTAAGAAAACTATTTAAATTAGTAAAAAATAATAATAAGTAATTATGAAATAAACTTTGTTTTTAAATGTGCTTTTATTTATGAAGGGCAGGTAGAAGAGAGAATTAAATTAAATACCGATATAAGTCTTGATACTTTAATTAATGCAATGTGTAATGAGGGGTTAGTTAAAAATGGGAAAAAAATCATTGAAGGTTTAGATAAGTCTTGTCGAACCCTTATAAAAATGATCAAAATAATTAAAATTATGGACTCTTATAAAAAGAACTGAATGAAGTATTGTTATATGGGTAGTACACATAATAGCAAATCTTGGTTGTAATAATAGTAGTAATAATAATAACTTATTCAATATTATCTAATATTTAATTTAGTGCTCTTGATCGTCCTTTCCAATACAAGTCTCTTATATGAGACTCGTATTGGAGACCCGGAAAATCTAGAGGGGTTTTACACAACAAGATCAACTATGGCCCCGTTTGGATCGAAGAAAATCAGGAGAGGGAAAAGGAAAATTGGCATTTTCCAATGGCGGCGCGCATTTGGTTCAAATTTTCCCACGAAAATATTTTCCCGCCACCAGTCGATTTTCCCACATTTAAATGAAAATGGGCTATATGAAAATGGGCTAAAGTCCATTGTGCCCTGATCGAGAGTGACAACAGGGAGAGGAAGAGAAAGAAGAAAGTGATGCCAGGGAGAGGAAGAGAGAGAAGAGAGTGACGCCGGGAAAAGGAAGAGGGAGAAGAAATTAAAGTGACACCGGAAACATTGTGGAAGGAGGAAGAAGAAGACACATGGCAGAGTGACGATGGAGAGGAAGAGAGAGAAGAAAGTGATGTCGAGGAGAGGAGGAGTGAGTGACGCCCGGAGAGGAAGGGAGTGATATCGGAAAATATTGTGGAAGGAGGAAGAAGAAGCCGCCGACGGTGGCCTCTTTGTCACTCCTCAAACCAAAAATGACGGAAATGGAAGAGAATCACGAAAGAAGGAGGAAGAGAAGTACCAGAGAGGAGGGAAGAGAAGCAGTGCGTCGTGCACACTGTAGTGTGCATCATGCACACTCCACTGAACACTGAAGTGTGCATGATGCACACTCCAAGTGTGCACGCTCATTCGTGCACGCTCTAGTTCGCACGACTTACACACTGTATGAGTTCATAACGTGTGTTTGTCTTGCGAATGTGCGTGACGTTATTTAAAATAATATTTTTTTAATGGGTAAAATCGTATTTTGTGTTATTTTCTTTCAACCAAACAACAATTTTTCTATCAACCTATTTTCTTTTCCAGTGCGAACCAAACGCATCGAGGCAAAATATTTTACATTCCATTCCATCCTTTTTATTTCAATTCCTTTCTATTCCCACCTTTTCTTTGATCCAAACAGGGCCATAATGTGTTAATAATAATACTTAATATAATGTGTTTTATACGGTAAGGGTACTCAAATTTGTATCTTCCTGCTAGCTAATAATATTTTTAAACTTGATTTTTCATATATTTTTATTTTTATATATTATTTCTATGATCTTAGCGTGCAATATATATAATATATACTTGTAAGTTGCAGGAAGTTTAATTTGTTGTTGTAATTTGATGCTTAAGAAACCACTTAAACTAAAATGAAAATTTGAACATAATTTCTGATGTTTTTTACAAATCGTTTTTCTAATTATGAAATTAGTATCACACCGAATGTTGATGCTTTTTTTGCATTTAAAAAATGTTAAGTTTAAAAGAAATTAGACTTTCTGTAGATCACGGATAACGAGCACTAATTGATTCAATTTCTTCTTTGATGTAATAAAAGAAATTTGATTATGGTGTGATTATATTAATTTTACCCCGCGATGCACGCTGGACCATCGCTATTCTCAATAATAATTATATTTATAATTTAAATTTTGATCTTGAATTCGCTTATTTCATTTGTCGTTTTGTGATAGCCTTTTTCTTTTTTTCTTTTAACCAAAGCTCCAAATTATCCATCGGAACATGGTAGCAATAATATTTCATTTCATTTCGTATAAAAAATAATATATTTGATTTTGCTAATTGCCAGCGCATAACTCAGATTATACATGCATGTAATTAACAATTCTTTTAAATTGAAAATAATCGTTTTTAAAAGATAAGGATAATATAAATGTATTTCATATCTTGTTCTGGTCTTCTGGATGTGACCTCGCTTAGAACTTAAAATAGTAACAACAACAACGACAATTTTAATCAATATAAAATTGATAACATGCTAAGTAAAATATGATACTAACATTTTAATTTTATATAATAAAAAAAATAAGTTTAAAAACAATAATTACATTGTATGTTTATATGGAGTTGAGGCCATGTAACATATAAAAAATAAAAATCCAATACAAATAATTAAACTAAGAGTAAATATCATTTCTGGTCCCTAACAAAAAACACGAACCCCATTTTTGTCCCTGACAAAAAACCTGACACTTATTCGTCCTTTTTATGGGATTAAAAATGACCTTTTGGAAATTTGTGAGGGATCAAAATATTCACTAATCGACCTTATTCGTTCTTTTTATGGACTAAAAAAGACCTTTTTTTTTCAGGGACCAAAATGGTTTTTTGTCAGGGACCAGAAAATGTATTTACTCTTAAACTAAAGATGGTATTTAAGGAAAAGAACACATTGTTCTTTTATAAATAAAAAAATTAACAAATTTTTGTAACTTTTATAATTTAATTATCTTGTTTATATTTTTTAATTTATTTTACCGAATATAGTTTTTATGTTTTCTTTTTTGGCCTGAACATATAGTACAAATGTTTGAAACTTCAAAGAAGTAATATATGGTGGAGTGAAAAGCCATAATTTGAGTGGACAAATCATGTCAAATTGTTCCAATTGTATTCTAGATAACATGATCATGGAACTTTTCTTTATTGAGAGTCCTGTTACAAAAGTCATTGTTACGTGTCCAATCCATCCAAACCTAAATAATGATACATAGTTTAGTTTTCTAACATAGGAGTATTCAATTAAGGCATCAATCAATAATGTTATGCCAAATGAAAAATGTTACATCATAAATAAAAATACTTAAAATATAATACATATCTAATATATAAAAAAATGAAAGAAATCTTACAAAAATTAAGATTAATTTACTTGACTATTACTTTACATGTTTTCATATTGTTAAACTCATCTATAATTAAATCCGTAATAATCACCTAAAAAGAACATGAATTATTTCATCACCAACATGATTTTAAAAATATTATTCTTAACAAAAATAAACTAACTAAAATTAACTATTAGTTATTATCTATATTTCCATAGCCATCTTTTAACAAAACTCAAAACTTGCTCAAAATCCTAACTCTAAAATATTCTCTAATTAGTATAAAAGTAGTATTATTAGAAAGATCAACTCATGTATAAGAAATTTCATGAAGGAAATTTAATAAAAAAAAGTGATTTTGAGTACTTTATTGATCCTCAAAATTTGTCTTAAGCTGTTGAAAAAAAAAAGGCGAACAAGCCGCCAGCAAAAGGAAGAAGAGGCGATTCGTTTTGAGCAAAAATAAGTAGGGTTGTGGATATATTATAGGTGAGCCCCACCTCTTTATTAATTGTTTTTAATATATATGATAGGAATCGAATAGTGGGATGCTAAGTTAATATACATATGTATATGAAAGCAAACCAACTGTTGCATGCTCAATTAATTTTTTTTTAAAAAAAAAATTAGGGGGGGCGGGGGCCACCCCTCGCCCCCCACCTGTGTCCGCCTATGATGCCTAGTATTTCATAGGCTTAGGTTGTGTTCAGCTGTCATCGATATTTATATCGTTTGACATTCATCAACTTTATAGTATTTTATTTGATGTTAATTATAAGATTAAGTTAATTTTTTTGAAGAAATTAAGAACACTAGTTAAATTATTTTAAAATATTTTTATTTTTATTTTTTCTTAGAACTAGTTAGTTTGACTAATAAACTAATATATAATCTAAGGATACATAGCATATGATATGATTAAATAACTTATTTAGTTTCCTTAATCTTTCTAAAAAAGTCAACCGGACTTATAATTAGAACTAGAGGTAGTATCATTTTTACATGTGTGTGAGTGGCCGGGGGAGAGAATGTGACAAAGGTGACAACGCCCATTTAATTATCTATTTTTATATATTATATATAGCATACATCCACTCACGAAAGACATTGTAATTATAATAATAATAAAAAGCATGCAATTTGTGCGGAATTAATATATCAAAAAAGTCTGGAAATCTAGTTGCACGTAATTCCATTGTGCTTTTGCTGTTTGTGTTTTTTTTAATATTACAAACTACTGTACTTTACTTCTTTTTTTTTTTTGTGCACTTGCAAAATAAAAACTGATCCAGTTGTATGTATAAAGTTAGCGATAAAAATATTGTTAAATTATTATTCACATCAAGCTAGCAACTTGATTATTAATTTTTGAGAAAGTTTCTTTTCAGATAATATTCGATATATTGTATCAT
The DNA here is from genome assembly GCA_025563575.1 of Acacia pycnantha. Taxonomy (NCBI): domain Eukaryota; kingdom Viridiplantae; phylum Streptophyta; class Magnoliopsida; order Fabales; family Fabaceae; genus Acacia; species Acacia pycnantha. The sequence goes on along the minus strand of JAMWYP010000054.1, from coordinate 1,283,095 downwards.
ATACTTAAGAATATAATATAAAATAAATGATACGTAGTATTATTCATTATTTATTACTAATCAAGTTAAATTGATATTTTTCCCCAAAACAACATTCCTCGGATAAAAATATTAAAAGTCAAATAATTGTGTGTTGTCATCAATTAACTTTATATATGAAATCTTATAATTCCTGCTTAAAAACCCGTTTAAAAAAAGGGTTAGCTAATCACATAATTAAATTAATCCATATGTGTGGTTACATTAATACTCATTCAATTAATGCACATTAAAGTGATTCTCTTTTTCTTTTTTGTTTTTGTAAAAACCATTACAAATTATTTCATATTATAGAAAATTTATTTTGATAATCATACTACTTAACATTATATTTACATATATTACTATCATAATTAACACTTTTAGCTACAATACTCTCGTGCAAAGCACAAGGAGATATAGCTTATTTGAAAAAGAAAATACAACTATATATATTGACCATGAATGAAGGAACCTCTAAATTTCAATTGATCCTCTAAATTAATTAGCAACTATATGAATGAAGGAGCCTAATTAATTACCTAATAACCATGAGTTTTATTTGACTGAAATAAATATTTTAATTAAAAAAATAAAAGACTAAACTGAATCATTCACTAATTATACAATGACAGAATTGCAGTTACCACTTGGCTTCACTCAACCTAGAAAATTTTGCTCGTTGAAAATGAAATTAAGTTTTGTGAATGGAAAAATAATGATATCTTTATTTTATAAATATTTTTATTTTTCCTGCGAATTTCTTTATTTACCTAATAAATGACTAAAGTATTTTTAACTCCATGGGTTCTTTTGAATTCTTTTATTTATTTTGTAAATGCTCTTATTTATGTTGTAAATAGTCAAAATATTTCTTTTGAATACCTCTATTTGTTTTACAAATGTCTTTATTTATTTTATAAAATGCTGTTTTAGAAAAATAAAGGAAATGTATTATTACATTTTTATCTGTAAAACTTAAATTTTATTTTAAGGTAGAGTGAAGTTTTAGATTCTTTGGATTAACCGAAATAAGAAAGTCCCATATAGGGCAAAGTGAAATTCTCCCAGATACAATTACAATTACAGTGTCCGTGCTGAGCTAATCAAATCATGATAGTACTTGAACCCAAATAAGCTTATCCTTATCCAAATAAACTATCTTCTTCATTGTTTTTTGTGGAAACTGGAAAGATATATACGAATAAATAGGGAAAATCATTTTCAGGGCTCTTTTTGGACTGACAATCCTAAAAAAGGCTCCAAGATTCTGATAATCTCAAAAAAGGCTCTAGGGCCTTTTCTGGGATTTTCAGAATCTTATGTGAGTTGTCAATGGGGCTGATATAGTTGTTAACGGGGTACTGATATAGTTGTCAACGTGCTGATATAGTTGTTAGCAAAGTGTTGTTAACGGTGCTGATTTAGTTGTTAAAACCTACCCGTTAACAACTATATCAGCCCCTGTTGACAACTCACCAAAAATTCTGAAAATCCCAGAAAAAGCCCTAGGGCCTTTTTTGGGATTATCAGAATCTTGGGGCCTTTTTTGGGATTGTCAGTCCAAAAAGGGCCCTGAAATAGATTTTCCCGAATAAATAAAACTGTGTTAAGGCATTAAAGACAAATTCATATATTTTTGGGAAAATCATTTTCAGGGCCCTTTTAAGGCTGACAATCCCAAAAAAGACCCCAAGATTCTGATAATCCCAAAAAAGACCCTAGGGCCTTTTCTGGGATTTTCAAATCTTAGGTGAGTTGTCAATAGGGTGATATAGTTGTTAATGGGAATCGATATAGTTGTCAACGAGGCTGATATAGTTGTTAGCAGAGTGTTGTTAACGGGGCTGATTTAGTTGTTAAAACCTACCCGTTAACAACTATATCAGCCCCGTTGACAACTCACCAAAAATTATGAAAATCCCAGAAAAGGCCCTGGGGCCTTTTCTGGGATTGTCAGAATCTTAGGGCCTTTTTTGGGATTGTCAGTCCTAAAAGGGCCCTGAAATGGATTTTCCCTATATTTTACTATTCTTTCACAGACAAAGGCCGGGGTCACATCGATCACATCAAGTTGGCTTTGCATCGAGGGGGTTGCACCAGAATTATTGATTGCCTCTTGTACTACAATGCCATGTCTGCAGCTATATTTATATTTGGTCTGTTTTAATTCTTTGGGGACTTTGTTTGCTACTCAAAGTGGAATTAAATTTAAAAAGCAAATAAAGAGTTTCTTGAAATAGAGATATCATATATAGTTGTTAACAACGTAATGATTAACAATTAAAATATCATAAATATCATACATCTTGATTTTTGTGCAACAAAAAGAATTATTCATGCTTATAAATAGTGGTTGACCAGGTTTTGTTGATAGAACGTATTCATGTTTTATAAAGGTATGAATTCAAATCATTCTCTTAATGCAAGTGTTTTATTTTATAAATGATTTATAAATCCACTGGGAAAGGAAGTGTACTTTGAATTATTATCTTTACAACTAATTAAAACAAATCCTTAACTAGCTTAATCAATGACATTTATTAAAGAAAAATTGTAAAAAGCCGTCTAAAGTGATTTAGACATGTTTTTTTAAAAAAAAAAAAAAGTGGACGTGACAGTGAGAAAAGTTGATCACATGAGGTACTTTAAAAAATGTAAAGTAAGACTGAAACAAACATTTAATATGATTATAGAACGAGATTTTGTTGTTGTTGTTAATATATATTCAAATATTTAGTTTTTAATATTGTCCAAAAAAATATATTTAGTTTTTTATAGAGTACAATGTAATGCAGCTGGCTCTATTTCTAAAAGGATAAGATTTTGTTGTTACTGCAAACAAGTAAATATTAATTATTTTAATATTGTCGTATTTTTTATTTTATTTTTCCATTTCTGTAATATTATAGTGGCATATATAAAGTTATTAGGACAATTATAATTACTGACTGATAAGAATTTAATGCGAAGCAGATGGAGGATACCTCATTGAAACAATCATGAGTCGAAAACGGTGGTTGAGAATTGAACGACAAACATAAATGAGATATTTTATTTTATTATGTTTTCTTTTAGCTGCTATTAGATAAAATCTCAAACACATGGACACGTGGGTTTGTGCAACCTCTTCCTTCGGGCCGGAATTATTGACCATTCAATATAGGACAGCAACATAGATGGGTGTTGCAGAACGATTATCTTCATTTTTTGGTTAATTTAATCATCTGATAATAAAATAAAAATAGCTGATGTACCTGTTTGTGAATACAACAATTAATTATTAACTTATTTCTTCTTATGAACAATTTTAATAGTGTTTATGATTAAAATCGTATATATAACTTTTGTAGGTCTTTTCAATTAGAAAATAATGAATTGTTGTATCCATTGTTGCCAAACTCATGAGTTGACTCTCTAAGTTTATCATTTTTACGTTTTTAACTTACAAAAACAAGGCGAGATACTAATAAACTCGTATCAGTTGTAAACTCAGTTAAACTCATGAGTGTATACACCGAGTTTACCATTTTTAGCTTACAAAACCATCAGTATTAACTTACTCTTAAACTAGTGTTAACTTTTTTGATTTAATTATGCTTAATAGTTTTATATATAAATTTTATAGAAATTTCTCTTCTTAAATATGATAAATGATGAATGTTGATGGATTTAATTTCAATTATTTGGATTTAAAATATACTTAAAAAAAATTTCTATCATTTTTTATATTTTAATTATTTAATTATACACTAGAAATACCTATTTAATAACAAAAGTAAATTCTTATGAGTTTACGATTCGAGTTCACGATACGAGTTTATATCATTATTACGAATTTACTCAAACTTGCGAGTTTGACAACTTTAAACTTGTTGTATGTATACTTGTTTATTTGTTTACTAAGTAACCAGTTAATATATATCACTAAGTTCAATTAATGAATTGAATAATCTGAGTTTAATTTGAAGGCATGTCTTATAATATTAGTAATAGTTTCGCTGTTATTTCTTTCTTAAATTTTGTAGTTATTACTTAGTACTCATTGTTTCTCATCAAGCTTAATGCAAAATGCAAATTACATGGCCGGCATCATAATTAAGCTGAAAAATGTTAGAGAATTTGTTGATTTTTCTATATATAATCAAGAAACTCATATAAGTTCTTATATATCCTACGAGTATTATGAGAGATCGATATCTTTATGATCCCGTTAGCAACTAGACAGGTATAGGGACAGACGTATCTTTAAATAAAATTATTTTTCTAATTACTAATTTACAAGTATCTCCTGTAGTCCATTATATGCATAAAACGCTTTCTAAACTTCTTTTAGGGTCCATATTATAATAATATTGTATAAGACTACCCTTCATGTGAAATTCAGTAAGTCATTAATTAGTGATTTATTTTAAAAAATGAATGAACATCACGCAACTAACTCTAAATTAATTAGGGAGTACAATCTTTGATTTAGTTACGATGACAAGATAGCAAAATAAATATGAAACTCTATGATTTTTAAGAAAATAAAGACACTTTTCTGTACATTACATAATTATGATTAAAAATGAATCGCAATATACATAATTTATTGTAAACTAACCAGTACTCTAAAATTTATATAATCCACCCGTACGTTTTCGACTAAAATAAAAAGATAAAGCTAAATAGAATAAATCCAGCAACAATTAATATAACGAAACAAACTAGCAGGCCTGGAAATAAGTTTGAAAGTGAAGTTGTGAACAATTATTTGTTAAGAGTCATAATCATCATTTAAGATGGTAATTAAATTGAGTCGCACGCTAGTTGACTTGACACGTGCATATATACACGAACACGAGCATGAAAAATAACCAATGGTGTTTACCTAAATAGTTGGATTTCGCCTCATTAAATTTTTCATATGAATGTGTATCTTTACACTTCATTTATTATTATGTTGACTTTGTTCTTGTAGTTATAATGTATATTAGATAGGGATAAAGTTGAAAAATTGTTGAATTTTATGACATAAAAGAATGCTTATCGAGTTGGGTATCAAATTGGATTTGAAATTCAAAAAATTGATCCGGTCATAATGGTCTCTGGTCTCGTATAGAGACTTGTGTGAGCCACACCATTTGAAGCTAAAAAAAAATTAAGATTATATTGATTCGATTGTGGTGGTAGGGACTTTGGCGCATCTTCAATACAGGGGGCTGATTACACTTAAAGAGAGAGATTATTTAAAATGTGAGGAAATTTAAGTTGATGTGGGAAGCCGTGTGTTAGGTAAAGTTGACCTTAGGACCCGTTTGTTACAAAGAAAATTAGAGAAGGAAATGGAAGATTTCAAAGTTCTCATAGTTTTTGAGTGTTTGGTAGACAAAAGATTTAGTAATCAACTTCCGGTGAGTGTTTATCTTCTTTTATTTGAGGGAATATGCTTTTCATCCGAAAATGGAGGGAAAGTTGAAATATTCGCAAGAAAGTGAAATTCTGTGACAAAATTGGCACTGGTTCTTCTTTTTCCCACCTAACCAACACTCAATTCTTCATACCAAACTTCTCATTTTTCCTCAACTTAAGTTTCATTCCCTAGTATAACAAACGGCTCACATTTTTAAAGTCCCTTCTCAATCTTTCTTTCTCTCCTTTAAGTTATTTTCTTTCCTTAAATCTTCCTCGTAACAAACGGGGGTAAGTAATACTCTTAATTGATCCTTATTATAAGCTGCTTCTAACTATTTCACTGACATGGTACTAAAAACTAAACCGGTTTATAAATTGGTGGATGCAATTTTTAAAGGTCTTTTGTTCAAACCTAATTAAAATACTATATCTGGTCCTAATTATAAGATCTAATTGACTTTTTTTGGAGACATTAAGGAAGTTAAATAAGTTACTTAATCATTTCATGTGTTGTGTATCTTTAGATTATACTCCCTTTGGTCCTAATTATAAGAACTATTTACCAGAATTTGGGAGAGATTAAGGAGAGAAGTTAAATTAATTAATTATAATTATTTTCTGCAAATACCCCTACTTAAAATTGAAAATGACTTCAAGGCAAAATTAATAGGTGAAGTAATGTCTATAAGCGTGTTGTTAAACTAAAGTATATAAGTGTGATATGAGAAAAATATGACAAAAATTTGTGGAAGAAGTATTAGTAGAGGTGATATGAGAAAAATATGACAAAAATTATATTGCTCAACATTATTTTATATAAAAAAAAAAGTATAATTGAGGTGTATATGACATTAAATAGTTGCAAACATTAATATTTACTTTATAGAATATATATGTGTATTATTAAATTATTATTGTCTTTAATTATTATTGATAAAGTATCAATAGGGGTATTTTAGGGAAAAATGACAAAAGTTAAAACTTGTTCCTATAATTAGAACCAAAACCAACTTCAAAATGTGTTTCTATAATTAGGAACGGAGGGAGTATATTAGTTTATTAGTCAAACTAATTAGTTTAGAGGAAAAAATAAAAATAAAAATATTCTAAAGTAATTTAATTAGTTTCCTTAATCTTTCTAAAAAAGTCAACTAGATTTTATAATTAGAATGAAAGGGAGTAATATTTAATTAAAAGCTTTAAAGTACAAGCATATTGAGTATTCATATATAAATTACAAATAATCCAACAAAAATAGAATTACTGAGGTACATATCTAATGGACTTCTTAAATTCAAAAAGATGCCACTTCAAGGTCGATATGAAAAAAAAAAAAAAAAAGTCCGAAATAGTCGACTCACACATCTAAAACTCTTGATTGGACTGACTAAGGGACTAGTTGACCGGATCATAGGTTTTACTGGCCGAACTGAGTTAGGTTTTTTAATACCATACCCGCTGAAAATTGAATAATAAATGTTTTATTTTTATATATATTTAAATGAATTTTTTTAAATTTTGTATTACATTTTCTCTCTTTATAAATCAATAAATATATTGAACTATTTATTAAATAATATCGTATAACATTAAAAAAATAAATAAATAATAACCGACAATTATAAATCAAAAAATAACATAGTAAACAAAAATTCTATGACGTTTGGAAGGAGATTCATTATAAGGTGCATCACTTTCATAAATTGTTTTTTTAGAAATATCACTTTCTAAAGATATTTTCTTCTTAAAAAACACATCTATACTTTTTTGTTTATCATTACTCATTTTTTTCAACCTACAACAAATTTGATGGCCTAGAATATATTTTTGATGTTAGTGTCAATTAGTATCATGTGTCACTAAACATTAATTCTTATTATACTACTCAATCCACAGAAATAACACTTAAATGCGTATTCCACTTACCTCAAAACAAAATAATTGGAGAAAATTAAAAGAAATATAATATGAACCCAAAAAAATATTTTTAAAAAAAACATACAAATCTGATTCAAATTCAGCTAAGTAAATAACCTATTATAATCTATTTTTTAAAGAGATTCATTATAAGATAATAAAACAACCAAATAATAAATCTAAACCGATTAAAAATTAGCCATTATATTAATCATCCTCTACTTATATATAGTTATATATTGTCAAAACTCAAGACTCTCCCAAAATCATAACTCCCAACAAAAATGGTGGGGATAATATTTTCATACAAATTAAACGTGTTTGAGAAAAATACATTTATAATTGGAAGAGGAGAGATGAAATGCAAACCAAAATTTTGAGTTGCATGGATTCCAAAGCCAGTACTGTACGAGTGTTACTATTAATTACGGCATGTATATCTATTGTGGTCGGGACGTTGTTGGCTGGGATTTATTGTTGTGTTGTGTGAACTCATTTCTTTAATTACCTGAGATTTGTGACTAAACCAAAACCCAAAAAAGAAAAATGTTTTTTTTTTTAATTATAGATAACTCCTTCCTTTGATTCAGTTCAGTTACGATCATAAATGAAGCAAGCCCCCAAGTTCTACGTCTTGTGCTCCAATCAATGATGAAGTGAATTCAATTTCAAATGACTATATATATATATGAATATTGTTATTAAATGAAGCCTTCTTTTGCGGGATTCCATTACTTCTTTATTAATTAATATAAAAATTCTTAAAAATGATTTTCCAAAAAAAAAGGGTGATTGGATAACAAGTTATATATAATGATATACAAAGTTTGAATTTTTCTGGAAACACGTTTTTTTTTTTTTGTCGGAAAAGATAATTATATTAATACTACAAACAAATACAATACCTAGATTCAAGCAAACAATGTCAAATCCAATACAACAACAAAAAAACAAAATACATCAAATACAAAGAAACAACTAAATCACCGTACATAAAATATTTAAGAATAGAAGTAGAATCATGGATAAAAGTAGCCTCCTCAATATCCAATGTTAGAAGTGACAAGTAAGAAATTGTTGGTTGGAAAACTCACCCAAACGGGCACACCTCCTTATAAGCATGAGTTGTAATTAGAGCAGCTGTATAGATTCCCCATATTGGAGAAAAGAGCACGAATAACCCAACCTCAGACGAAAGAAGACCCATGATGTCCTGAAGAACACTTCTGCTCCATTGTTGAATCAGATCTGGTGACCTTGACCACACACCAAGCAACACATCTTTAGATCTTCCCCCAAGAACGCAGATCTGAGCTATCAAGTGGTGATAAGATCTAATAATGTTCAAACAGCCAGCCAACCAAGATGATTTGAACGTAGATCTTACAGACCTATTTATTTCTAGAGACTAGAACATCACCACAAAACCCAGTACCACAAAAAAAAAAAAAAAAGCAACAAAAAACAGGTAAATCTCACCTCCACGGATCAGATCTGGAGAAGGAGAAGAGAGGGCTCGCCACAAGGACGGGAGATGGCCACTTATCCGACGGAACTCAAAGAGAGAAGACCACAGATCCAAAATCTGGACTTTAAACTACCTCTCTGACTCATCTGTGCCACAAAAATAGGTGCTCGCCGGCGACTTGTGAGTACAAGCCACCGACGAGAGGGAGCATACGGTGAGGAGGGAAAGTGCAGAAGAGAGAAGGCGGAGAAAGAAAAGCTGGAAACACGTTTATGACTTCATATAAGTATTTTTCTAACAATATAATTTATTAAAAGTTAATTAGTTTATAAAATTAACGTAATAAACTTGGTATAAAGAACACATTTATCCATCTCTTTTTTTTAACATCGTCAGTAGAATAATATATACCTTTCTATAGCAAATTATATTCTCATCTGTCAATGAGGATTGACATAGTTGGCTAAGACATCAACCTTCACTCAGAAAAAGAGGAGGTTCGATTCCCGTCGGTTGATGTAAGGGCCTCATTGATAGGCGATCTGTAAGTACCTTTGTAAGCGCTCTTTGAGTTTGGAGGCATGCCCTAACCCTGGTGGGATACCAGTGTCTATCCCCGCCTAAACTTTTTTACAAAAAAAAAAAAATATTCTCATCTATATATATATTTTTAGGCAATTCTTTTTTGTTTTATCTGTCTCTCACATTTAATACCCTCAATAATTGAGGGATCCTTTAGAAAAAGTAATAACTTGTTTTTAAAATAATAATAATAAATAATTGATTGTCCTAGTTTGGTGAATTATTTAATTACATCGTGGCTACGGCGCTATGCTTATCGGCAGCATGCGACACACACAAACATGTACATTCCTGATGATAATGCCAATTTTAATTCACCACCAACTCGTTGACTTTTATTTGAGCCCTAAATTCAAATCTACACATGGAAATAACCTAAATAAAAGTATGTTTAATTCTAGCATTAAATAGAGGAATACGATATTGTCACTATCATTTTTTCACCGTTAGATTAGAATCTTAATAGGAGAGAAAATGATAAAGGTGGATGAGATTATGATTTAATAGTAAAAAAGTGGTAGTAACATTAGTAGTGATAAAAAATGGTAATGACAATATCCTATTCTTTAAATCAATTGACAAATTAGAATATTATTTGGCTTACGAGTCAAAATACCTCCAGTTTGGTAGATATATATACTTCATTCACTTAATTTAATTGAGGACTTGATTCGTCAACTCTTTCCAAGCAACATTAATGCAAATAAAAAGAAAAATAGAACCTGTCTTGGATAAGTTTTGTGATCCTATCTTTTCACTTGGTTTGTCTATGGCTCTGTTGTGTGTGCTCGGGGTAGAAATTTTGTGCAAATGTATCGCCATGTTATTAAGTATTTTGATTTAAATTCGTTTCTTTCCAAGAGGTGGAATATAATAACTATGAGCATGTAGGTTTCATATTCAAGTAGTAGTATGAGATCCATTAGCTATTGTTCTTGAGAAATGATGATGTTTAACTCATTCTTTGAAAGTCGTTCTTATGGGATCCATATCTACCAAAAATTTGATTCCTCATTCTGGCGAAGAAATAATCATTGAGTCCTCCTCTTTCTCTACAACACAATACAAAGAGATCTGTCAACATTTTTTTTTTTGATACATAAAAGTTTAGGTGGGGGTAGACACCGGTAACTTATCAGGGTTAGGGCACGTCTCCAGATTTAAAAAGCGCTTACAAAAGTATTTACAAATCACCCACCTACAAGACTTTCAGATCGACCTGTTGGGTATCGAACCTCCTCCCTTTTGGGATGAAAACTGTCGCCTTAACTAACTGTGCCACTCCTCGTTGACAAGATCTACCGACATAAAACATAATTAGTGAATTTATGAGAGGTTTTTCTATTGATTTTCTTTCCCTTCTATCTCCCACCGATCTATGGCATTTTCGTTAATTGGGCCTACACACAAGCCTGTTTCATATAGAGTCCGAAGACTTGACGAGTGACGGGCCTACATATTAAGCTTTGGGCCATTTATGGGTTTATATGTTTTAGATAATATTTATTTCAGACTAGATACAAGCCATTTATGTGAGTGAATAATTAAATATTGCAGTATAAAAAAATAATTAGATATTGCAAGTTTGCAACTTGTTATAAAACCTTTATACTCCTCAATCATAAAGGTAGGACCTAGTTTATTGTGTAATTAGAACTGGAGGCAGTAACATTTACTTTTACACTACACTGAAATGATTTTTCATCAAAAAATGAAACAAAACATGCTTTTGGAAGAGTTTGTTGTCACTTGTCAGATTGTCCAGATGAGAGAAATTATTTGCAAAAATTTCTTGAATTTCAAGAGGATTACCTTATATTTTTAAGAATCCTTTGTTTTAAATTCCTTTTTTTTTTTTGCCAACAAATTCTAAAATATTTGGACTGTCATGCCCAATTTTCTCTATGATTTTTTTTGGATACAATTATGTGCATACCCCGGATCATGATCGAGCCCAATTCGCTCGTAAGGATATGACAGTAGTTTAGTAATCCAGTTTCGTAGTTAGTGATCATCGTCGTCTCAATGTGCCATATCCAAACACGGCCTATGCTTCGAAGTTGGAGCAGGACGCCGCCATTTTCATTGCCCCCTTTGAAGATGCTATCACCATCGTCTTCGGCTACCTGTGAAAGTAGACGACCCTCCTTTTTCAGAACCTCTTCTTCAAATCCCAGAATCTCACTCCCTCATCTTCCTCCCCTGAGTTCAAACTCTCATACTAGCCCTCGAACAATGACGTTTTCAACCACCTGTTTTGGGGCCAGTAGCCCCATTCCCATATCCGGAAAACCCGATTCGGAAAACCTAGGACCCGAATTTGATGATCCTCAGTCCCTTGTGGTGGTGTCCTTCTACAAGTTCGCGGATTTCCCTGACCACGCCAACATGCGGAAGCCCCTGAAGGCACTCTGTGAAGAACTGGTACGTCTTCTTCTGGTGCTTATAATGTTGCTCACGTATCCTTGTGCTCTCTTTTCCATTGGAAGCTCAAGACCTATTCGAATTCCGGGTGCCCGCAATGCTTAATTATATCTGTTGATTTTAAGCACAAAATCAAGAGACAAACTCTGTTAGCAATCAAATATCAGTACTATGTTATGTCTTTCTTTTTTTTGCCAATTGTACTATGTTATCTCTAGTCATACTTTTTTTACATTTTGAAGACGCTATGTTATCAATACTATGCTGGGACCTCATTGCTTCTTATACTCCTCAATCATTTTTCTTTTGCAAAGCATATTTGTCGCTAAAACATATAAGAAACACACACCCACGAGAGAAGATATGATGATTCATGGATTTATGAATGGTTGCAACTAATGTATTGACTTACAGTATTTATTTCAAGGGCAACAATATTTTGAAAGTATGTTTTTAACTCAAAATTTTAAAATGTAGAGGTATGGTTTGTTATTTACAGAATTTTGTTTTTCTCTCAACATTGTATAAACAGTACATTGAGATTTTTTATTGGTCTGCCTGGGACTTCAAACTATAGTAATCCGTGTTCCTCACCAACCTGATCCTATTCAGCGCATTTCAGGGGGTATCATTCTTGCGCCTGAAGGAATCAATGGCAGCATATGTGGCACTCGCGAGTCAGTGGAGAAAGTTCTTGCCTTTATACAAAGTGATAACCGTCTTGAGGGTCTAAGACAAGTTGAATCACCCGTGAGTCCTGAGGAAGAAGCTATTCATCATGGACACAGTACCACTTCTCCTCTTGCTGCAGGGGAAGATGTACCTTTTCGATGGGATCATGTGAGGGTTAAGCTGAAGAAAGAGGTAAATCATTCACTGTGCCAAGAGAATGAAAAACTTGATCAAATCTGGATTTAGAAAGAGTCTGACCATGTTGAGTTTAGGTATCTTATCATTCTTATCTGCTCTTGTTTCCTTTTGTTTTTGCTTGGTGCTGGCAGATTGTTACACTTGGGATGCCTGCTGTATCACCTATTGAAAGGGTTGGAAAGTATGTGAGCCCGAGAGAATGGAATTCATTGATCAGTGACCCTGATATGGTGAGCATCTTCTTTGTATTATTCTCCTCCTCCAGTCTTTGGCTGTGTTTTGCATGAGCAAGAACTTCTTATATCAAATATGTTTGGTTAAATGACGAGATGGAATAGCAAGAAGTGTGATGGTCAATTTGGGATGAATATTTTCTGTGAGATTTTCACCCCCTTTTTAGATGACGTGTAATGCCAAAGGAAGTGCACCATAGTCCCTCCCTACCACTCAAAACCCAAAACACTTTTGTCCTGAAAAATTGCCCCCAAAAAAAATGTTTATCTTCATTTTCGCCTTCCTTTCTGCACAAGAAAAATTGCCCCCCCACCCCCCAAAAAAAATGTTTATCTTCATTTTCGCCTTCCTTTCTGCACGTTAAAATGTATTACACTTGTTCCAGCTAAATGATTCTACGAAAAACGGAGAGGATTTTATGTCATCTGTAACAAATATTGAAAGTTTAAAATTTATGGTTGTCTATTCATCGTTGGCATAACCATAGGGCGGCATTTGGATGAATAAAGTTATCTTTTCTTTACATGTTTGATTCTCTAGTTTGTTTGCTTTCTCAATGCATGGTTCCATTTTAATTTTTTTGTCTGTCTTTTCTTAACAATGTTATTGTCAAGGCGGCAAGAAAAAGTTGAGGATGTGTAGAGGTTTTTCTTTCACCTTGTTGAGCATAATTTTGTTTATCCCTACTGTATATGGATTGCAAATTGAATGTCTCTAGTGTGGTTGAATAAAGATTTCAGCTGTCCAGTTTATACAAAATCATGAACATTATCAGGAACTAGAATAGCTATTGGCAGAGATGGTGGAGACATTTTATTTACTGGATGTACAAAACTCTGTCTCTCATCGACATTTAAACGTCTAGGTGGTGATTGATGTTCGGAACGATTATGAAACCAGAATAGGAAAGTTTAAAGGAGCCGTTGATCCATGTACAGCATCATTTCGTGAATTCCCTTCTTGGGTGGAGGACCATTTTGAGCTTACCGGCAGAAACAATGGCAAGCCTGCAGTAGTCAAGGCAAACAATTCAGTTGAAAGTGTAGAAAAGGAAACACAAAATCCTGAACATATGCCTCGTGTTGCAATGTATTGCACTGGAGGTATTCGATGTGAAAAGGCTTCAAGTTTGCTCCTCAGTAAAGGTTTCAAAGAGGTGATTCTCCCCTTAAATTCTATTCTCTGGTTATTTGTGAAACATCATCGGATGTTGAAAGTTTATATTTCTTAAAAATCTCTGGGCCCTTTTGGTTTGTTACTTGATGCTGATTTGGCATAAAAATCTATTTGACAATACATTGTTCAAATCTCTGGGCCCTTTTGGTTTGTTACTTGACCTGCTTGTTGTGTTTCTGTTTTCATGAAGTGTATTCTTGAAATACAATAACATTTCTGACAGCAAGGCCAGTGCCTCCGTCTATTTTTAGTTCTTCTGATATATCCTTGCCTCTTTTAATCACAGTAGTTTCTCGTTGGTTTATCAGTATGATCAAAATATCCATCTTGTTCCAAATTTATGCAGTAACGTTTTGTGTTGATTGATATTATGACCTCCAGTCCTTGATATAAGATAATATATTACATCATAGTTCTGTTTTGGAATCTCGTAGGTGTATCACTTGGAAGGTGGAATTCTGAAATATCTGGAGGAAGTGCCAAAAACAGAAAGCCTATGGCAGGGTGAGTGCTTTGTGTTTGACAAGCGAGTCTCTGTGGACCATGGTTTGGTGCAAGGAAATTTCAAGCTATGCTATGGTTGCAAGCAGCCTGTGAGTGATGCCGACATTGAAGCTCCTGAATTCGAATATGGAGTTTCTTGCCCACACTGTTTTTCACAGAAATCAGAGGAAGAGAAGGAGAGGGCTCGGGCTCGGCAAAGACAGTTTGAGAGATGGGGAATCATAGGTGGTCCAGATAAAGGTCGCCGACCGACATGTAAACCGGATAGTGGCGGTAGGAAATCTGACCAGCTTTCACGTTCAATTTAACTAAAATCAGACAGGAAAGACCAGAGGCTTACTTTTATTTCTGCTCTGAACAAGTATTTTGGGCTCTTCTATGCCAGCAGAGTGAATTGAACTTATAGATGTACGTTTAGTATGATTTTTCCTCCTAGGAAGTAGGAAGTGGAAGCCTGAGAAGCCTCACTTTTTGGCATTCTATGTGTTGTAGCTGATCAGTTCAACATAAACTCCACTGTATTATTTCACTTGTTTAATTATACTTACTCTCGCCGTTTCCCCTTCTTATCATTCCTTTGGTCCTGTCATTCATATTGATTATTTGTTATAATCTCAAGCAGGTTGGGTTTTTTTTTTTTTTTTTTTAAATAAAGAATGATTTTTATACCGTAAGTAGAAAATGAACAAAAGCTTGAAGCACAATTAAGTTAATTGATAATGCAATATCATATGGGTTCGTTTATATAGCCATCCTTGAAATTTGGAAGTGGTGAGTTTTAATCCCACTTGTAATCTGATGTCATTAATATATGCTCATAAAAAGTGCCTCTTTCAAAGTAAATTGAGGACTAAAAATAAACCCTCCCTACTGACTCCATTAGAAATTAGTAATCATAGAAAGAACAGTGATTTACTGTTTTTTTTTTTTTGGGAATATTCTGTGCTCAGGGAAAAATACCTAAAAAATACGATTGACCAAATTACAATTATTTTGACACGGCGCATTATCACTGGTCATTTTGGACGCCGGCACCAAAAAGACGAAAAAGGGGCTCAGAACACATCCTTTAAACACAGATCTGACGGTCTAGATTTGATCTGTTATATAACTCTAGTCTCTAGGCCAATGTTGGAGTTGGTTTGGCTCATTCGGGAATCAAATACTTCTCTCGTAACATTCCGAATTAATTGAAGTGCTAGGGTTCCTTTCATCGTAGAATTTTGCGTCCAAATCGCAGTAATGGCTGGTTTGGCTTCGAAGATTCGTGTCCAACCCACTGACGTCAAAGCCGCTGCCATGTGGGGCGTCACCGCCGCCACCGGGGCCCTGTATCTGACTCAGGTATTGCACAAGTCCTTATTTCCTCTCTTTCCCCCAAGATATTGCAATTTTCCATTTCGTTGTCCTTCAATGCTTCTGTTTTCTGTTTTTTTTTAAAAAAATATTTTCGGAGAACATTCAGATTTACTTGTCATGCTGATCCGCAAAACATCTTGGAATCATATATGATTGTAACGCCTGTCAATCTCTCTTCGATTTGTAAACGAGCCGTGATTTTCAAAATTTTGGGTACAATTTTTGAAGCCGCCTTTTTTTTTTCTGTATCTGCCGCTAGGCAATTAATTCTCATAATCTGCAGCTGGAAAGAATAAAGATAATCGAGCAGTTCATGATAAGGCTTGTGATCTTAATGACTCTGTGCATGGTACTTTTCTGGCCACATTGGTCTGGTATATGACAGAGTTTGTGAAATAGATGTTGTTGCTTTGTGTTTGGAACTGCTTCTCGCGAACGAGTTACTTCAGAAAACACTGTTGTCTGTCTTGTGACCTTTTTCCCTGTTTTGGAAAATCCCATCCTATCATGGCCATTCAGGCCTTTTGGAAAACACCCATTGTGGCAGTCTCATCAGCTGTGTAGTTTAATGAGTAATCACGACCTTTGAGGGCCTCTATATTAGTATATTCAAAATATAGGTTCGTCCCATCAAACATAATCTCAAAGTAGCTATCTTCTATAACTTCATTGTTGTTTTTTGAGTTTTTAACGCCACAATGAATAGGTGCTGAGGATCTTATTGTCATGAAAATGTCTTCAATATAATTTTGACAATTCTTTTTAAACTTACCTACAGAATTTGACTTTTAACCCTAGTCACTTGACACAAGTTATTGGATGATTTTTGCTCAAGGGTTTTATGGATCATGTTGTTATGTGCACCGGCACGACGTGATACTCTAAATGCTGAAAAGTGAAAAGGATTGAAAAATGACACAAAAAGGAACTCCCATGCCTATCTTTCTACTCCTTTTCGGTTTGGCTTGAATGCTAAGAGAGTGCACAAAGCAAGAGAGTATGCTTCTTGAGCACATGCTAATTGAAGCTACTGTCTAGTAAATGGGAATATGAGATGCCAGTAATACTTGCATGAATTTGATTTTTCATTTTTCCCCAGGCCCACTAGCCAACTTTACATCTCCTATGTCTTTTAAATTTTGACATGACTTTGAAATATCTTAACTTTTTTCTATTTTTTAACTATAAAGATATATTTTTTATTTTGGATTGTGGCAAGTTTAGATCTTCTATTGCAAAGCAATTGTGCTTCACAGGGATCCAGAGTCCAGACGCACTACTACCTATAATATGGAGGATATAAAAAAAGTTATGAAACATAGAAATGCCATCTCAACTAATGGGTGATTTTGCAGGTTTTGCTTATTGTGGGAATATGATAATCTCTTTCATAAGTTATTGTAACCCACACCAACTTGGTATTGTCCTTAAGTGAAGGGCTGGGCCCGATATTGTCTTTTCTAGTTAATAGCTCATTTATAATACCTGTAAATAGTCAAAATAAATCATGATAGAAAGCAGATAGAGCGTCCAAAATATTATAAAGAAACTAAGACGGGTGAGATTGCATGTAAATGTCAGCCTCTTGCTGTGGAGCACATACTCTGCAGCAGGCGATCCTTATTCTCGACTAGATATGCTTGGTGCCTAAAAGTATGGCATATATGTTTAGGTCATGCTATTATTTTGTGTCTTTGTGATAGTGGCGATGGAAGTTCTGTTCAGAAATTGCATGCTAACAAATTGGTTCATATAATCTGTTTGGAAAAAATAAAGAAAGTTTGTTGGTGCATTGACATGGGGGTTCCAAGCCCAATTATGTTATTTAAGAAAATTTCATGTAATTTAAACCGAACTCTGCTGACATATTTGGGGAAAAATAACTAATCAATGGTCCTGTTCCTAAAAGTCCCAATGTCTTCTGTCGTCATGATATGTTCACTTCAAATGTGGTGATGGGTGTGACCAGGTTTTAATATCTTCCAAACTTTGTCTATTCGGTACTTTCGGCAACTTTTGCATCAACTATCTATAATATGTTAGATTTTGACTTAAATTCAGCTTTTGATTGGGTATTATGCTTAACTTTGTTCTTGAATACCTTATTATTGGGGCAATTCTGATGTATCTTCTTTAAACGATTGACAGCCTTGGGGTTGGTTGAAGAGGACTTTCTTGGAGAAGCCTGCACCTGAGCAGAAGTGAGTTGGGATCTGAAATTGTCCAAAATTTTTCTTTCATTTCAATGACGAGTATTTGAGAACAGTTGAATAATGTGATTTCCTGCGGAGAAACTTCTCACATCTCATACTGCGATTGTCATAGATATTGAATTTTAATTTTTGTCATGGTTTTTAGTCTGGACTTCTTCCTCCTTTTTGTAGTTCAGTTGTGGAGATAGTCACTACTCACTATGATAGCCAATAAATAATTAAATACTCTTGATTGTTAAATTCATCCTATCTATTAAAACTATAGATTGGGTCAAATTAATTCCCATTCGTCCAGACGTTAATTGTGTGTTGCTGTGGATTATGTATAAATATTAATCACCTAAATACGCCTGATGTGATCCAAACATGGACCCCCAGCAGTTGAGCATAGTTGTGAGATTGTTATGAGATTTGGACCATTCAATTTGCCTTTTGACAATTCTGATTTAGAATTTTAAAATGAGAAGTTTATTTATTTCAAGTGATGATTGTAAGATTATTTTTATTAAAGATTTTGCATCTTTTGAAGTAAGACATAGAATATAAAATCTGAAATTAAATCTTCCTCTTAATGTCCGATTCAAACATGTGAGACCTCAAAACGAACTGACCCTCGAACATTTACAAAATCTATTCAATATCTAAAATTAAATCTATATAGTACCAAATCAATACTTCATATTAATGATGAGCACTCCCATTTTGGGAATAGTAACAATTTCACCTGCGTCGCTGCTCCGGTCCATGGGACTATGTTGCCAAACGTGACATGATTCACAGTTGGGCAATCAGTCACGGCATGCATGACTTGAACAGATTAATTTATTAATATGAATTTCTTTTTCAAGATGAATCTTATTAAGGAGAATAGATTAAATGTGTTCAATAAAAATTCCAGCACCGTGAGATTCCTTGATGAGAAATAATTACTCTTGAGCATCGACAAGTTTAACCATATTCATGAATTCATCATATAAGGTGGGTCTGTCAAAGATGTGATATTTGCGAAGGGCCTGCTCGAATACTAGCGGAACAATTGTAGGTGCATCTATACGCAGAGCCAGGGTCATCATTACAATTTTCAAAGTACAGGTTCTTAAAATGTCATTGGAATTTGTTAGCTATGATTATATTTTTCCAACAGAGCTTTCTGGCAACTATCACAGAAGCTGTAGCAGTATGACTCACAAAGACGATTCAACATAGTGGGTCCAAACAATAAAAGATGGATTTAATACATTGACTCGCTTCCTCCCAAACTAGAAGCTTCGACCTTCGAGGAAAGCCCAGTAACTGCTTTCAAAATGCAGAAGCAGTTATGTTAAAAGAACTCAACAGCTACAGAAACCCTTTGTGGTACATTCAAGAGTTACTAGTAACACATAACAAGAAAGAAACAAAAGCTCGTGAGAATACAAGAATCAATGGAGGTGCAAATAAAGTGTTTCAGTTTGCTTTGTTCATTTAGAAGAGTGTTGAGGAGAAACAGAAGAAGAGTCATGTTGCCTGAGAGCTTGGATGACTCTGGAGCTTTTATCAAATATTTGAGCCCTTCTGTTGTAGTCAGAAGGCTCCTTCCCAACATCTTCACCCATTATGGCTTCTCTCTCCAAACACTCCAACATCTCCACCAACTCTTTCTCTTCCTCACATTTATGCCTGAACTTTGCCATCCCAATATCTTCACCCTCTCCTTCTCTCTGCTTCATCTCTGCCTCCAATTTTCTCTGCAACTCTGCCTCCAGACTCCAATTCGCACATCCCACTGCTAACCCATTATCTCTCTCTCTCCTCTGAACCAAACTCCAACCTTGTCTTATCTTCGTCTTGGTTGGTTTGAAGCCTTGACTCTGGACTAAAGGGTATGAGTTAGGAGGGAGAAGCGAGCAGAGGCTTTGTGGGTTAGCTTGACACAAAAACGGTTTCATGGTTTGGCTTAATTTGGATTTGGATATGGACGGTAATGTTACTTGCGAGCTGATATAACGTAGGTCCTTATGATTATATAGAGGAGGGGGAGGAGGAGGAAGGCCACCCCACCCGCACCAGGGCACGTGGCTGGAGCATGTGGGGGATGGACACGTGGCAGGAGAATTCGAGATGATTGGTTGATGGCATCCACGTGGCAACAGCAAGAGGAGACAGAGAGGGCAGGACGCACGCGTTTGAAGGAGAGATTGTCCACGGCATTTCTCATAGAGGTCTTCTGGTCTTATGATGAAACAAGTCGGTCTTACGATGCATATGAACGACAAATTGGTCGAAAGTCAATGCATAATAAAACACGTAAATGAGGGAATAATAAAATTTCAAAGGCTGGCCTTGATTCATTTGGTAGGACTTTGAGGATTCCCTTATCTTGAGATTCATAATTCGCTCTTCAATTTGGCTCAAACATCTCACTCGCCTCCTTTTCGGATTCTATTCACTTTCTTTGGACGCCATACATTAATTTAATTCCTTTTTAAGCTCATCAAGTTCGCCTCAAGAAAAAATCATGCATATACTTTGGTCATAGCTGGCCCCTCTTTTCACCTGTAGCTAATCTTATCCTCCGTTCAGTCTTAAATATATAAGATAAAGTTAACTCTTTTGGAAATATCAAGAAAACTAATAAAATTATTTTAAAATATTTATATTTATCATTTTTTCTTTAAATTATTTTACCTAACTTATAAAATTACAAGTAATCTCTCTAAAAATAATCAATTTTGTTTTATATTTAGAACCGGAGGAGGAGGAAGGGAGTATAAACTATGGCTTTTCCATTAAGATAAATCATTTGTTATAGAACCACTGAAGCCTGAAATTTCAATATTTTTCTGGGCCAAATTTGAA
This sequence comes from Acacia pycnantha, assembly GCA_025563575.1. NCBI lineage: Eukaryota > Viridiplantae > Streptophyta > Magnoliopsida > Fabales > Fabaceae > Acacia > Acacia pycnantha. The sequence continues at coordinate 1,262,095 of JAMWYP010000054.1, read as the reverse complement.
TTGGTGGTTTGTAATTGTGGCGTGTGGACATTGCATACTTAAAGTTTTAGATCAGTGATTTTGACATCTGGAGACCATAAAATTGAATAGCTCATGGGTTTGGTAGCTAGTTGCTTGAATCAACAAACTCAAAGCTACCGTCTCAATTTGCAGGGAAACTATGTTGTGGTTGATGAAAGTGGAAAGCAAAAGGCTCTTGAATCAATTAGCAAGGTTGCATGTATTGTTGTATCCCAAGTTCTTTTCAGTATGAGCGCTTCAAAGAACTCCAGAATGATGTTTTCTTGCTGATAATCTGCTTTTGCTACCTCTTATGGCTAATAGAACTTATTCAATGATTGTCATCTTACAGTTAAAAGTATATTTGTGTTTGGCCAAATAAAACCTTGAATTACAACTCGTTCAATTCTCCATAAATTAATTGGGATCATGCCTGAGAAGAGCCTGTGCAGTTTTCATGACAGGTCTACAATAGAAGGAATAGATTAAACGAAGAACAATAGGAAAATCTAAATAAATATAGTAAATAAGTGAAACATCAACCAATTAATTATGAATACCAACGAGAAGGTATAACCCTGTATAATTATCAACCAATTAATTTTTAAGCATTTGTGAGCAAAACAAAATGTATAATTATGAAATACACAAGAACTCTGTATTTACCAAAATCTAATTTTTATAGAATAACCTATACATTCAGCCGCACAACAAAAGGGCAGGAGTACATGTTGCCCAAGTAATATAAATCAAATTGAAAAATGAAGCAAAGCTACTTCTAATTTCCAGTATACATGTTAGAGCACCAAGGCCATCCAGTTGCTCCTATTGAAGATAACGAAATGGGAACTACAATACCTGTAAAAAGAATCTCGTCATATCTCGTTCTGACAAAGAACACCTAATTGGCACACCCAAAAACATTATGTTTCGTGAGAATTATGCTTTAATCCTCCTTGAAGCATTTCTACTCAACTACGGTCGTGTTCATTTTTCATAAGCTCATTACCTCTACCAAATGACTGAATTCCTCTTATCACTTGACTTGGTGAGGAATAACCCATTAATTGATGAAGTGGTGAATTCCTTGGGGGTGGCACTGTCTCTATTTCTGATGATCTTTCTGATCCTGACATGTTTGAGGAGGTCCCTTTTGATTCATGTATACCTATAGGAGCATTACTTGTACGAGCATGTCTTGGAGCAATCCTGTCTTCCTCCTTAAAAGCACCACAAGAGTCATTTGTGTCATGTTCACTGCCATGTAATGCATGAAATGAGGTCAGTGAAACAGGATCTCCTCCTGATGAGTAGCTTTTAGATGCATCATTTCCATAATCGTCAGAAAATGAAACAGGGACCACATGAGAAGAATGAAAAAAATTGGCACGAGAAGCTGAAGAAGGCAATTGAGTGCTCCCGTTAATCACCTCACTTTGGTCACCATGCTGACTTGGGTCATAAGAAACTATATGACTTCTATCCTGCAATGAAAACTTGAGGATCTCTGAACAGTGTCCACATTTTAGCTGATGACATGCCCTCTGGAAAAGGAGAAAATCAGCAGGAAGCTGAAGCAGCTTGAAGCAATTACGACAAGTGACAAAGGGGGCTCCCCCCGCAACTGGTCGAAAATGTTTCTTATTCATGCTCTGTTTTTCCCTACAGTACATTCTCATCTGATGAGCTCGATGCCTCTGATCATAAGACTTTGTTTCATGGCCATATAATTGGTGTTTAGAGCTTATGTACCTTGGTGCCCTGAAAGGATATGAGCGGTGAGGGAAGCAACAATTGTTGTGAACAGGATGATATTTGTATAAATCTTCATGTTGGCAAAGAGCATGTGGAGGCAACTCTGCTGAGCATCGCCACTCTTGGCGCTGACAATGGAAGCAAGAATTATCAACATGGTGCGTGCTGCTTGATGCCTCAGCTGAAAAAGGTATTGTTGATATCTTACTCCTTTGTCGCCAATTGATTGGTCCATGATAGTATCTTGCATCAGACCAAGGGTCACTGAGATCATGACTAAACCTTCTTCCTTCATGAAAGTCACGACTACCCTTATAAGAGACATCAGGGAAAAGTCTTTCAGTTGTATCTCCCTTTAGAGAGCTTGTTCTTTTGAGTTCCTTCTGCAGTTTATAGATCATTTTCAACAGATTCATCTTCTCTTGGTCAGAGTCTTCACAGTAGGCAGGTGAAAGAAAGCTTGAGCTGCTGAAATAGTGCTCATCATCAGGCACTTTAGATGGAATGTCACTTCCATAGCTAGATTGTGAGCCGCTTCGATGGTAAGGCACCCTAGGTGGATAATTTCCTGTCCCTGCTCTCATTTGATGACGAGCTGTGTGGTCATGCCTTGTAGTCTCTTGCGGTTCGTATTGAGTCCTTTTAGTGTCTTTCACAACATGATGCTTTCCCCTAGGCAAATCAGGCGGAATATTCATGCTATTGATAGGTCCTTTCCCCTTTCTGTGCCTTCCCTTGGAAACAACATTGGCTGCGTTGTAATTATTCTCGAAAGAATTCAAATGTTGGTCATGGAATTGCTTGTCCATTTCATCATAAGAAGAGACGCTGCCATCATAGGCGTGGCAGCTTCTTGTGGTTGGGGATTTGGACAATTCTTCAAGATCACCACTAAGCTCTGAACTCTGATTCATTACTTCTGAGTCGTCAAAAGTATATGGTTTAGGCTCCAGACCTTGCTTCATTTGTTTATCAGAAGGTACAGGATTACCAGATGTACTCCCCTCACCCAATGCTGAGTTATCATCTGTTAAGCTTTTGGCAGTATCATCACTTCTAGTAACTCCCACTTCAGGTTTCACTTCTATTTGAGCGGATTTGTCATTGTTGGCCTCTACTCCATCCGAAGCACCAATTAACTGCTCTTTTGCTTCCTTAAATACCAATTCTCTATTATATGACCTGGCTGCTCCTGCTAATAGCAAGTGGGTATCAGTTGTCTCTTCTGCAGAACTCTCTCCTCCCATCAGTACTGATGAGGCCTCAATCTTTGTCTCTGTTAGCTCAGTAGGACAACCATTGTTGGATACTTTATGCTGCTTGAATCTACTATGTGATAGTTTATTGACATCAACCTCCTTTTCCATCTCTTCATCCGATAGACTGAAAACTACATTGAACTCCCCGTTTTCATTTTGATCCCTTCCACCAATTTCATCCAAAGAGCATTCTTCTGAAGGAATACTTGTGGATTCTGTTATCTGAATGTTCTCCCCGTTTTCATTTTGATCCCTTCCACCAATTTCATCCAAAGAGCATTTTCCTAAGGGAAAACCTGTGGATTCTGTTATCTGCATGTTCTCATGGGGGAGATCCAGCTGCTCTCTATTGCACTTCCCATTACTATCTTGTTCCTTACAGTCATTTTCATCCAAAGATCCTGAGGAAAAACTAGTTGCTTTTGAACCGTTTGGAAGAAAAAGCTTCTCCCCATCGCCTTCCTCGCTTATGATTGGATCCTTGCTATCGTTTACATCCAAAGAATCTTCTCCTGAGGAAGAACTAGTTGATTTTGTCATCTGAACTTTCTCCTGAGGAAGAACTAGCTGCTTTCCATTTAAGTCGCCATTTTCATTGACATCCTGAGGATGTTCTTCTATGGAAGAACTAGTAGATTCTGCAACATTTTGTTGAGTAAGAGCCAGTTGCTTTTCATCACATTCCCTACCCTCTCTTTGATCCCTTGCACCATTTGTATTCAAAGAACAATGCCCTGAGGAAGAATTAGTTATATTTGTCATCACAATTTCCTCCTGAGGAAGAACTGATTGGTGTTCTTCGCATTCCCCATTTTCATTTTGATTACTTTCACTATTCCCACCCGAAGAGCAGTCTCCTGAGAAAGAACTAGTTCTTCTTGTACTCTCAGCATTCTCCTGAAGAAGAATTAACTGCTGGTTATTGCATTCCCCACTTTCAATTTGACTGCTTCCATCATCTCCCTCCAAAAAGCAATCTTCTGAGGAAGAGTTAGTTGTTTTTGTCCTCAGAACATTCTCCTGAGGAAGAGTTGGCTGCTCTACCCTGCTGCGTTTTTCGTCTTCCGAAACAAGATTCACCACGTTTCTAGAATTTGCATCAGCTTCATGTGTGCAGGATTCAGGATTGGCCGCCTCCTTTTTTCGTTTCTTGGCTGTTTACAGCAAAATGAAATGATTCCCAATAAGAACATCAAAACTATAAGAGGCATATAGAATCAACACACCCATTTGCAGGAGTTGGATTTTCATTGAAAACTAAAACATGAACAAGACATTATAGCGATCAAGCAAATCACAGAAATTGATATGGGTTAAATAAGTCTGCAAGATTGATCAACACAATCGCATTGTTTGAAGTGTTTAAAAAGTTCAGTGAAAAAAAAAAAATCCCAGTTTAAACACAGAATCAGGGAGCACAATTATATAAAGTGGAGTGATTTGTTTATTACCTTGAAGAGTTGCACCGCATCCCCCGCACCTATACACAGTATAGTGTGAATACTCTGGAAGCAATAGCCGGCATTTGGGACATTTAACTATCCGAGGTAGTTCAGCGACTTCAGTCATCTTACTAAAAATGAAACTCACTCCAGAGAATTGTATATGTTAAGCTCAAATAATACATTCATCTCCAAACAACACTGACTCCAAAAACCAAAGCTATCCAGAGTTCTTGCTATCTGCATCAGATAAAAAGTAAAGTTCGGCTTCAATTCTTCTAATATTTAAAAAACAACAAACAAAGGGAGAGGAGAAAAAGAACAGAACAGGAAGTTCAATTCCACGAGCAAACTCGGAAACGAAAGTTTTATATGTTGTTGGGACACATCTATATCCCATCCTTCAATCTACCTATAGATAATGAATAGATTAGCACTAACAGCCGACCACTCTGATCCGCTGATCTCAATATATTAATTATTATATAGTTAGCCGACAAATATAGTGATTACAAGTTGAAAAAGAAAATGATTAATAAGAACCCATTCTCACGTACATAAGAACAGGCGAAGATGCTAAAATTAATTCCAATCACCTTAATTTTCCGGGTAGATCGAATGAGATATTCAGTTTCTTCAGCAGCTTGCAACTGACGAAATCACAGTAGCTGATGAATTGAAGTGAGCAGAGAAACAGAAATTAATGTAGGTATAAGGGTATCTATAAATTCAGAAAAGCAAACGCAAATTCTGAGAAAATTAAAGGAGACGAAATGCAAGATCAGAGGGTCAACACGAAGTAAACAGAGTTTGGAGGGGGTGGGGGGTATAACGAACCCGTGAGGAAATTGTGAGAGAGAATTGACAGAAGTGAGAAATCGTTGGTACAGCACAAATCTTACGGCGAAAGAAATAATAATAACAGGAAAGAGAGAAGAAGAGATGGATGTAGTTACTTGAGTGACTCTTCTTTGGTCCTCCTTGAGAGAGAAATTCTTCTATTCCGTGTTTAGAAGGAAATTTCGTCAGCTTTGCGGACGAGAAAATAGAGTTTCTCCTCTCTCTCTCTCTCTCTCTCTCTCTCTCTGCGTGGGCTTCGTTTGCTTTGAACTTTTGTTGCGTGTGTTTTGTTCGACGATCTGTGTTCAAACTTCCATGGTCATTCAATTCAGTGTCTCGGGTTTGGTGTGTTTTCCACGGTGGAGGGGACCCGGACTTGGGAGTCGGCGCCTACGCCATTTAAAGCTAAAGCCATTGATGATCTGAAATCTCGTGGGTCCCCCCTAGACTTTTATTCCCTTCTTCAAAATCTAAACGTTTATATGTAATTTTCCTATTCAATAGGAAACCAGAGATGCATGAATCCCTGAACTGCATTCCATGATCGAGGGAATTGATATTTATTTATCAAACTCGTGACAATATCAATATGTAAGGGTTTATTTTAATATTAAATAGTTATTAGTAGAATTTAATTAAATAATTAAAATGTAGAAAAGACAATAATTTAATTTAATTTTCTTAAATCTAAATAATTAAAATTAAATCCATTAACATTCATAATTTATCATACTTCATAAAAAAATTTCTATAAAATTCATATATAAATTCGTATAATCAAATTGAAAAAGTTAACATGAGTTTAAAGGTGAGTTAACATGATTTTGTTGGATAGAAACATAAAAATGATAAATTTAGTATGTAAACTCGTGAGTTTAACCAAATTTACAATTAACATGTGTTTATCAGGTTTGATACGATTTTGTAAGTTAGAAACATAAAATCATCAAATTTAGTCAATTTACAAGTTTAACATGTAATAACAACAATGTCTCTTGTCAATTTTATGAAGTCAAAAGGAAATAGAGAAATTGGTTATTTGTAAATAATATGTATTTTTTTTTTTGTTAAATCTCATAAAAACACCCCTTTCATTCAATGATTAAAGTTTAATAAATTATGGCTGGTAAAAAAAGAGCTTAATACAAGGAGATAGAAATATCTAAAAAAGAAGAAGTATTGTAAACAATATTTAATATAAAAATAAAAAGTGAAAGTGAAAGTGAAAGCCATAATAGAAGAACCGCGCGAAAAATTTTGAGTTGTTGGGCTAAGTCAACGCAGGCGATGTTTGACTGGATCAAAGTTAGCTGTCCGTGACACCTGGCACTCCACCATATCCAATTATACATAGTAGTTTTTTTTTTTGCCCGCTCCAATAATGCATAGCTAAATATATGATATAATTAATCAATTTAGGGAGATTAAAGGCCCTGATTAAATTAATTACATTTTTATTATAAGTAAAATATATTTGTCACTCTCTTAAAACTATAGTAGTATCTCTTTTCATAATGACATAAAATGTGGGAAGAAAAAAGGGTGAAAAATTATGTACTTAATGATAAATTATTAAATTAGGGGGTAGGAGTGGGACTAGTAAATCAAATTCTTATATCCATCAACTAGATCATACTACCTCCGGACCTTTTTCTGGAGAGGTTAAGGAAGTTAAATAAGTTACTTAATCATTTCATATGTTAAATATTCTTAGATTATATATTAGTTTATTAGTCAAACTAATAAGTTTGAAGAAAAAAATAAAAATAAAAATACTTTAAAGTAATTTAATTAGCTTCCTTAATCTCTCCAAAAAAAAGTCAACTAGCTCTTATAATTAGGACGGGAGGGAGTATATATTATGATGGGAGAAAGTACTTGAGATTAGCCGATTAGGATCAAGATTTGATCAAAGCTTATCCCATTATGAACAAAACAATAATGAGTATTATGAGTTTCAAAAACCTAGGTACACATTCATTTATGATATACTCTCTCTAAACTTTTTTTTTTTTGGTAGAAACTCGGGGCAAACAGCCCATCCTCATTCAACTTTATTATAAGACACAAACTAACTATTTTTCACAAACCAATAAAAATAGATAAAATTAATTTGTTCTAGAATTTAAGTAATTTTTAATATTACCCTTACTAGTTACATTAAACTCTAATGTCATATTGATTATTACTCTCATAAACTACCCTTATTAATTATGAGCATACATAGAAAAAAGTAATTAATGCTCTTTGAGAATAAGCAAATACTTTATAAAAAGAATCAAATAAACTTGCTAGTTGATAATAAAGACTAGAGAGAGTTCGCCTTGGGAGTTTGATAAATCAAGAATACGAGTTTTTATATATATATATATACCACTCTGGTCCTATTTATAAGTCCATTTTGACCAAAAAATGTGGTCCTATTTATAAGTTCATTTTGACCAAATAAAAGAAATTATGACAATTTTGCCCATATTAATGAGGATAAGAGAGATTGGCTAGTCATATTGAAAAGAGAAAAAGATGAGAGAGATTTGACAATAAATTTTAAAAGGTACCCATTCATAAATGAGGATAAATTTGAAAATTTGCTCCATAATCATTGAAATACCTACCTCTCCTTGATATATAAGATTTGGTCAAAATGGACTTATAAATAGGATCAGAGTGGTGTGTGTCTATATATATATATATATATATTGAGGAGTGCGGACACGGTGTTCAATTCAGGGCATGCTTGATAACATGAGAAGTATGTGACGAGAGAAAGCTGATGACGTGGGAAAGAAGTGATGGAAGTTTGACTTTGACTTATAAATGATTGGACGATTGACCAAGTCAAAGTCTTGGTCATGACTCGGGCTATGGTTGAGAATGTTTTCCCCTCCAGGAGGATAAACCACTGAAGCAGACCCACAAACCATATTTGTGGTTAGCTTCTCTTTTGACACATTCCCGCAGCTAGCTTCACAAACTACGACTAGAAAATAAACATCTTCAATGTGAGGATATAGTATAAATTATATGCACATGTGGTTATTATAAGTTTATAACTCAGTTACAACTTCGAGCAAAAAAAAAAAAACTCGGTTACAACTCTCCTCACAATTAAAAAAAAAAGGGGACAATTTCATTTAGCCCCATTAAGAGATTTTATTTTAGTCAAGCCCTAAGAAAATATAAAACTTTACTTCACCCTCTTGAGTCAAAATGAAATTAAGTTTTGTAGGTGATAATGCATTTACTTTATTTGTCTTGTAAATTGTCTTATTTATCTTATAAATACCCTTATCTTGTGAATTTCCTTTTTTATCTTATAAATGACTAAAATATTTTTAACTCCATGTGTTCTTTCAAATCCTCTATTTATCTTGTAAATAGGCAAAATGTTCTTATTAACTCCCTAGTTTCTTTTGAATATTCTTATTTGTCTTTTAAATGTCCATATTTATCTTGCAAATGACCAAAATATTTTTGACTCCCTGAGTTCTTTAAAATCCTTTATTTTATCTTGTAAATGCATTTATTTATCTTGTAAATTTTTTATTTGTCTTATGAATAGCCAAAATGTTCTTATTAGCTCCCTACTTTCTTTTGAATCTTTTTATTTGTTTTGTAAATGCCAATATTAATCTTGTAAATTCTCTTATGAAAAAGAAAGGAAATGCATCATTGTCTTTGTACCCACAAAATTTTATTTTATTTTGACCCAAGGGTGCAGTAAAATTTCAAAATTCTTTTAAAAGTTGACTAAAATACAACATTTTCTATGGAGCTAGCTGAAATTTTCCCTAAAAAAAATCTTTAAACTCATTAATTATATCTCAAAATTTATTAAATTTTCAATTTTGTTCATATTAAACATACATACTTTAAAAATTGAATAACATACACTAACGTTTACTAAGGGATTAAAAAAACCTAGTGATAAAAGATAAATGGTAGTATACTACTCCCGTTCTATATTATAAGAAACAATCATCACACATGCTTCATTTCATATTATAAAAATATTCAGAGAATGTTTTATTTTTTATTTCTTACTTTTCTATTTTGCCCTATTTAATTACTCCTGTTTAATGTCAACATAATGAATTTTCACAACCCCAAAAACCTATAACTTCTAGCATATTTTTTTTAATCTTATTCTCTCTCATCTACAATCCTCTTATTATAATAATTTTCTTATCCTCTTTATTCCCTATCTCCTCATAAATAAAGGTATTTTAGTAAAAAAAATATCAAAAATACTTGTTAGTTACGTTGATGTTTTACAACATATGAGTAATAAGGCATGGAGGGAGTGCTATCTTATAATTACAACCGAAAAATTTATTCTCCCCACCTTATGAATGGACCTATCAATTAGATTGTGGAACTAATTATTATAAAATTGCAGAGTTGTGCTTTGTCTGAAAAGTTATCGTAATTATGCCTCATTAATAGTTTGATTTTATTTTTTCAATGATTTCGTATTGTCTGTATGAATTCATTGGAATTTGGAAACATAAATGAATTTCAACTTGTTCTTATTAAAATTAAGTGGCATTGTACGTATAATTTTTGGAGTGTTGATTCTTCGACGGCTTCGTGAGGCTATCCTCAACGTGAACAAGGTTTGGATTGACTCATTTTTCTTTTCCTCTTAACATCTTATATTCATTATTATATTAAAAATAATAGATGGTTTATATTTAATATTTTATAAAATTATTATTTTAAATATAAATACATTTAAGAAAAAAAGACACTTAAATACTATTTAAACTTACAAAATCTCAAAAAATATGTTAACACATGGAAATAAAAGATGTCATGATAGGAATATATATGAAATTTTAAAGTTTGTGTGTTTTTACCAAAATGCCCCTAATATTTTAATTTTTAAAAGAAAAAGGCACTCTCGCTGGAGCACCATCGTTGTCCTAAGCTCCGGCACCAATGGTTGCTTTTTTGGGGGAGGGGATTTTTTTCCCTAAAAAAATGTGGAGCCAAGTGGTGGGGTTGAGATTTGAACTCACCCCACTTGGTTGATTCAAAAAGCCTTAACTATTAGGCCACCAAGCTACCATTTGATAAATATATATAAAGGCGTAATGATATTTGATTAAAAGAGTAATGAGAATGACTAAAAGTATAATGTTATTCACTAGAGTCTTAAATATATTAACTAAATGCGTAGACATATTTACTAAAAGCGTAGTGATATTTGACTAAATGAGTAATGATATTAACTAAGTTGTAATGATATAAACTAATTGAGTAATGATACTCCCTCTAATATTAAATATCAGAGCCAAAAACCTACTTTATATTTATCAAAAAGTTAGTTAAAATCAATAAATATACAAGATATTTACTTTCTTTTCTCAATATACCCTTATTTATTAAGAGAATAAGAGAGAAAACAAATAGGAAACAGGAATAAAGAGAATGTAGGGCAAAAAATGATGAGAAAGAGTGTGACAAATTTGGAAGAAAAGTATTAAATGCAGAGGAAAAAACAAAAAGGGTCTTATAAAAAAAAACCTCACCCACAAGTTTGTCTTATATATTTTGAACTAGAGGAAGTATTTACTAAAGACATAATGGTATTGACTAAATTAATAACGAAAATGACTAAATATGTAATGGTATTGACTAAAGGCGTAAATATATTAATTAAATGAGTAATGATATTAACTAAAGGCGTAATGGTATTGACTACATGCATAATAATATTAACTAAATGAGTCATGATATTATCTCAAAGTGTAATCGTATTCACTAAATGTGTAGTAGTATTGACAAAATGAGTAATAGTATTGATTACATGCATAAGGACCGCATTTCCCTACGGCGCTCATCCCTGCCTATGGGGATCTGGACGGTCCAGATCTCCACATGAGATCTAGATCGTCCATTTTTCTTTTCTTTTTAAAAGATTTTATTTTTTAAAATTTTCAAGATTTTTTTTCTAGTGCCATCACGTATTCTAAAGTATCTTTTTAGTACCAGCCAGTACCATAAAATATTTTTTCAAGATCATTAAGTATTTTTCCGTAGCAGTTAGTACCTTGAAGTATCTTTTTAGTACCAGATCTTGAAAAAATATTTCAGGATACTGACTGGTATTTAAAAGATACTTCAGGATACTGACTGTTAGTGGAAAAAAAGTAGTCAGTACCTTGATGTTGTTAGTTTCCTATTTATGTTTTGATGATGATTAACCTTTAGAAACAATGCATGTACAAAGATCTAAGCAAAATAATTTGAACTTAGTCAAAAATGAGTTTTTATCAGAAAATCTTTTTGTTGTCAAATTGGCTCGAGCCAATGTTGTAGCCTCAAGTCAATCCCTTCACATCTATCGACAAATTGACATGTTGCCTCGAGCCTGTGAGAAGTCTGCCTTGAGTGCGTGCCTTGACTCGAGCCAGCATATTCTGAGACTCGAGCCAATTGTCTTTATTTTAAAATGCTTTTTCAAAATCGTGGTTCTCTTGCCTCGAGCCAGTAAGCGTTGACTCTAGCCAAAATCTTGACCGTTATATTTGAAAGTCAAGATGGACTCGAGCCTACACTTAGTGCCTCGAGCAAGAGACTTGTCTATCGTGTTTCAAATGCTTTCCTTCACGATAGACTCGAGCCTGATTTCCTACATTGAGTTTAGAGGTTGACTCAAGCCTCGCCTTTTTGCCTTGAGTCAATTCTCTTCTATATTTTTGAATGATCATCTATCATGGACTCGAGCCATGTTTTTGGGTGACTCGAGCCTATAGTTTATCTACCTCGAGTCAGACAATAATTTCAAATCTTCACCATGTCTTGAATGATGCTTAGACTCGAGCCTGTGATAATTTGGACTCGAGCTAAGTATGTCTCTGTTTTGAAAATGCTTATCTACAATCTGAAGGTGTAATGGTAATGACTAAATAAGTAATGATATTGACTAAAGGCCTAATGATGTTGACTCGAGTAATGATATAGACTAAAGATGTAAATGTTGCCTTTAGTCAATATCATTACGCCTTTAATCATTTTCATTACATATTTAGTCAATGTCATTATGCCTTTAATGAATACCGTTACTCATTTAGTTTATATCATTATAATTTTAGTTAATATCATTACTCATTTAGTTAAATACCATTACGCCTTTACATGCATGTGATATATATATATATATATATATATCAAATGCGGCCCAATGGTTAAGATTTTTGGAGTCAACTAAGTTGGAGTGGGTTTAAATCTCACCTCCACCACTTCGCTCCACATTTTTTTAACAAAATTTAACAAAAATCCCCTCCCCCCAAAAAAGAAGCCATCGATGGTAGAGCTTTGGTCGATGGTAGAGCTTTGGTGGCTGGAGGATGCCAGTTGGTGGTGGTGTTTTTTTTTAAAAAAAAAAATTAAAGTATTAGGTGCATTTTGGTAAAAAACATACAAACTTCAAAATTTCATATTTGTTCCATATCATCTTTCTGTCATTTTCATGTGTTAATAGCTTTTTGGGGTTTTGTGACGGTATTTAAATGTCTTTTTTCCTAGATTTAAATGATTAAAATCTAATCTGCACAATTCACAACTACAATGCAGGAAAAATCGAATAAAAATTAAGTTTTAAAATATTATAATAAGATTTTTATAAATATTAAATCTAAACTATATATTTTCCAATTTAAAGATAGAAATGAGATTTAGAAAAGGAAGGGAGAAAAAATATTCTGAGAGGGTCATCCTCTCAATCCTCCAAATGGGGTGTCGTTCCTTTTTTTCCCATAAAAACTATTTGGAAAAATGATAGAAAAAAAAAAATTAAAATTGCAAAATCATGAATTAGGTGCTTTTTTTTTTAAAAAAAATTTAAAGTATTAGGTGCATTTTAGTAAAAAACATACAAACTTCAAAATTTCATATTTGTTCATATCATCTTTCTGTCATTTTCATATGTTAATAGCTTTTTGGGGTTTTGTGACGGTATTTAAATGTCTTTTTTCCTAGATTTAAATGATTAAAATCTAATCTGCACAATTTACAACTACAATGCAGGAAAAATCGAATAAAAATTAAGTTTTAAAATATTATAATAAGATTTTTATAAATATTAAATCTAAACTATATATTTTCCAATTTAAAGATAGAAATGAGATTTAGAAAAGGAAGGGAGAAAAAATATTCTGAGAGGGTCATCCTCTCAATCCTCTAAATGGGCGTCGTTCCTTTTTTTCCCATAAAAACTATTTGAAAAAATGATAGAAAAAAAACTTTAAAATTGCAAAATCATGAATTAGGCATTTTCCATAAAATGAATTATGAATTACCTATAAAATCTTTGTAATAAACATGAATTGAGATTTTGCAATTTTAAAATTCTTTTTCTATCGTTTTCCCAAATTGCTTTTTGAATCTCATGGATGAAAATTGATGATTAATTTTCGATTAGCTTTTGGAGAATAAGTTTTATAATTTATGAGATAAATATATGAGAAAAATTTTATCCCAACTTAAAGAAAATGACTTCTAAAATCATGGTTTATTTACTTCCAGACGCCATATATTTTACATGTAAAAGGTTAAAGTCTCTTTCGTTGGGGGTAAAAAACAAAAAACAAAAAACAAAAGGTTAAAGGCTCTTTCAAAGGAAGCTCCCATGAGGGTACGACAGATTATTATATTGCTTTCGCATGAAAAAGCATTTAAATTTAATAAAATACATATGGATCTTTGTTTTTTTCAAAGATATCTAACAATTTCAAAAACCGCATATAAGTGAATGTTTTGGAAACTATAAAGACATAATTTCATAAACTTTTTTTTTTTTTAAGTCAACAAACTTCCTTTTACATACTTATTTCATAAATCGTAGAAATTATTTTCTAAAAAATAATCAAAACAAATGTTTTTTTTTAACTTTTTAAAAGTATTTTTACAACATTCAAGATAAGTTTTATTTTGGCTTGCAACAAAAATGCTTGAAAAAGGCACTTTTTGAAAAATTATTTTTAGAATTAAATTTGTGGATTTATAAAGTTGATATAGGAAATTATTCCCTTAAATAGACCAATGAGATCTAACTCAAAGATGTGACATGCATATTACTACTCCTATAATCCCATTTACAGGGTAAAGAGATTTTTTTTTTTGATTTTATTTATAAGCCAAAGAATGAAATTTTTCATATGATATACAATTTTACTTTTCATTTATTACTGTATTAAGTTTTTTTCATGAGATATAATGTATATTAAATAAGGGTAAAATTGAAAAAAATTTAAGTTTTACAGAAGTCAATGAAGTTTAAAATTTCTCTTAGTTTGTGTAAAACATGCTAAAAGTTGTATCTTTTACTTTGTGGCTTTGTGCTATGCGTGAGTGATTCTAATGGTGTTCTTGGATTTCATAATTGACCCTCAAATGGTTTATATCTTCCTACAATGATACCTATCTTATTAAAACCTGTCTTTTTCCGAGGTTGAGTAGCAAATGAATAATGGGGTTCACATTAGGTGCTTGTCCTAATGTGCTTCTTATGTGCTTGTCCCTCTAATTAGAGGGACAAGCACATTTTATTTTTTATTTTTATTATTTTTTTATATGTTTTATTTATTTAGATTAAAATTATATGTTGCTTTCTGAATTTTTTTTCACCTAGTATCTCAAATTAATTAGTTTCCAGGATACTAGTGTTACAGGACAAATATTTCTGTGTGCAAAACTAGAAACTAATTAATTTGAGATACTGGATGCAAAAAAAAATTCAGAAACCAACATATAATTCTCATCTAAATAAATAAAACATATAAAAAAAATTAATAAAATAAAATAAAATGTGCTTGTCCTTCTAATTAGAGGGACAATCACATAAGAAGCACATAAGGGACAAGCACATAAGAAGCACATAAGGGACAAGCACCTTATGTGCTTCCTTAATAATGCCGGAGTTACTACGTCATTAATATTTAGATTGCTTGACTTGACTTGAAAGACTATGTCAAGCTTGATGATCAACCATGTCTTCTACGATCAAGAACCATAAGGGCCCGTTTGGTTTAAAGAACTTTTAAGGAGGGAAAGGAACTTAGAGGAGGGAAATGAACTTAAAGGAAGGGAAAGAAAGATTCGAAAGATGAGGGAAGATGACTTGAATTGTTTGGTTGGAAGAAAATGAAGGGGTGGTAGTTGGTAAAGAATTAGAAAAAGTCTATTTTACCCTCTAAAGAAATTAATTCAAAATAAAAAAGAAAAATATTTTTTTTGCTAAAATATATATTCTTGTTAAGTTCGAACTTGTGTAAAAAAAATTTCGCCAAATTCAAACTTTCCCGCCAAATTTGACCCTTCCCGCCAAGTTTAAATTTCAAGGGTAAATTTGTCCAAAAATGTGAATAGTGACGTGGGAACTTGAGATCCCACCAATTTTTGTGGGAACTTGAGTTCCCACAAATGAGGGAAGAGTGGTGGGCCCGGGAACTTAGGTTCCTGGGCACTTGGTGAACCAAACACGTTTTCAGGAGGGAACTCTATTAAGTTCCCATTCCCTCTCCCAAATTCCTTAAACCAAACGGCCCTAAGATTCCCACAGCCACAAGTGAAGTTGACTAGACTAGTGAGCAGAATTCAAATGAACGGCATATAATGGCTCAGTTCAAATGTCTAGAGAATTAATTATCAAAGCATAAAAAATCAATAACCCCAACTACCAAAGATGAAACAAGTGTAGCACAACGTCAATTACCAATCTAACTGTTTGATACATTATGATAAGCTAGTCAACATCATAAAATGTTGATATGCTCACAGAAGTAAGAAAAATGAAATCAAAATTGATGATAAGCAAAGATTTAACATCTACGAGATAGGAGTGGTGATACTCAACTGAATGTAACTTAGGAAGTTACTACAGCATGACACTTTTGCTCAGTAAATGCTTGACGGAGTTCTTGGTATCCACTCTTGAAGTGATCAAGTGCATAGCAGAGTTGCCGTATAGCCTCCCTCTTCTCCTCAGCTCTCTCTGACATTACAGCTTTCTGTCTAGCCACCACTATCTCCAGCTCTTCCACTTTCAGTTTCAACTCATTTACTTGATTAAGTCTAGCTTCAGATATTGATTTGAGCTCTTCATGTTGGGCATGAAACAGGCAAAGGTCTTTCTCCATATTCTCAATCTGATTGTCTTGGGTTCTCGCGTCTGCTATGAGTTTATGAATCTTTGCTTTGGCTCCATCATTTTCAGCCACGACCATGTCATACTTGTGCTTATGGCTGTCGATTTCCTTGTTAAAAGCTTCAATTTCACGCCTTCTTTCACCAAGTTCTTCCTTCAAACAACTGATTTCACCTTGTAAAGCCCTTTCTTGGGCTGCATTTTGCTCTTCCAGTTTCAACTTTTCAGCCTTACACTGCCTAAATTTATTTTCTAACAATTGGCTTCTTAACTCCCATTCCTTGAGTGCAGAGTCCAGCTGTGTTTTTGCTTCGGACAAGCTTAAAACATCAAACTCCAAAAGCTCTTTCTCCAAAGAATACTTTTCCTGGGCATCAAGCATTTCAGCCTTCAAATTCAGCACCTCAAGTTCACGTTTGCTCTCATTACCTTTGTACAGCATAATTTCTTCTTCCAGCTCCCGAATCTGCATTCTCCCTGAATCAAGCCGGGCTTCTAATGTGGCGACATCTTGTTGAGCCAGTTCAAGCTGACATTGCAATTCATTACCAACATCACATTTAATTTTGAATTCTGCAATCTCATCTTTTGATGCTCTAAGATGTTCTCTAGCTACGGTTAATTCTTCCGTCAACTCTGCAATTTTGCAGCAACTATCTTGAACACGAGTTTCCAAATCAGACGTTTGATTTTGCAACTTCAGCACCTTTTCTTTCTCACATTCAAGATCAGCCTCCCTCATTTTTAATTCCTCTAGCACATGATGGAGCTGACCCTCACAATTCACAATCTGACCCTTTGAGTTGATAACCTCCTCCTCTGAGAGCCGAAGTTTTGATTTTGCTTCTCTCAGCTCTTCCTCAGTTTTCATGAGTTTGTTGAGCAATTCTTCGTGACTTGTATAATCATTTTCCCACAATGTATTATCCGTGTGATCTTCCCCAGCCATTTGCTTTTGAGGCTCCAGACCAAGAACTTCTTCATCCAGCTTGATCTCCTGGTGGAGTCCATTGCCATCAGTATTCATTGGCAGGACATGGTAATGGTTTATGGATGAATTAGAAGTTTCAGATTCTGAGTCTGAGGACGATGAGAAAGGTGATCCAGAGGTCTGCTTTGAAGAAACCCCAGAGCTATCACCAGCTGAGCTAGTAAATAAGTCCATATCGACAGTGGGAAGATCAGACAAGTTCAACCCCTTCTTCTGGTATGGAGTGTAATATGGAGTCATCAACGGAGTTACTTGGTTGCCTGATTCAGAATTGTCGAAGCCCTCCATCTAAAATTCTGATAGTGAAGGCTTAATTAGAGAAGAAACTTGGCCTAAAGGAAAATAAAAATACTTCAAAGTGAAATTTTGGCCATTACAATTTACAATCATCAAGAGATGAGATTCGAAAGAGTCATAAGGAAAAGATATTCTCATTCTCTAATAATAATTTTACACCCGGACAATCACAAGAACAAGTCAGGACCAAGTCATTAGAGTTAGAAAACGAACGAACGGAATGAAATGATCATGCAACACCACAAAACCCCTGGGTGAATAATAATCTCACTCTACCTCTCCCCAAAAAGTAAAAAACAAAAAGGAAATCTAAGGAGCTAACTAAAATATATTATGACTAAACTGAAACCAAGCTTCCAGTTTTCGTCGAAATTTCAAGTTGCAGCAGTTAACATTGAACGAAAAAGCAAATATTCTTTAGCAGTTCGTTAACACAAATTAGTCGCTTCAAAGCACTCAATCAAATCTAAGATTCTAAGTTACATTATTTCTTTCATGACTATATATGCCTCTCGGCCTATGAGCATGCATTTCTTAGTGCCACCTTCCCAACAATATCCAAATATTTGCCTCTTTCTCTGTTTAGTTCTAATTATAAGCCTTACCCAGGCAAACTGGTAGCAGGGACGCATCATTTTTTTAAGAGAACGGAAACGTGAACTAGATCCGGGAAATCACAGAACAGCATTCAACCGGTTAATCTTGTAAGAGGAAAACCCACCTTAATTAGGGCCAATCGCTTATACAGAATCTCACAGAGACCAACAAAGAATGCCAAAAGTGAAGGAATTAAAGGAGATAAAACTAAGAGATGATTATAATGGAGATAATTCTTAAACAAGGGAGTTCACTGACCTGAGCTATCTTGAAGAAAAAAGAGATAGAGATTTTTCTGATTTCAAAGGATCACCAAAAAAGCTGAAACGGGAAGGTGAGGAAGAGCAAGTGGGTTTTGCCTTGAAACAAAGCCAACGGGAAAAGTCTGAGTTGAAGACAACTGGGTAAAGAAAACCTCAATTTGGGCTGTCACGTAAGCTTCTGTTTTCCCAATATACCCTCACTTTCTCTTCCCGCTCGAGGATTTTCCTTTTCTTTCCTTTATTGTCCCCCTTTTTTAAGCCAGATCTTCTCATCCTATTGGAATTTGAAAACGAGAAAAAAATTGAAAAAGTGTATGGAATTAACATTTGAGAATTGATCATGGCAAAAAAAAAAAAAAATTCTGAGAAATGATTAATATCAACATAATAAAAATTGAAATTTAAGGTAATTACTTGTTATCTATATAAAAAAGACCCGATTACTAATTTAATATGAATCTACACTGAGAGAGATTTTAAGTATGATGAGATGAATTTTATATATTCTACAGAATTTAAGTCTATGAATCATATTTTTTATTATTTATAAATTCAATATTTAGTATCAATATTGATATAGTATCTTGATAGTGTTTTTTTGTGAAAATAACGCGCAAGGAATTTTTTATTATTCTCGATGGGGGTGTTTCAGTAATGCAACACAAAACGCCTCCAAAGAGTGGGCCCAGATGCTCCATGCCCGCGAAATGAATACATTTTGAAAAGCTGAACTCAAAATTTAAAATATGTCACAATGGCCAAAAGATTCAAAAACATGTCGCATATACTGATAGACTTTGTCGCTGTAGGCCCCACTCGGCCCATTGCCAATTTCATAAAAAATTGACATGCTAGAAAAACAACTCCTTCTAATGACTTTTAAAATCGGGAAAATTTTGGAAAGATACTGTTAAAATTGGCAAAAGATAAATAAGTGTGGCCAATTTGTAAAATCTCATGTCAGATTTGATGGAGGAATATGGGATTTCTAAATCTCTCCAAATCTTTCAAATTGACCAATATACCCTTGATTACAATTTGAAACAACATATGAAATAAATGAAGTTGTGAAACAGGATATTTAAGTTTTTAATTTAAATTTTCATATTGTTAATTTATATATTGATGTTATTATTCACCTCTAAAACTTGTGACCTGAAAATTATATACTTGAATAAGAAGTTATAAAAAAGAATGATGAAATGGTTAATTTAAATTCTCATATTGTTAATCTATGTTAAGATGTTGCTAATTTCAACTGTTAATTTGTCAATGTTTAAAATAAATTACGCAAGAAAAGGCAGAACGTCAGGATAAGAATGCCTATATCATAGATATAAAAGGAAGCAATAAAAGCCACAATATCATTAGAGCGCCAGTGCCCCCACCTCCACTCCGTGCTCATTATTGCCTTCACCTTGTTGGGCCTCTTCTACTTTTTCTTTTATTTCTACTAGCTCTGCCTCTATCCCCTGCTTGAAATTTTGTTGGGCTCTATTACTAGAATCAAATTCAGCTTGGCCCATATGGAAAGACACCTCTCTAATTTGATTTTGAGCCATTTTAGGTCAGCCTAACTATTCGATTCCTACCAACAGGTGGTTAGTCCAGCGGAATGTGGCGCTGGATTCTCTTAAGAGGTCTAGGGTTCGACCTGCGGGCTGCGGTCACGCACTTGTAATCCTCCTTGTATGGAGTTACAACTGTTGGGAGGGTCGTCCTTGTCACTGCAGAAACCGAATCCGGATTAGTCAGAACCAAAGGTTCTGATGAACCGGGTGGGATAAAAAAAAAAAAAAACTATTCGGGATCAGATTTACCCCCCATGTGGTCTTCTTTCATTGGGTTTCCTTCTGGCACATTCAAAGGCTCTTGATACCCAGAACAAGTGGAAAGAAAAGGAAAGTTGAATAAGTTTGTGTTTTATACACTTTTGTGTTCAATTTTTTTGAGAACTCAAGTTTCAAGCCTATCAATATTCCTTTAAATGTGGGAAGATAAGATCCTACCAAAATTGGTGGGAACTCAGTTCCTAAGCGAACAGTGACGCTTTTAGACATATTTCCCCTCATAAAATATTTATTTTCTATAAGATAAGAAAATATGACTAAATTCGAACTTAGCCGGAAAAATATTTTAAACAAATTCAAATATTTTTTTTGTGAAATAAATGTTTTATCATAAAATCTGAATTTGATCTATAAATTCGAATTTAATGTAAGCAAATTCATATTAAATTTGAATTATGGAAAAAAAATTCTTTTAATTTTGAATTAATTACTTTTGAGAGTAAAATAAGTATTTCCTGATTCTTTACTAACTATTACCTTTTTATTTTCTTCATACCAAATAATTCATCTCTTTCAAACCATCTTTCCACATCTATCAAAATCCTCCCTTCGGTTCTTTTCTCTCCTCTAATTTCCCGGGCCCTTGCTATTTTCGACTGACTGTTCCCCACTATGGCCTTGAGAATATTCCACCAACACCTCCGTTGACTCAACATTCCCTCCTTCCCCATGCATGCAATTAATGTTCTCCAGCGAGACAAACGGCGATTTCAATGGAGGAGCACACACATTGGCATCAAACCTCCTCTGTTCACTGCCTCCATTAGCTGTACTAGCTTCTAAATCACAACCATGCCCTAACCGACCGCAGACGTAACAGAACTTGGATAAAAGCTCATACTTCACCTGAATCCAGACCGGCTTTATGTTTTTTCTATCCTTTTCTGGTCGTGATATATAAAACCCAGGAACCAAGGGTTCTTCAAATATTAACTTCCACCCTCACCCTCCAAAAACTCTTAATCTTAACTGTCTCCTTTCCCGGATCATCAACTCCAGTCACCTTGCCAACTTTAGAAGCCAGTGAGTGGTAGTTAGTAACACTTGGAACCTCTAGTGGCATATTGTGTAACTGAATCCAGACGAGACACTTATTAATTTGGATTTCTGCGTTGAAGCGTTAGAATATGTTGCCTCACTACCAACACCCTTTGAACATCTTCAACATTTTTGAAATCGAAAGAGAAATAATTAGTGCCAATATTCGACACCTCTAGTTGATCCTCCTTCACTTTCCACGCCGCTATAACATTCTCACGAACTCCCACAAGGAGAGTGAAAAAGGAGGGCTATGAAACTTAAGTTTTATGGTGTGTTTGGTTTGAGGTGGGGGGAGAGAGCTAGAAGAGAACTAGAAAAACTTGTTATATTTCTGGTCTTAATTATAAGACCAAGTTTGTAGTACATTTTGCCCTATAAACTTGATTCTATAATTAAGATCACAGGGAGTAATTCTTTGTAAAGCCTCGTGTTCATTTGATGTATTTTTGCCACTTAGGGTCCTTGATTAACTTTTTGCATTTAATACATTTGAGCATACATTTGACTTAACTTTATTTGGATACTGCATTCTCTTGAATTTTTTAGTCATGTTTTTGTAGACCGAGTACACTATATTGATGAATGATATTTATGAAATTATGAATTTGGATTATGTTGAGTATCATTGTGCAAACTTAGCTTCATGAGGATTGGTTATGGATATTTGAATTGATATGTGCAAACAGAATTATTGTGACTGTTTGTCCACAGTTGGGTGTGCTTATAGACAAACTTGTATGTTTTAGGCTTCATTGATGCCTTAGCCCACTCTTTGAAATGTTTAGTTAACTCTTCTATCATGATATGGTTATATAATAGATTCTCTTAAAAATATACGTGTTTTCTCATGCAAGAAAAAAATTGAGGAATGAAAAGTGTTACTCAGAAGTCAGAACATCCCATTAATTAGTACAATTATATTTGACATTGATATATATATATATATATATATATATATAGACTCAATATCAAATTAACAATATCAACCATTAGTAATCAATGTATCAACATCAATTTAACCTCCTACTCCCTCCAGCCTTTAATATAAGGCATATTTACTTAATTTGATTAAATTAAGGAAGTTAGTTAATATGACATGTATTTTTTAAAACACTTTAATTATCTTCCTTGATTCCCTCTTCTCCTTCATTATTGCTGAGGAAGTATTAATAAGAGTAAATTATAAAAAGATTGAAAAATATGAAAATATGTCTTTTATATATTTAATTAGAACCAATATCAACCCCCAAAATATGTCTTATATTAAGGAGTGAGAGGGAGTACTATACTATATATATTAATAAATAGAGTAATAAATGACTATTTATAAGCAGTAAAAAAGCCAAGAAGGTAAAAAATTATGGAATATTTTAAAATGAAAAGATGTGTTTTTTGTAAAGTCATGTTCATTAATTAAGGGATCTATATGAAGGTTATGTTGGTTTTTTTTTTTTGAGAAAAACAGGCAAGCCGAAGCTTGAGAAAGAAAAGAGGACCAGACTATGAAAATCTAGCCCAAAATACAACTAATCCAAAAAACTAGGAATGACAGGCCAATTGGTCCTTCAAAAACAAATCAAGACAACCACTTGGAACTGTTGGTATTAAAGCCACTTTTGAACCATCAGAGCCATCATGACCATGTTTGGCCATATAGTCAGCACATGTGATATTGTCTCTTGGAGTGTAGAAGATCTCAGCATTCCAGTCGCGGTAGAGAAGGTCTCTAATCTCTCTAATGATGTCTCTGAGCGGATGATCAGCGTAGCAATCTCTCATGAGGATGTTGACTGCCTCAAGAGAATCAGAATATAAGAGAATTCTCTGAAGACCCATCTGATAACCCAGCTTTAGGCTAGTTAAGATAGCATAAAGCTCTGCTTCAATAACTGTATGAAGACCAAGGGACTTGTGTTTGATTAGTCGCATTTTCCATTAACAGATAGTTACAAAAGTGAAACATCTCCCTGGTGTCTGTGATGTCGCCTTGAAACAGGAACTTGCATCTTGTTGTCCAGAGGATCCAGCATCCCAGACTAAAGACTCTTGACCAAGTGAAATTCCGAAACCTTCCTGCTCCAGGATTGTGATGAGCATTCCAGTTAAGCCAATCCTGCAAATTACCTGAAAAAAACTGAGAAAAATAGTTAGGATGTAAAATTTGTTTCCACAAGTTTTTAGCTCGACACGATCCCTGATAATGTGAATCACGCTTTCCTCCCTATTACAAGAGAAAGGACAGAGGTTGTCATTAGTGAGACCTCTTCGGAATCTGAGAGAGTTAGTGACAAGCCTCTCATGGCCAACTTGCCACATAAAAAATTTGACTTTCTCAGGGACCTGCCACTTCCACATCTTGGCCCAAAAGCTGTTATCTCTCGTTCCTCCACGATCAGAGAGATAATCATAAGCAGATTTAACCGAAAAGCGACCGTCGCTCGCCACTCTCCAGGAGAAATAGTCAGGGAGGCTGCTAGAAGGGGGGTGCATTTTAGAGATGATATTTATGATTGATGGAGGTAAAATGCCCTGCCACTGCCAAGTATCCCATCTTCCATTTGCCAATAGATGATCATGCACCGTTTCTTCCGTATTGACAAGGGAAGGGTCCAGAACAAAGGCAATGAGAGGCCGATCAAGAGGAAGCCAAAGATCATGCCAGAACTTGGTTCCAACCCCATTATTTACCTTTTTTCCAACTCCAGTAAGAAACTTATCCCATACTTCAACAATCGCTCTCCATGCAGTGGATGAGTTTTTTTTCCTGGAGACAATAGGAATCGCACGGTCGCCACAGTTATATTTAGCCCGAAGACATTTGACCCATAAAACATGATTTTTCGTCAGGAGACTCCAGCAGAGTTTCATAATAAAGGCCTTATTTTGATG
This sequence comes from Acacia pycnantha, assembly GCA_025563575.1. NCBI lineage: Eukaryota > Viridiplantae > Streptophyta > Magnoliopsida > Fabales > Fabaceae > Acacia > Acacia pycnantha. The sequence continues at coordinate 1,237,719 of JAMWYP010000054.1, read as the reverse complement.
GCGAAGATTCTTGAAACCGAGGCCCCCCTTCTTCTTTGCTTGAGTGACTTTGTCCCAAGCAATAAGGTGCATTTTTTTCATATCCTCGTCCTGAGACCAAAGAAACTTTCTCGAAATCTTATCAAGCTCATTGATAGTGCAAATAGGGAGGAGAGTAGACTGCATACAGTAGGTAGGAAGAGAGGATAGCACGGATTTAATCAACACAGAACGACCCGCTATAGTCAAAAGCTTACTCTTCCACATAGATAGCTTTTTCCTAGCTTTTTGCACAATGGGGTGATAAGTAGCTTTCAGAACTCTCTTATGAATGATCGGCACCCCTAAATATTTACCCAAATCAGAAGTGATCCCTATCCCAAGTAACTGGCTTAGCTCCAGAGCTCTATTGAAATTAACATTTGAAGAGCAGAACATGCGAGATTTAGCGAGATTGATTATGTGACCAGAGACCTCACAAAAACTTTGCATCACTTTGCGGATCTCAGACATTTGATTAGGAGAGGCTTCTGTAAAAATAATGAGATCGTCCGCAAAGAAAAGATGGGAAATGTGAGGACCTCCTCTTTTAAAAGCAAAAGGCTTCCAGCGCCGGGTCTCACATTCCGCTTTAATAAGCTGCCCACTGTTCCATACATAGGACAAAAATATATGGACTCAGAGGATCCCCTTGTCTGACTCCTCTAGAAGGGGTAAAGCACGGACCTTCCTCACCATTCCGGAGAATAGACATAGATGTTGTCGAGATGCAGCCATAATGAGGTGAATAAAATTGTCCGGCAACTTTAGGCAAGTTAGAGTGTGATTGATGAAGCCCCACCAAGTCTCGTCAAACGCTTTCTCCATATCTATCTTAACGGCAACAAATCCTTTTCTCCTGCCCCTCATCCTCATAGAGTGAATGATCTCTTGAGCAATTAGGATGTTGTCACAACTGGATCTGCCAGCAATAAAGCTACATTGCTCAGGGCCAACAAGGGTGTTCATAACTCCTCTAAACCTGTTCGCCAAAACCTTAGTAATAATGGGGTTATCAAAACATTCTTCAATGAGGTCACATATTTTAGGTCCAACGACAGTCCATTGAGTTTGGAAAAAGTGAGCTTGAAGACCATCAGGACCAGGAGCTTTAAAGGCTCCCATAGCAAAGGCAGCATTCTTTATCTCCAGTCTTGTAACTTTTCTTGACAGCAAGTGTAACTCATGGGTATCAATGGTGGGAAAATTCGAGCACCACCCAGACGGATCTTTCACAGAGGTATCTTTGGAATAAAGCTGCAGAAAGAAATCATGAGCCATCATTTTTGCAGTGTCATGATCCTCAATCCACTCTCCAGCATTGTTTTGAATGGCATCAATTCTCTGCTTCTTCCTTTTAATTATTGTAGAGGCATGGAAAAATCTTGTATTTCTATCTCCCCCTTGAAGCCATTTACAACGGGATTTTTGGAACCAGGAGATTTCTTCTTGGGTAGCTACTTTATGGTATTCATTCCAGAGTTTCTTTTCCAACCTATAAAGACCAGTTTGCAAGTTCGCCTTTCTACATCTATCAATTCCTTCCAGACGACGGATCAACTGATTCTTACGCTTAGAGTAATTACCCATCCGGTTAACATGCCACTCCTGAGCAGAATTTTGAAAGTTGTGTAATCCTTGAATCCAATTTTTCTCGTGCCAAGCTTCTTTAGTGATATCCTTGAAATCACTCTCTAAAGACCAAGCAATCTGATAGGAAAAAGATTTCGGATGGTTTTTCTTTTGAGAGGGGATTAGTATTAACCACCACAATCCTATGATCAGATTTAAATTTAAGCTCATGACGAACAACAAAGTTGGGAAAGTGATTAAGCCAAATAAGGTTGGTAAAAACCCAGTCCAGCCGCTCTTTCAAACCCTGACGCTCCCAAGTGAATTTTTCGCCCTGAACCCTGGCTTCAATGAGGTCAGTGTCATCAATGCAATCTCTAAATTGATGCATTGAGGCCAAATTGGGGTTAGCTCCACCAAGTTTGTCACTAGGGGTCAAATAAGCATTAAAATCGCCTAACACAATCCAGGGGAGATCAATGTTAATAGCAAGCGAACGAAGGGAATTCCATAGAGAAGTTCTGTCAATAGAATTAGTTTCCCCATAGACAACAGTCACAATACTCATGGTATTAGTACTAAGCTCTCTGACACAGCAGTGAAGCAATTGTGAAGTGGAGGTAAGATAAGTAATATTATGATTCTCATTATTCCACAAAAACCAAATACCTCCTGAAAATCCATTTGCTTCCACGCGAATCCAGTTACTAAAACCAAGTTTACGACAAATTTTATCAGCCCTATCACCACTAACCCGCGGCTCAATAAGGCAGAGAATATTAATACAGTATTTATTAACAATATCTTTAACAATTAAAGGGAAGGTCCGGCTACCAGCTCCCCTACAATTCCAAGAGGCAATAAACATTAAAAATATACAGGAGATAAGAATAGAAATACTTACAGGGCGCTCGGCCTCTTCCTCATATTGCTGCACAAATTGAGTTTCTGCCACAAATGATCCGTTGGCTTCCATGAACTCAGGGGCTATATCCTCATTAGGATCCCAATGCTCAGGTGGCCGGGGAGTGTTGAATTGAGACATGATTTGATTTTGCTCCATAGGTGAATCAGCATGGGACTGCTCCTTAACTTCATTTTCCTGATGGGCCACCTTATCAAGACTCCCTTGGACAATATTGTGTGTGTGTTTCCCTCTTGCTTTTTTACCAAAAGACTTGTTGTGGTTCACTTGAAGGGCTGATTCATTACTAGTGGAAGTGTTATCTTCATTGGGTTTAGTCAGCGCCTTAGGAATTTCAGAATGGCCCTGCGCGTTTTTGGCTTCTGAGCAAGCAATGGTCTTTGTTGAATTAATAGGATCATTCTTCACAACCGGCCCAAATGAGGGAGGCGCATCACAACTCAGCCCAGAAGATCAATAAGAGGAACCGCCCACTAGATGGGTCCATCTTTTTTGCCCTATATTGGGTTTTTATCCTTGTATGAACCTCAACTCCTTTAGTCAATTTTCCAGCTGACACCTTTCTCATTTCTTGCGCCGTCGATTTCACCAAGGAGGTATAGCTTTTCTGGATTCAGCCTGCTCTGAACGACCTACGGCTTGCCTGGCATCTTGATTCGACAACCTCCCATCCGGATCCTCAAGATCTTCAATCGGCGCAAAACGCGATCTCTGACCAAGAGCCGTTACCTTCTCCGTCCTAGACCCGGAACCCAAGGACTGTCGTTGCCCGTTTCTGGAATCAGATCGTTGTGGAGGACGGCCACGGTTGGCTCTTCGATTCACCAGCATCCATGGACCAAAGGCTTCGTCTTCACTCATCGCCGGTGTGTTCACTGATAACCGGCTTGGTGGCTGTTACGTGGGGTGCTGCTCCATGGCTTGGGAATCTGATGCAGGGCAACTGAATGGGCATTTGTCTCGCCTATGCCCAAATCTTCCACAGGAAAAGCAAATTAGGGTAAGCCCCTCATACTCAACATTGAATATGGAACCAGCTGCAATCACTTTAGGGACTAGCTTCTTCTGAAGATTTAGCTCCACACAAATTCGCACAAACCTCCCTCTTTGAATTTTTGGTGATGCATTTTGACAGTCTTGTAATGTGTTCAAATCCACTTTTAGTGTGCGTCCAATCCAATCCCCTAGTCGAGAAATACAGTGCTTATTGTATAGGTGCATCGGTTGATGACTTCCCATTTTTAATACATTTGAGATATATTTTAATATATTTGGGAAGTCATTAATGCTAAATTAAAGAGATTCTCTTGAGATATTGAGAAATATCAATTTGAGTACATCATTTAGGGATTTCAACTTAGAAAATAAGTTTTTAAGTTTATTTAATATATATATATATATATTCCTTTAATTGATAATCTAAGGACGAGCGGAGCAGAATTTTGAGGGACTGAATGCTTTGGATTGTTTTTGAATAGGTGGGCCCACAATTGAAGGAGAATGGAAAACCTAAAAACAAAAAAAACAAAAGGCTGGAACAAAAAAAAGAGGTGCAGCGTTTTGGGCCCCATGAATTGAATAGAATTGAATCAATGAAGAAAAAACTACAAGGGGCCCACGGATGAATTAATTGACCTAAACAAAAGCTGGGGAATCGCCTTATACGAAAAAAAAAAAAAAAAACACGCCGCTGAAAAGGAGGGGAGCTGAACGAAGAAAAGAAAAAACAGAGAGCGGGGGTGAAACACGGAACGGAGAGCGAGAAACACGGAAATTGGCTGGAGAAAAGAAAAGAGAGCACGACTTGGAGGGAGCGGCTGGAAAAAGGGAAACAGAAGGAGAAACCAAGGGAAAGCCGCTGAAGAGAAAGAAACAGAACAGAGCTGGACTGAAATGGAGATAGAGAGCAGAGATGCAGAGCTGGAAATCATGAGCTGTTGCTGATTTTCTTGGTTTTGTCTCTTATTTAACTCTAATTCCAGTTGTTTGTTCATATTCTAGTATGCTACTGGACTCCAAATTTTTCTGTGTTGCTGTGATGTTGATTAAAGCCATGTTTGGCTAATTTCTCTTTCATTCTAGGGTTCTTTTGACCCTTTGTATGGATTAAGACTTGAATATTCCTCTCTTTTGGTAGATTAATATATGTATGTGTTGATTTTAACCTTAGCTTAATGCTTCTAAATGATTGGCCTCCATTTAGATGATTTATTCACTTAGGTTTTGACTTGAGAAAGCTAATCTAGGTGTAGAATTTGATTGAAATCATGCTTGTCTTGAAGTTTACTTGATAAATGGATGGTTTGTTGGTAAAATAGAGATATGTTTACTAACCTTGCATTGTCACATTAGGGTTGTTGCTTAAATATTGATTCTCATTAATTGTAGCAAGAAATTGTGCATTTTAATGAGAAGAGAAACTTGATTTTGACTTGAGAGAGCGGGTTAAGTGTTTTAGAACCTTAGACTAACACATATATTTATTGAAATGCTACTAGAGAGGAAATTAACCAAGTTTTATGAAATACCAAAAGGGGAAAAAGAGCCCTAGGCTCAATTATCCTTGAAGTTAAAGAATCAATTGCTTTTATAAATTTTATGTTTTAGAAATAGTCTTTAAAAATTCTCATTTCAAATCAAAACTTTGTTTTAGCTCAACTTGATGAAATCCACTAAGCCTCTTGCTTGACCAATTTGTTAAACAAATCCTCGTGGGAACGATACTTTATTTATCACTTTATTACTTGCGAAACTCGTACACTTGCGAGGCGAACCATCAGGAATTCGGATCCAAGTAGCAACCCTGCCTAAAGCATTTTGATAAGGATTAAAATATGGTGTCCAACGTTGCACAATAACACAGTGTTGCTTGATCACCCAGGGACCTTCATAGAGAACTTTCCTATAGTGAGACCTCCATAGTTCCTGATCTTGAAACCTAACAACAAAATAGCTATTAGGTATATCGATAAGTTCAAAGCTTGAGAACCCCCATAGATTTATCAAAAGATATTTTAGAACATAGAGGTTGAATTTCTTTCCTAGCACTGTGAGAATCAAAGCATAATTCCATGGTTCACACCACTCATTATACTCTTCTTCAGTGCATGGTGCCACAGGGTACATTTCCATAAGTTTTTTCATTTCATCAGATGGCTCAGGAATTTTCCAGCATATATCTTTATCATCTGCAAATAAATCATCCTCCTCCATTATGTAATCACTATGGGCAACTCCATTGAATCCCATTAGAGAAGCTCGGTAGGATGGGAATTTTAAGGTGGTTTCTTCCTTTTTGTCCTTCATCTGGTTGCTTTCAGATTTGTTGTTTTTCTCAGAAGGTTGTTCTGCTTCCTTATCTGACATAGCTTCATCCATAATGGCATTAGGGACCTCTTCTAATTTCTTTTTCTTTTTCCGGTCATCTTGACCTTCAGCCGGTGGCCGGTCCGGTGGAAGTTTACGCTGCCCCGTGTCTACTAAGATGAGGGCTCTGTCTGAGTTCGAAGAATCCATTTAGGTTATGTTGGTTTTTAAGAAAGCCTTACAGACTATAAAGGTGTAACCCTTCATGAAAGAATTATTTTAAATAACCATTGTTATTGAATTATGTTAGTTTATGAGAGTTTATGAATTTAACATGTAACTATGAGAGGTGTTACTTCAAGAGGTATCACTGCTCTGCACCATCACTTCATTTGTGATATACATCACAATACAAATCATATGAGAAATCATACAATAACAAAAGATCAAACTCATTGCTTTGTCCTTGAGTGCAAATAAAGATAAAGTCAAATTATCACTTTATAAAAGACATTGTTGTTTTGGCTTGAGAGTTGGGAGTATAATCCATACTCAAGGGTCTTCTTATATCCTGTAAAAAATTCGTCCGTCAATCTAAATTGAACCTTATTATATAGAAATAGGTGAGGGCGAACTAAACCTAAAGGAATGTGTTGCCCATACCTTAAAGATAAATCCATGAACATAAATGAAATCTTTGAAGGAGTTGACTACAAACTTCACAAAGTTAGAAGGAGAGAAAGGAGTGATGTCGTGAGCGATGGAGACAAAAGTGGGAAGAAGAATGGAATTGGATTCTCTCTCATCATCTTACCTTCTTATCATTCCTCCTCATCCAATCTCAACCTTTGATTTCTCTCCTCAACTAATCTAAACTATTGATTTGAATTAATCTTGATTGTCTCTCCTGAAGTATATTTTTTAATATTAGTCAGTATTCTGAAATATTTTTTCAAGATCCTAAAATTTAGGATCTTGAAAAAATATTTCACTGTATTGACTGATACTAAGAAAAATACTTTAAAATACTGACTAGTACTAAAAAATACTTTAATATATTGACTGGTACTAAAAAAATACTTCAGGATCTTAAGAAATTATTTTGGGATCTTAAAAAATTATTTTAGGATACTGATTGGTACTAAAAATATATTTTAGGATACTGATTAGTACCAAAAAATGAGAGATAAGGAGGGATGAGGAGAAATTGGCCAAGTAGAGAAACCGAACCCAAGAAGAATTGGTGGCAGAGAAATGCTTTTAAGAGTAGCGATTGGCTAGAAGACATGAGGGGGAATCTAAGGGCCCGTTTGAATTAATACCGATAGAAATTACCTTTTTCAATATGATGTTTATAAATTTAAGATAAGAGGTAAAAGTCAAATTGTAAATGTGATATATGTTTAGATTAACAGTGACAGAAGTGACTTTTTTTTTACTGAAACTTGTTTGAATTATTATTTAAAAAACAAGTTTGCAGGAAAATGATTAAAAAGGACCTGGATTTTTATATTATAATTCTATTATGATAAAACGTAAGTTTTCTCTCTCTCTCTTTTTTTTTTTTTTTGCCTTTTTAATTGTTTTTTCGCACTGACCCTCTCTTAAAACGAAATGGATATTACTCCATAAACAACCCATTATTGGTGGAATACAATCATTCCTCAAAAAGTCAAAAGGATTTACAGTTCCTCCGTGTGTGTCATAATTAACGGGATGATATCCAGGTGTCCTAATCAAAGCTTTCTTAGCTAAAAAATGGGGCACACCGTTCGCAGTATAAAGATGAGCTTGACTTCCTTCCGGTATACAGTCTCAGGCACACCATTCTATTATTATATTGGTGATCAAAGTTTATAAGATTTCAATCCTATTCCTTTTATTGTTTTCAACACCAAGTTCCTTGTCAAACCTGTCAAATGATCTGTAAGATTTAATTCAAATCTTATATAACTAATGAAAATTATTCCATTCAAAATCAAATATTTCACATGGCTATGTCTTGTGCCAATATAGTGTGACTTTCCATTATAAATTGGGCTATAAACTCATTGCAAAAATATATTGACTATTACAGTGAATAAATATTGGTGCCAACTTCATACTACAGTCAAACATAAATAACCATATCAACAATAAAAATTATAAGTATGTCAACAACATCCCATAACTCATTTTCACTACTACAAAAAGTGGATATTACTTCCCTAAAAAACATCCTTATTTTAAAAAGGGAAGTCAAAAGTATAGATTGTGGCATTTTCGTAATTATTTGGCTAAATTTTGGGACTTAGGCGTTCTAAATATAATTTTAGGACACCTAAAATCGATTTTAGACGTCCTAAAATATAATTAGGAAGCCTAAAATCGATTTTAGGCATCCTAAAATATATTTAGGACGCCTAAAATCGATTTTTTGGCGCCAGGAAATTTTTTTAGGGGTCCTAAAATATAATTAGGACGCCTAAAATCGATTTTAAGCGTCCTAAAATATATTTAGGACGCCTAAAATTGATTTTTTGGCGCATTTTGAAGAAATTTTTGGCGTTAGGAAATTTGTTAGCTTCCTAAAATTTAATTAGGACGCCTAAAATCGATTTTTTGGCGTATTTTGAAGAATTTTTTAGCGCCAGGAAATTTGTTGTCGTCTTAAAATTTAAATCAGGACGCCAAAATTAAATTTTACTAATCAAATCAAAGAAATCGAAAAATAATCAAATCAAATAAAAAAAATCGAACATAATACTAATCAAATCAAAGAAATCGAAAATAATCAAATCAAAGAAATAAAAAATAAGACTAATCAAATCAAAGAAATAAAAAATAATACTAATCAAATCAAATCAAAGATATCGAAATTTTTACTAATCAAATCAAAGAAATAAAAAAAAATATTTAAAATTTTAGGACGCCTAAAACGGAAATTTTTTGGCGCCGGGGTAATTTTTTTAAAAAATTTGGCGCTAGGGTATTTTTTGGCATCTTGAATTTGTTTCAGGATGCCAAAAATAGTATTTTTGGCGTCCTGAAACAAATTTTAGGGCGCAAAAAAGGATATATATATTTATCATCGGCCTAGCTATTCGATCTCTCACGGTGCGCTACACAATCGATCTCCCACACACAGTGCTAAAACTCCTCTCCTTTTCCACTCGTCTCGTGCCTCGTCCTCCTTCCATCTTCCCTCCCTCGATCCTCTGCTCCTCCTCTGATTCAAGCCGTTGTTAGTTTCGTCCGCCTCTTCCTGCCATGAGAAGTTCAGAGGAAAACGGATCTAAGTTCCCCCTCGCCGCTGAGATCTGAAACCGAGCGACACCGGATGCCACCGCGGATGAAAGCCGCAGTCGATTTCATTGCAGATCTGTTCAGGTGGGTTTGTTCTAGGTTTTTTATTTTAAGATAAACTTATCGCTTACCGCAGTACCTAGCTTCTTATTTTTGATTTTTTTGGATTTGCTCTCTGGCATGTTTGATTTTCTGGGTTCAGATGTTTTCTGGATTTGCTCCATGGCATTTTTTATTATTCTAGATTTGCTCCTTAGCATGTTTCTTGGATTTCAGATCTACTCTTCCTCTGCCCAAATCGTGGCTTGCTGTCTTTGATCTGCTTGGCTCACTAGCTAGCTCCCCGAACCTGAGGTTTGGGGGTTTTTTTTAATAAGGCGTCATAAGGCGTCCTGAATACAATTTAGGATGCCAAAAGTGAGAAAAACGACTACCCTTTTCAATACGTCCCTCTGAAAAGGGACGTTAATTGGGTCTTATTTAGGTCGTTTTTTGTGTTTTTTGTAGTAGTGTTTCTATTTTTAAAATTACTATAGCTAAACATGTAAATAGAATTCACAATTCTATCCTTCCTTCTTTTTCTTTGAGGTCTTATGAGCCTGTCCTTCCTCCACTACATGTACCTATTATGAGCATTGGCACCTTTTGTATCATGGGTCTTTTGTTATACTCCTCTTCTAAGAGAAGATAACTCCCCAATTGCTCGGGAGAGATTTTCTTTTAGGTTAAGGGGTAATTTGGCCAACCAACTATTGGTTCAGGAGCGCCCAGCACAAAAAACTATTAAGTGGACCAAAAATGTCAAAGAACTTTTAAAATTATAAAGTTTGCACAAATCCGTTAAAAGCAATTTGACATCCGTTACTTTCCCTGGAATTACAAGCAAAATTATTGATTATCTTCCCTATTCAGCCTCTCACCCACCCCTACCGTTTTGGCTGCTTCGCATTCTCTTTCTCCCTGCAGAAAGGGAAGAGAAGAAGAGGGTATGGAAGGCATTTCGGTGAGCATGTTGAAGGGATTAAAGGAATACTGGAACAGAAGAGGGTACCGGAGATTGGAATGGCATTTTGTAGAAGACAAAAAGTACGAACGCATTAACGCGCCAAAATGGGTCGATTTCTTGGCCCCAGACCAATCTATCGATGATGAGGGCTGGTTTTGCAGATCCGGTTAGAATTTGCACCTCTTCTTTGATTCATTTACAATATTTTTGCACCTAGTGTTTCTTCTTTAATCTTGCTTTTTCTTTAATGCTTCTCGGTAATGGTCTTTTCAAATTGCAAACATCCCAAGACAGTGGTCGATTTCATCAAATCAACTCCTTCAAAGGTTCCATTCTTCTCTACTTTGAGTTTTTCTGATTCTTGTGTAAAGAAATTCAATAAGATCAAGATTTAACAATGTTGAGCTAGCTAGATAAGCTGAACTTTTATTTATGTTTTTAATGTCGTTTCGCCAAATTTCTTGGGTGTCAGTTATGATCTTTTTAATTTTCTTTCCTTACTCGTTTTCTTTTAATTTCTGGAAGCTTTTGATGCTGTTGTAAGTTCTGTTTATTATAGAATATAGAATTTCAGTGACTAATTTTCTTATTTTGGATCTTGGCACATATAGAGATTAGAAGTTAAAGAGAAGGGTACCCACCCTATCTTCGGCTTCCCCTGATGGTAAACTCAAATTCAACCACCACAATAGTGAGAATCAAGACCCAAACCTGGTTACCCCACCAAGTAGTAATCTATTCAAAACGAGCAGGGTGGGGACGCAACCGTCGGCGTGGAAAGACTGGCAATGGCAATCGGAGATGGATCAGTTGAATAACGGAGTCGTTTTTGTTCAATCGGGAAGTCCGATAATCTCAGTGGACAGAAGCAGTTTGATCCCACCAAGACATGGGATTGAAGCTCCATTGCTTGCAAGATATTGTGCGCTCGCATGTAGGGCTGGCAAGCGTTGTTAGTCTATAGTTAATTGTTTGATGCTTTTTTTTTAAAAAAAATTGTGAAAACAAGAAGAAAATAGTTAGATGAATCCTCTAGCTAGCTTTGATTTTGTTGATCACATTGAAGATGATCGATCGATGACAACTCCTTTATTTAGCAGAAATGTCTCATTTTCTGGTAAAGTAACGAACATTAACTGATTTGTGCAAACTTTACAATTTTAAAAGTTTTTTGGTATTTTTGGTCCACTTAATAGTTTTTTGTGCTGGGCTCCTGAGTCAATAGTTGGTTGGCCAAATTGCTCATTAACCCTTTTCTTTTTATGTTTAATTAAGACTTTTTTCAAGTATTTTCATGAAGGGTGAAATTTTATATATGATTGATGAGACAATAATAAATTCATCCACATGCATATTATTTATTTGAAATTATTCAAACCATGTTCACTTGATGCATCTATTCCAAAATGAATTTCCACAATCATTCCAATTAAAATCATAATACAAATATGATAATTATCAACCCATCTAATTGATTACAGAATTTCTCATGATAATTATTAATTTTATAAATTCAAAATATATCATCAAATCACTTTCTAATCATAAATTAAAAGTATCCCATGATTCCACAAGCCAATAAACCACATAATTTAAGGCAAAATAATTGCATCATACCATATCATAAATAAATAAACCTCATGAATCTATAAACTATATTCAATAAAGAAAGGCAAACAGACACTTATCTCTCTCGTTTGCCATTGACCAATTAAATTCAAGATGACTCTTTTGCAAAATTCCTGATAAAATCATCCAATGTCCTCTTCCATTTCAAGAAAAATCCATTGAGTGACAAAAGGTGCCCATGATGCAAGCCTCCCAAGAATTGAACTTTGCTGGATCCTTATAAGCAAATATGGCTTCCCCGGGACATGCTTCTACATTCTGAGGTATTACTCACACTCTTATCTTTATACGGCAAGCAGCCGAGAGGTCCATCAGAGAGAGAAGTGTTGGAACTAGCAGTGTAGTTAAAATTGTGATCATTGATTGATCTTATACTTTGTTGGATGAAGCTTCCTGGAGAGTTAAGTGGTTGAGATGACAGTGGCTACCTGGGACTGTGTTTGAGATTGTGGCAGCATCAGAAAAAACCACTTTTCTACTGTAAAAAAATGATGTGTGGGATCACAATGAAATGTTTAAACCCCATAAGCCCATTTAAAATTAAGCCACGATTACTTACTTCTAGGGTCACTATGGGGCACGTGGAAAATGAGGATGGGTAAATGACTTGAGTCTCACAATTCTCATCTAATCAATTCATCTCAACCGAGCCATTTTCTTTTGTCCTTTTCTTCATTTCCCCTCAATTCTCATTTGATCTCCTCTGCATAGTCATCACTTTTATTCTCATTTTCAAATATATCTAAAAAAAAGATAGTTTAATTACCCAAATTCTAATTTAGGTTAGTAAACTTAAGAAATTGTATATCAAGTTATATGAGATTAAGAAATTGGATTAAATTACCTCCGTGTCCCTTAATTATTATAAAAGTCCCACTTTAATCTTGATAGCTTTCGTCATGTACAGTGAATGCAACCATTGTTAGCTATAGATAATCATTTTGTAGCATAGTTACTGGCAGGATTTGAAGGTCATTCACTGAATCCATGGCTGATACAAGGAAGTTTTATGGAGGATCGGGGTTACAAACTGCGATATAAGGAAGATGGGTCTTCTTTGTTTTCTATCTAACCCTGTGAGTCTTGTGTTTTAAAATTACAACTCTATAATGGCGCAAGTAAGTATTATTCGTTCATGGGATGCTAATTAAGCTATCCAACCTCCACAACTTAGAAGTGATATGCCATCAAAGATAATGCTTGCTTAGTATTTGAAGGCAAATGAATCTGCTGGGAAAATATGGTGTTAAACTAAGCCTTAAGCAAAATTTGCAAAGTCAAAATACAAATATAGGTGATTAGTCCTCTAGTGTGAGGGAAGAAAAAAGATATCAGATTATAAGCATCAAGATCACCAAGTGTAAATATGCTAGATGTTAAAACCAGAATTAATTCAGAAACGACAAGAATTTAGGAACTGTTATGCTAAACCAGCAATGTAAAAACAATGGAAACAAATAAATTTTGTTTCATGTTTGTAATTTATGATGAACAAGTGTGATGAGTTTTTGTTGTGTGTTGTTATATTTCTGAACAGAGCCTATATAATCAGAAACCCAAAACAAGATATAAACCTAGAACAAAAACACAATCAATAAAAGCAACACAAACACAAGAGGAGGAGGGTTCCTCATGTCAATGATAAAATTAAACCTTCGGATTGTTGGATAAAATGAGTATTTCAAGATGAGAAACCCAGGGAAATTCATACCCCCCCCCCTTTTTTTTTTGCATAAATGGGGTTTGTCACTTACGGCAACAATGACGCCACCAATAATGATTTTCTCACTTACATAAGGGTATTTTCAATATTTCATCAGATTTTAAAATCTTTAATTGTGACAAATAACCTAATCTATAATTTGCTAAGTTTAGTGACTCAAATTAAAGTTTGAGTAATTCAACGGTCTATTTATAGGATTTTTCCTAATATATTTTTATCGGGTTAAGGTGCAAAAATACATATGTACTTTTGACGGAGGAGCGCCCAGTAACAAATGTTTTTTTAGGTGCAAAAGTAACTATGTGGTTATAAAAGTGGAGCAAAAGTACACATTGATCGTTAGTTGACTTTTTTTGTACTGAAAATGATGACCTAGATGATGACATGGATGTTGATGGTTTCTGGGTTGTTATGAATTACAGTTCAACCCCAGACACATTTCAGATAATTTCAAGTTAGTCCCTCCATGAACTTTTAAAAGTTTCATTTCAATCCCTAGTCAAAATGACTTTAGGTCAGATTTTCACCTTCTTCTTCCCCAGAGACAGACCCGACCGACCTTCTTCCCCAGATTTTGTCCTTCTTCTTCTTCGCAGACTGAACCAAGTTGGGACCTTGAGCCCCCCCACCTCCTCGATCTAAACCGCCGCCTCCCATCTCGATCTGGACTGCCACCCCCCAATCTCGATCTGAAACCCCCCACCATCTGGATCTGGATCCACCCCCTCCTCGATCTGGACCGCCCCCCCCCCAATCTCGATCTGGACCGCCCCCCCAATCTCGATCTGAGTCTTAATGGATTGTTCACTATTCAAGTTGACCCCAGAGTTGTTGTTCCCCTCTCCATCCTCGATTCGATTTCACTCCATCGATTTCATACTTCTGCAGCTTTCTGGTTCTCAGTTAGTTATTGGTGGCAAATGAAATAAGCCCATCGATAAAAAGTATGATTATCAAAACTCATTCTAGCACAAAGAAGATCATGAAGTGTGGAATCTTTCCCAATTCATCCTCAACATAACGACTAAACGATCGAGTAGCCATGTTTCCCCTACGACAAATTTTTTTTTTTTCTGTTTATGTGCCTTTAAAGACCCAATGAAGCGAAGAAATAGAAAAATGAAGAATTTTCTGATCTAATATTAAGATGAAGACCTTGCTTGAACAAAATGGAAATGGAAGGAAAGGAGGAGATACCACACCCTCAATCATGCTGCATCCAACAAAAATTATGGAATCCTGCATACCCTCGATCTAAAATGAGGAAGAAGCTGAGTTAGTTATTGTCGTGCTTGATTCAGATCTGGTGGAAAGAAAAAAAAAAGCAAAATCAAGAGTGGGAGGACGACGTCGTCGCCGTTGTTGGTGGAGGACGCCGCCGTCGTCGTTGGCGTTTGAGAGGAAAGAGGGAAGACGAAGAAGGAGAAAGGGAAAAGGGCCAGAGAGGGAGAGGGCATAAAAGGAAATGAAAATTGTGAAGAGAGAGAAGGAGTAACAGGTGGCAGTATTTTAATGGAGAAGTTAGATCTCACTGCCACGTCAGCGTCAGATAACGGTCAATGGTAATTTTGCTCCACTTTTGCACCTAAAAAAAACACTTGCTACTGGGTGCTCTTTTGAAAAAAGTACATGTGTATTTTTGCACATTAACCCTATTTTTATCTATTAAAAATTTAACATTCTTATAATCTATAATTTATATATTTATCTATTAAATTTACTAATTAAGTGATTAGTATTTATAAAATTTTTCCAACAATGCATTGACTCTTTGTATTTTTTATAATTTTAATTTTTAGGGTGAATGGACAAGATTACTCATATTAATTTGTCACAAGTGCGTCTGACACTATATTAAAACTTTGAGTACAAAAATGCATATAAAAATCATAAAAGAGAAAAAAGAAGAAGCCACAACCGTTAACTTCGTTCCCAAAACAAAACGCATGTTATTTTCCCCCCTGGGGGTCCTGCTAGTGTTCAGCTATCCTCTTCATCTTGATCTTTTTCTACCCAAACAAACAACAACATTATGTTGGCGGTTGATGAGAGCCAGGTGAGCATGTATGCGCTTTCATGGTGTCTCAACAATCTCATTTCTGACACCACCAACAACATCCTCGTCCTCCTCTACTACGTCAAACCATCTCCTTCGATATTCCTGGTTTATTTTGCTGCCCCTTTCTACCTAGGAATTCACGCACTGCCTATTCTTTCATTTATAAAACGGTAGAGACTTGGCTGCTTCAGTAATGGAAAGAGATGAAACCATTTGCACAAACATGAATACTAGCAACAACGTAACGTACACCTCCTCGTTCCACTCCTATATATATATATGTGTGTGTGGTCTCTCTTCAGGGTGTAGACTGTAGAGTGCTCTGATGTCAAAATATGGTTCTCTTCGGGAGTTGTTGGTGGTGACGATTGGCTAGTGAATCTGAGGACGCCTTGCTGAAGCATAACCACGCTCCTTTTTTATAATCAACTGCACAGTGGTGTTGGCAACTGGCTTCTCTATCATTTTCTCAAAACTACACCTATTTAGGTAGTTTTGTGTGTAAAATGATGGGGTTCAACCTTTTTTTTTATAAAGAAAACGGTGTTTAGCATTTTGAAGTATTTTTGTTGAAGTATCTAGTATCTAAAAATATTTTTTAAGTAGTATATACTTAAAATAATTTTTGGTGCTTTTAACTCTTAAAAATATTTTTTCAGTTGCATCCAAAGTCTTTGGGACAAATTGCATAAAAAGAAGAGAATGAGGAGGACAGCTGGACACTAGCGGGACCCACAGGGGATAAAATAACAAACATTATGGGAAGTTAACCGTTGTGGCATTTTTTGTCTATACCAATTTTTATAGGCACTTTTGCACTAAGATTTTAATATGGTGTCAAATGTACACTAAGATTTTAGGGTTAAGGTGTAAATTTGCCAACAAACTATTATCTGAGGAGTATCTGGCACAAACATTAATTGAGGGTACCTTAATTACCAATCAACAATTAAAAAGTGAAAAAAAAAAACATAATTAAGATGCAGATTGACCAACAAACTATTACCCCATCACTGTCTTGGTGTCTCTGTCTTCCATTGAATGTCACAGTGTCGGCGTCGTCGGCATCTCCAAAGCTTCCATTGTTGCTGGTGTTCCACTCACCCTCTTGAACTCATCAAGGTCCGTATGCAGCTTCAGGGCGAGAATCACGCACCGAATTGAAACCAAATCTACCAGTCCACAGCTTTCGATCGGCACTCGCCTTGCACCCTAATTCCATCCCTCCGATGCTACAAGCAGCAGCCGCTTCTGCCACAGTGCTTGCTTGCATAGGTCCTATCTCTGTTGATGTTTGTCTTATCCAACAGGAAGGCTTAACCGCTCTTTTCTCCAGTATCTCCGTCACTGTCCTACGCTAGTGTATCATATTTTAACATAATTGTGATAGTTCTTTTTTGAGTAAATACCCTTTCTGGTCCCTGATAAAAAACACGGACCCTATTTTGGTCTCTGACAAAAAAAATGTCCTTTTTAGTCCATAAAAAGGACGAATAAAGGTCGATTGGTGGACATTTTGATCCCTCACAAGTTTCTAAAACGTCATTTTTAGTCCCATAAAAAGGATAAATAAATGTCAGTTTTTTTGTCATGGACCAAAATGGGGTCCGTATTTTTTGTCAGGGACCAGAAATGGTATTTACTCCTTTTTTTAATAGTTATTTGGTATTGTTTTTCACTTTTTAATTGTTAATTGGTAATTAAGATACCCTCAATTAATGTTTGTGTCAGATGCTCCTCGGGTAATAGTTCGTTGGCAAATCTACACTTTAACCCAAGAATTTAATATTGTGTGAGATGTACTTCTGACAAATAAACATGACTATTTTTGCTCATTCACCCCAATTTTTAACATTTCTCTTAAAACTACCCCATTGTATGCCTATAACATAAACATGTATTATTTATTAAAATTTATATTATTTTTAGTCATTGTACATCTAAACTTGTTTTTGTTTTAATCATCCAGATATGTTTCAATTTATCAAACTAACTTTTTTATAGAAATCAATCCCAACATAAATCATATTAAAAAAATAAAATAATATTCATTAATCATATGTATGGATTTGTTTGAGAAATATTAGGGAAAACACAAATGACATTAATTAGGAAAAAATCATATATATATATACTATTTTATAAGATTCACATCATTTTCTATCTAAACTAGTTTTTTAAATAATCATCTGAAACAAATTTCATTTTGGAAAAAAAAAAAAATTACTTCTACCACCACTAATCCAAATATAAATCACATTATCTATCCAACTTTTCCCCAAACTTCCAAGAGTCATATTAAAAAGAAAAACACCAAACATATCGTGAAAAAGTGACAATGATTTCAGTTTGAGCAGAAAATACAAGCACACGCTATGAATTCAGTGCATTGGGCCGTCAGTTTTTGTCCCTTTCGCGTTCTGCTAATCACAGTTCCGGTGCACTTAATCTTTTTTTGTTTTGGCCAGGCTGTACACTTAATCTTATTTATGAATGGTTAAGATGATTCTATATTTGCAATTGGTCTAATTTATTACATACCAGACGCTTCCTGCCATAATAACCTTCCAAAAATAGTGTAGTGATTGGGAACACAGATTTAACACCAATCAAACACGACCTTCTTTGCTTAGGTGAAAGCAATCCTTCATCTTATAAAGCCTTGTTGTATATAATATTCTCTTCGATCCTAATTATAGGAACACTTTTGAAGTGCAAATTACATTACGAAAATGTTCCTATAATTAGGACCGGATGTAGTATATATTTAGGTTAATATGTCGTTACAATTTAATTAAATTTTGGTATTGGTCTCATAATCTTATAAGGACTTGGTCAAAGTTTAAATATAAGAACCAAAGTCAAAACTCGTTTAAGAGTATAGGAAGCATGAATCACTTGTTAAATTCATACCAAATTTTTATAAAATTATAAGTTCAAAACTAATTATTTGAAACTATATATACCAAAACCAAAATGAAATCAAATTATAATGACTAACAATGTTATTGACCCTATATATTGATATTGAGTTACTGATATTGATAATGAAATTATGTTTTGATACAACTCACCCAAATTTGTCAGCAATTGTTAAGTTTTAAATCGCATTCCCGAAGTTCTCATGAGTCAGTATGCAAAATGACCCCAATCCACGAAGGTATATGTTCACTGAAACTCCTCAATAGTCCCCTTAGGACCCATTGAGATTATTCACAATATCTCAATTCCATATATATATATATGCCTCGCATATATCCTCACCAACAGAGCTCAAAGCAAAATAATTGAGAGGTAGGTACATACAATGTTGGCGAGCGCAGAGAAAGCCATGCCTGCGACTGTGAGAGAGGAAGGGGTTGACATGACAGAAACAAGAACGATTCCGTCGAAGCAGCACTTTGTTCTGGTGCATGGCGTAGGAGGAGGAAGTTGGTGCTGGTACAAAATTCGGACCCTTATGGAGAATTCTGGCTACGAGGTCTCATGCATAGACCTCAAAAGTGCTGGAATTGATCGATCTGATGCCGATTCTATTATTTCCTTTGATGATTACAATCAACCTCTCATGGATTTCATGTCTGCTTTGCCTGAGGATGAACAGGTTTGGGCTACCACTTGCTCCTCTCTCTCTCTCTCTTCCCCATCTGTCTGTCTCTTTCTTCACAGATTTGAATTAAACTGCTGATTATATCAAATAGGTGATATTGGTGGGGCATAGCGCAGGAGGGTTGAGTATTACTCAGGCCTGTCACAAGTTTTCAAAGAAGATCCGGTTAGCAGTGTATTTAGCAGCAACTATGCTCCAGCTGGGATTCCAGACAGAAGAGGATATGAAAGATGTAACTCCTTTTCATCCAACTCCTTGAATATTTGTTGTTTTAATGCCTCATTCTTTTTAATTAGTTTGCCTCAACAACAATAATTATATGCACACCCGACGATGCCAATATCAAGATATGAGTAGCAAGTCTTCAAGTGTGAACTTGAAATTGCAGGGAAACAAATGAGTCAGAAAGTCTCCAACAAAACTAGAATTAGAGTTTAAGAAATATGTATGTGAGTAGGTTTTGTAGTCTTAATAACTTTTGATTTGGGAATGAGATAAGAAAATTTGGGGCGAGCCAGTGATTCATATGCTGGGATTCCATTGTTGCCAGACGTATGATTTAATCTTGAAGGTTTCCAGCAAGGATGATGTTGATGGGGGTATGCTGAAGTAACTGGCTTCCAACTGTCTTGCAAATTATTGAGTTCTTGGGCAAGTCTGAGAGGCTCACTAGTACTGTTATGCAAAGCATTCACTTACTCTGTCACATTTTTTTCTTTTTCGAAAACAAACAAAGTAGCTACTGTTTTAAAATGGGGTGTTTCTGTCTTTTATCTCTCCTTTCTCCTTTTTTTCCTCCCTTTCTTCTTGCCCTTATCTGGGAGACGGTTTAACGTTTCATGCCTTAGGCTTGACAAGGTAGAGAGCACTTACAATGCCTGCTTAGCCTGTCCTCCTTTTTCTTTCTTTCTCAATGTTTTCTCCACTGATAGTAAATTATTATTGTTATTTTATCAGGGTCAATAATAATGGCTTTAAAAGTCATCTTTATTTCACCTCATGCATTTTGACCCAGAGTGCACATCTATTTCGTACGGTTGAATCTGAAAAATGATGAAGATGAGTCTACCCTAAGCTAAACAGAGAGAATCCTGTGCAAAATTCCCTACCCATGATACCCTAACTGATTCACAATGATTAGCTTCTTGAATCTATTGAAGTTTTTCATGTCGAACTGTTCCTATCTATATCAAGTAATTTCGTGCCATCTAAACCTCATAACACAATTTGTGTTAATCATTACAACTTTATAAGTCTTTTTGACAGCCATACTATCCTTTTTCCAAACAAGAAATTGCCAAATGTCATGTTTTCTTCCTTTTCTCAACATGAACAGGAATTTTATCCGACAGCCCTGTTCCACAGTACTACCTTGTCCTCCACTACTAATAACAATTTCTACTGTGTCTGAGTCTAATGTAGCGCCAACAATTGGAAAAGGAGCAAATAATTACTAGTAAATCCTAATTGCCTGCATTTCTTGACAGTTGACATTATAAACCTAACTTCCTGTGGCTCCTAAGCTCAAGAGATACAATGATACTTACAAATGTTTTCATTATGTATCAAGCAGGGGGTACCTAACTTATCAGAGTTTGGGGATGTGTACGAGCTAGGATTTGGACTGGGAAAGGATAAGCCCCCAACCAGTGCTGTGGTGAAGAAAGAGTTTCAACGGAAAATCATATACCACTTGAGCCCCCAGGAGGTATAAATTAAATGAAGCAGCTAGGGCAAACATGAAATCTCCGTAAAACTCTTTAACCCTTTATTACTTTCTCAGGCTTTTTTAAGCTTTAGAATACCCCGACAGCGCACAATTTCTAGATCTGCTTTTTCTACCAGTAGGACCATATATAGCAATAGACAGTACCCCCAATTTTCTAGCGAAAACACGCAAAACCTAGATCATAGATCTAAACAGTTTAAAGATTCATTAAATCAGTAGTGTCACACATTGAAATTGAAATACTGTTTGGGGTTTCAGGATTCAACTTTAGCTGCTATGCTTTTGAAGCCCGGACCGGTTCTGGCTCTGACCAGCGCGCGATTTGACGATGAAGGGGAAGCGGAGAAGGTGAGGCGCGTGTACATAAGGACGAAGCAGGATAAGGTGGTGAAGGGAGAGCAACAGGAGGCGATGATAAAAAAGTGGCCACCATGTGCAGTGTATGAAGTGGACAGTGACCATAGCCCCTTCTTCTCTACGCCGTTCGTCCTCTTCGGCTTGCTCGTGAAAGCTGCAGCTTTTGACGTTGGATGCAACTTCCTTGGCTAAAGCTGAGGGACCCCTCCTTCCTTTTTTTTAATATTTGCTGCCTCCATCTTCATGCAATCCGTAGCTTTTGTCTCTGCTCTCTGGTTTCTGATTATTATTTCAACCATGCCTCAAGTATTAAATCATCCCTCAATTTCGTTCCATTTAAATTATGAAATAAGATATTGTAACTACCAATTTTATGTCACTACCAAGTCACTACCACTTTTTCACCGTTAGATCAGAATCTCATTTACCTTTATCATTTCCCTCTCCTATTAAGATTATGATCTAACGATAAAAAAGTGGTAGTAACTTAGTAGTGACATAAAATTAGTAGCGAGAATATCTTGTCCCTTAAATTATTTGTAGGATAATTTAATAAAAACATAGATAATTTTAATCCTTAAAAGATCAAAACCTAAAAATTAAAACCAAAACCAAAGGCAACCATCCTTTTAGGGATATCATGGATGAAGCAAGTTTATAGTGATTGGCAAGTTAACTTTAGATATCTTTATAAGGAACAAAACACTGTTGTTGATCATTTGGCTAGGATGTCACATTAGTTGGTACATAATTTTTGCATCTTTGATCAACCACCACCTTCTAGTTTGAGGGAAGTTGTTGATGAAATAGGGGAGACTTGATATTGTCAATGTAGGTTTTCATTATTGAGACAATGTTATCCACTTTTATTAAAAAAACAAACTCAAAATGAGGAAAAATTTGAAGGATTAAAAATTATATTAATTCTAAATTTATTGTTGTTGCAATCATCTTAAGTTTGTATGTATATATGTAACACAAAATACTCATCTGTTCTAAATGTACGACTTAGTTTTTTAGTTAACCTTCATATTAAATGTAAGACTTCTTTTTTCATTTTATCTCTTATATTTATAATTTTTCTTTAATCTAATTTGTCTAACATATAAACTTTTTTATAATATAATGTCATAGTACATGAAAATTTTAGTTAGTTTCTTCAATCTTTCTAAACTAGAAGTAATAGATAATGGGTATATAATTATTTGAATTGTAATTGCCAAAGCCTCATCTCAGAAGGAGTCACATACAAACCCATTACAGTGACATCAAAAACACTTGTCTAGTGTGTACAAAATTCATATAGTACTATCATAGTTTTCTGTGATGGATGAGAATGCTGAATAATACAAATGGTGCTCATCATCATGGCCCTACAAGGGGAAAAAAGCAATGATAACAATTCCTCCAGTGTGGTAGTGTGTATTGCTGTCCTGGCTCTCCAATACAAGTGATTCATTATACAAAGTGGAATTACTAGGTAGAATGTTGGAGTCAGCGAGGAGGAGGAGGAGGAGGCTTGGATATCTTAGACATGGTGGCAGTCTTCTTATGAAGCTCTGATTTGTTGGCTCCAACAAGCTTGTCTACTTGTCGCCCATCTTTAAGATAATAGAATGTTGGAAGTGCCTTTATATCCCATGAACTACTCAACTCCTTCATTATTTACCCACCAATTAATTAGCTTCCTATATATGTATGTATATATTCAAACGTAAAGTTGTATATGCAGATTACAGTTTCATTTGTTACAAGGCTGGGGTGCCTGATGTGCCCCCAAAATTAAAATGGCTGGCTTCCTTTTTTTTAAAAAAAAAAAAAAAATTAGATTTTACATAAAACGAGTAACATTAATTTTGATATTTATAGGCAAGAAATAGAGTTGTTTTTAATTTTTTATGATTTTTTAAAGATTTAATACTTTATTTGATTGAGAAATTACACCCTTTTAGAGAATTAAATTTTTAAAAAATCACAAAAAAATTGAAAACAACTCCATTTGTTGCCCCTATACATCAAAATATTACTCATTCTGATCCTAATGATAAGACCTAGTTGACTTTTTTGGAGATATTAAGAAAGATAATTAAATTAGGTTAGACTATTTTTATTTTTTTCTTCAAGCTAAATAGTTTAACCAATAAATTAATATATAATCTAAGAAAACACAATATATGAAATGATTAAGTAATTTATTTAGCTTCTTTAATCTCTCCAAAAAAAGTCAACTAGGTTTAATAATTAAGACCGGAGGTAATATTTATTTTATGTAGAATCTAATCATAAAAGAAAACTGAAAAAAAAAATATTTGGGAAGCCCCCTATTTTTTGGAGGGCGCATCAGGCATCCCCATCCTTTGTTACAGTTTCGGTCACAGCAGTTTATATGTTGTATCATCAAGAAAACAAATGTAGACGGCTTACAGCAAGAACATCAGCATCCACTGTGAGAAACAGGAGACTTGAATATTTGTCAGCCAGCTCAGCATAGGTTAGTGCAATGTCTTTACAAGGATTAGACCATGATGTTATAAAATTTGCCACTACCTATATATATACATTGAATAAATCATTTTGTTAGGGATATAGATATATAAAAAAAAACTGTTGTGGCCATTAAAATAAATAAAATTAAACATTGTAGTGTGTGTGTGTAGACATACAATCTGTCCCTGCTGGCTGGCTCGTAAGAGGTTAGTTTCCCAACTCTGAATGGAAGTAATGTGGTGTACGTTTTTGGAAGTATGGTATACCCTATCAGAACACTGTTCCTCACTGTTACTCCCACAGAACTGCATTCATAATCATGCAGCTATATGAGTTGAAGTGATTATTATTGTGAAGCTAAACTAGAGGAATATAATGCCAATCTGTTAATTGAAGAATATGCTTGAAATTACTCCATTTAATATGAATATGAAGGAAGAAAAGACAATGAAGCTACTTCATGGAACTCTGTGTGTGTGACATTCAAGAATCAATACATGATTCAAAATATTGTCAAAGACAAACAGAATGCTGTGAAGTCAACCACAATTAGGAATATATGTGTGTGTGTGTGTAAGAACTCTTATAAATGAACCCAAAAGGAATACTAATGATAGATGCTCCTTATGGGGCTAGAATAGCTTTTATAACTTCCATCAAATGGATAGAAATATAAGAAAAGGACCTTCTAATAGTTTTCCCCCCACAAAATATCACCTTTAAACCAGCGATCATTATATTCTTAGTCATGTTGGACAGGTATATTTGACATAATCATCATATGTGCAGATTCAGTCTTAGAAACAGAGGCTGAAAATAAAACAGAAGAATGTAAGTTATACGTACATGAGGCCAAAAACAGCCGATGGAGCAGATACAACTGGGCTTTGATAGTCTAAGAGAACAACAGCCCATTGAGCATCCACGATGATGATGATGATGAAGTTATATATGTATTTATAATGTCATAACATTCAAGAATCTCTGTATCAGATAGCCGCAATGTAAGCTACTGAACCTGCTTTAAGGAATATGTATTCATATTAATTACTCATTGATTTTAGTCCGTCAAAGTGTACACACTGTACTATATATAGTATACATTACTCATATATGTATGAATATATCTTAAAGATAATATCCATACTAATAATATATAGATCTGTTGTAGAAAATACCTCCTTATATAAAAGAACCAAAAGTGAAAGGAAATTCTTTGTTGTCTGCAATTGTAACTCATGTTATTGGCTTCCTTGCATTATTTAGGGAGAAGGAATTTCCATATTATCAGAATAAATTATATGACTTGAGAGATATACAGCAAGAGAGTTAATTAGAATACAGGGAAAAGAGGCCAGGATATGAATTACATACAAGCAAACGGCCTCCCATTTACAGAGAAGCTTTCATATAAATTAATCTACAAGGTTATTGACAAGTTTCTATGATATTACTTTACCACCTTGCAGGTTTCTTCTATAAGTACAAGAATAACAGAAAGGAGAGAAACAATAACCATTTCAGAAATTCAGAAGAAAAGCCTATCATCAATTAGAATACCAAACAAAGGAGATTTAAAAAGCAAAGGACGTGACTACGTGATCAACATCCATTAACATAATAGTGCAAAATGAAGGATCAAGAATATGAATTTTCTGCATTATTGCGTTGTTGAAAAGATGTCCTTTTTGCAGCAAATGAAATGTGTTTCTAATAATCTCCTCCATATTAATTATTTGGGCAATATGTAATAAATTAGATTGAAACAAAGTCCGTTCAGACACATCCGATAAAATTAATTGGAACGATACAGGGAAAATTAGCATGGCCCCTGCGCAAGGATGACACACATAAATGGAGATTGAAACAAAGAATAATCCCCCCAGAAGAAGAAGATCAAAAGAAAATAAAAAGGCATTGCAGGGATCAATTTAATGACAAGGAAAAAAAGGTGAATGAATCACAAAATTCACCTCGGATGGTGTACATGGACAGGGTTTGTTTCAAGGAACAACTTGGTTTCTATTCAAAATGTCATAATCTGATCAAAATTATACGATGATGACCACAAAACATCGATCGACAAGGTTCCCAGAAGAATTGAGATCGAGAAAACTAATGATGATGATGGAAGAAAAACTTGCTTCCTTCGTTATGATCGGTGACAAAAAGGCATAGTTTTTCTTCCAGCAGTGCTTTTGCCTATTTAATTTATTTAAATATTTGATTGTTCTCCCATAATTGGTAATCAGAATAAATAGATGCCTTCTTTTTCAAAAGGAGGAGTTGTTAGATGATTTTATATAAGAATGAGATAAAATTTAAATATGATATGTAAGGACTTGGAAGTTCTTTTCTTTGACGTATTTTTAGCAAGTACTGTTTATTGATTGACCAAGTGAGGATCGGATTTGACAATGCCATAAACTATATAATGTAAGGAAATGGAGCCTGCAAATAGCGATGAAATGAAATTAAGTCAACATAACTTATGGTGCCCGGTAACTGCTTTAGTTATATTAATATCATCATTGTCTTTTCCTCGAAAAAAATGTTTTATGTAGACATTTAAAAAAAATTATTTGTAGAAGCGTGGTACAAGATACATGCATACAAAGTGAGGATTAACTTCTTAATGTCAAAAATTCGTTGTTGCATTGTTTCTTGCTACGTCGTTTTGGAACTTGCATATGCATGTTATGATCTGATGGACTTGTAGTATTTTGGGGAAATCCAAAGAAAATATCACTTGAATTTTAAAATTTTAAATCGGTGATTTCCCAACAAAATGAGTTGTCAATCACTTTACTGTTCTTGTTAATCTCATTACTATTGTTCTCAACAAGATTTTAAAGTTTAAATAGTGGTATTTTTCTGTCATTTTCTCTAATTTTTTCTAACCCAAAGTAGACATTTAGATTTCTTTTAAAAAAAATCAAGTTTGAGTTAATTTGAAGATATATAATTCAGGTGATTTTAAAAAATAAATAAAAAGTTTGACCACAAGTTGTAAATTTGCAATTTCAATTTGATCATATAATGAAATTTTAATACTTCCTCCTGCCCTTCATATAATATTTATTTTATAGTTAAACTCTAAAGTGAATATTATATTAAAGATTAGAAAAAATATACTCCCTCCGGTCTTAATTATAAGATCACTTTTGTAGTGCAATTTGCACTACAAAAATGGTATTATAATTAGGACCGGAGGTAATATTTTATTATAAAAAGAATTTTATATTTGTTCTGTTATAAGAACACAGAAATCTAACCTCAATGGGTTAGTAGATGATTTATATAGGATCTGTAATACTCTCCAGAAGGTATATGAGTTAACTCCGAAGAGAGGATGATTGTTCAGTGATTGACAACACTACAAAAAAAAAAGCACTTTTTGCGACAGACAAAATCCGTCGCAAAAAAGGGCTTTTCCGTCGTAAAACTGATTTTGCGACGGATTTTGCCCGTCGCAAAATCCCTTGTCGCAATTGCGACGGATAAAATGATCCATCGCAATTGCAACGGATAAATAAATCCGTCGCACATTTTTATGTTTGCGACGGATTTTAATATCCGTCGCAAATAATTTTTTTTAATTAATTTTTTTTTAAAAAAACTAACTGTGTTCCATAAAAATATATATATATAATAAGAATCAAGCATAAAGAGTTTTTACATAAAGAGAAAACAAAATATAAATAATATTGTCCCGAATAACATGTAATAAAAAGTAGTCTAAACAGCAGCATTATAATCACCACCACCACCACCATCATCAGCATTGTCATCACCACCATCACCAGAAGTCGGCCCCTTGTTTTTCATTAGGTACATGAGTTGAAGCTGCATCTGCCTTACCATCTCGCGTCTCTCATGTAGCTCGTTTGCCTTCGACTGGACCAACACCTTCATCTTCTGCATCTCATCTGTAAAAAAAGTAGGAACTACGTTTATATTTTGTACTTTATTCAAATAGAATAAGGAATGAAAAATATCAAATGTATTACGTTTACCTGCAGAAACACCTTCATGGTCGGATGAGGTGCGCTTCGTTTGCTTAAATCGGCTGGCAAAGGCACCGTACTCGAAGATTCTACCTTTGTTGTTCATTCCGCCTGCAGCCTGAATGAATAGACTCTTGTTATCGGACATCGAGGATGTGGGGTCGCTCGTACTCTGCGAGTCTCTCTCCTCTGTCAGCTTCTTATAGGTTTCCTAGAAGCAAAAAAACACATCACAGATAAGCCATGTGAAATGAAATAAATATATGCTGATGTATGAAACAAAGAATGCAATATAAATATCTCACCGCTACTTGCTGCGCCTTGGCGTTAATCCAGCGCGGCTCACTCCCTTCGATCTCTTTGGGAATGGGTACGCTCAAAGGCAATCCAGTCAATATCTTCTGGAGCAACATCTTCAGACAGTGTCTGCAAACACAAATGATAACCGTTAATTAATTGTTTCAAAGAACAAAATATTGAATACTTAAATACAAAATAACGTGTACTCACAATTTTTCGTTTATGCTTACTCATTGAAATGGAGCCGCCAGCATAGGAAGGTCCTTCCATTTTGGCCCTATTTTGCTTATTTTTCTGACTTTTATTTTGAAATTTCTCATTGGACGCCCAATTTTGAAGTAATTGGTCAGCAGTCTCAGGTTGAATCCAATCTTGTCTGCCTCTACCTCTTCTCAATTTAAAGAACTTCTCAGTCAACCACCGGTCAGCCCTGTTGTTATAAGCTTTTTTAATGTCGCCCTTATGTTGAGGCAACGTCTTAAACTTATCCTGAAAATCAATGACAAACAATCAATGGTCCAAATTTTAAAAGTACTTAATCATTTTGCATTTGGATAAGAAATTAATAACCATAAAACACATAACTTACCAAGAACTCATTGAACCAAGCATCCCGATGATCCTTAGGAATCTCTGACCAAGTGTTGTAAGGCAGATTGAGGTTACAAAATATTTGGTTTGAGATGATATCATTCACCTCATTATTTGGTAGAAATCTGAACACAGAGGATATGATGGAAATATTAGCATAGAAAAACTAAAGGTAGAAAATCGTAACATTATTATTGCTAACTTTACGTGACTTACTCGGTGGTGCCAACTGGACACATCCAAATCTTTCCTGTTGAGTTAGTTGTCTTTTATCAGTTAGACGATTGTACATCCAACTTCTATCATGATTGTCTTCCATATTTCCTAACTAGTTAAATTACCAACATAATTAACATGTAATTCGATGCCAGAAATCTATATAAGTATTTTGGATTTTATAAGATATAAGGGCTAAACTAGCTAATTTAATTAAACTAGCTAATTTAACTAATTTTTATAATACATACGAATTTCATTATTCCCTAAACTCACATATTTTTTCTACATTATGTTAAAGATAGATTCAAATAAAACATGTAAATGAGATATTTTTAAAAAAAAAAACTTAATAGTAATTTTTATAAGACATTAACTTAACTAACTAATTTAACTAATTTTTATAAGACATATAAATTCATTATTCCCTACACTCACATCTTCTTTCTACTTTTAATTAATTAATTAATTCTCTTACCCCTAAATATCACTTTATAATTTGTTTTGTCAAGTTATCACTGTTTATTGTATAACTAGTTAATATCTTTAATTTTTCTAATACATAAAAATTTAATAAATCCTTAGAGTCACACATTCCTCCTACTTTATATTAATTAATTAATTCTCGTATTCCTAAAAATCATTTCTTAACATTTCATTTTTCTCATTTCAACATCATCCTATTTATAGACTTATGTATGACCTACTAATACAAAATCATAATTTTAACACAGAATTTTTCAACTATACAAAACAGACTATAAACAAATAATGCAACATTAATATTCTCAAGAACCAATAATAAATAATTTAATCAACATTAAAGAAATAACAAAAAATATTATCACATACCATCATTTTATCATAAATCCACATAATACTCAAGAAAATACAAAAACAATAATCAAATCTATCCATATATACAGTAGTGAAAACAAAAAGGGAGAAGAGAGGTGGGTTACTTGGAATAGAAGTGCGGCTTGGAAGAGGAGAAGGAGAGGACGCCTGAAACTGATCGGCCGGAACAGGGGGAAAGCCGCCGGAAAATGAACGGCCGGAGGAAAGGGGATGACGCCGGAAAGTCGCTGACCGGAGCAAAAGGAGTCCACTAGAATGGGAGAACAAGAGAGAAACGGACCAAAGAAAGAGAAAGAAGAGAGTGCGAAATGAAATTTCCCGGGGGGGTGTTTAACCGTCGTGATTTGCGACTGACTGTAAAGTCCGTCGCAAATTTGCGACGGACGACGATCGAAATCGTCGCAAAGCGTCGGCGCAAATTGGCGCCGGCGCGGTTGCGATGGACTCCCCAGTCCGTCGCAAATTTGCGACGGAAACCTTAGTTCGTCGCAAAGTTTGCGACGGATTTTTTTTTCCGTCGCAAAATGGTTTTTTTGCGACGGATTTTTGTTCCGGTCGCAAATTTGGTGAAATTTGCGACGGATTATTGTCCGTCGCAAAATCCGTCGCAAATTGCGAATTTTCTAGTAGTGCAACATCCAACACGGTCTACATAAGTTGGCTTTGGAGCTGGTGACGTTGCTCCATCCGCCTTAGGACAACATCCAACGCGGTCTGCATAAATCAGACGTCGGGATATACGATTGGAACTTCTAGAGGAGGATCTTGTTGAACCAATGGCTGGACTTGCTGGGCATCCTGGTTATGGAGGGCTGGGGAAGTAGCGGTATCAAATGTTTCAGCCTCAATCTCTGCCATGACCTAATGGTGGCCTGGAGCAACTGAATCCTCATATTGAATCGTTTGCTCCTGATTCAACTGAGGTGGTTCCTCTGGCAACTGGTTCAGTCGGGGTATCTGGCTACGACTTCTAGTGTTTGCTGCCATTTTCAGTGGTTTGGGAATCGAAGTTTATGGATCCCCATGGTCGGCACCAATGTTCTGTTATAAGAACACATGATGTTTAACCTTAATGGGTTAGTAGATGATTTATATAAGATCTGTAATACTCTTCGAAAGGTATATGAGCTAACTCCGAAGAGAGGATGATTGTTCAGTGATGTCTACGAGGAAAACACCAAAGAATATCAGGTGATTACTGTGCTACACCAGTATGGCGATTTGCCAAAGGGGGTGGGGTGTGTGCACAGTGAGACTGAATGGTAAAACGATATGAATAGTATATGTGCACCTGAGGGGTAATTTCCTATTTATAGAGATTACCTCTAGGGTTTCAGCCCAAAGGCCCTGCGCGCCTTCAGCCTCTTATGTCTACTCCACTATCTGTACTATCTATAATTATAGGCATAGTTATAGGGTGATTAATATTTTACCTGATTATAGAAAAATACTGTCATAAACTGTCTCTACTGAGCCGCCTAACACTGGGCCTATTATATTGGTCCATAACAATATTAAAGACCAGAGTGCTTTATAATTTATCTAATATTTCATGATGGCTGAATTGGAAGATTGAACTTTTTTTCTAACTATCAACATTTTATTTTAATGAAAACATTCACGGTGTCTCTTTCTCTGTTTCATTACCGGATCCGATAAACTCAAGTAGCCAATTTTATTATGCTGCACTTGACACATGCAATTCTAATTCAATTCGTACCTTGTTGGAGACTGAGTGCTGCCAAATAAAATTCTCCCTCCGCTTTAAGATATATTTATCTAACGTGATTAGACTAATAAAGTTAGTTAAACTAGTTAATATTACCTATATTTTCTAAAACACCCTAATTATATTATTTAATCCCCTTATTTATTCTCTTTGTTGATTATTGTTGATAGAGCATTGCTAGGGATAAATTAAGAAAAAATTGATAAATATGAAAAATTATGTAGTACTACCTCCGATCCTAATTATAGGAACACTTTTGTAGTGTAAAATCCTAATTATAGTAATTTGTAGTGCAATTTGCACTACAAAAGTGTTCCTATAATTAGGATAAGAGGGAGTATTATATTTATGATCAATATCAACTCCCTAAATATATCTTATATTTAGGATCGGAGGGGGTAATGGAAGTATTACTCCTAATGTTCTTAATATAAGATATATTTACTTAATTTAATTATATTACGAAAGTTAGTTGAGTTGGTTAATATGAAACATATTTTCTAAGACATCCTAATCATATTCTTTAATTCACTCATTCTCTTTCCTCATTGATTATTGTTAAGGGAGTATTAATAAGAGTGAATTAAGAAAAGATTGACAAATATAAAAATTACATCTTATATTTAGGACCAATATCAACTCCTCAACTATGTCTCATATTAAGGACTGGAGGGAGTAATATAAGTATTACTCTTTATGTTTTTAATATGAAACATATTTACCTAATTTAATTAGATTACAAAAGTTAGTTGAATTGGTTAATATGACATGTATTTTCTAAAACATCATAAGCATATTCCATTATTCCCTCTCTTTATTGATTATTGTTGAGGGAGCATCAATGTGGGTAAATTAGAAGAAAAAAAAAAGGACAAATATGAAAAGTATATCTTATATTTAGAACCAAGACAAACTCTTCAAATATGTCTCATATTAAGGACCACAAGGAGTAATATAAATATAAATATTACTCCACATGTTCTTAATAAAAGATATATTTATCTAATTTGATTAGATTACGGAAGTTAAATGAATTAGTTAATATGACACGTATTTTCTAAAACATCATAAACATCTTCCTTAATTCTCTCATTCCCTCCTCTGATTGATTATTGTTGAAAGGACATCAATAACAATAAATTAGAAAAAGATTGTTAAATATATAAATTATGTCTTCTATTTAAGACTAAGATTAAATACTCAAATATTATCTTATAATTATAATTATGATAAGAGAACTGAGAGAAGCATTCATATCCTTGATATAGAAACTGGTTAGAGTGTTGAATTTGTTTCAAGATATTAAGTATATATCCATTTTATCTCTTATATATATATTAAACTAATCTACCTAACTGATAAGTTAAGTTGATACATAATTTAATGTTATGTATTAGTATTTTAGAGAGATCAAACTAATCTTTATAATTAATTCTATATTCTTAATGTATTCAAATTGATTAAGGAACGCTTGATATTAAATAAACAAATTGGGTACGCTGGTAGCTCGTATGGTAGGCAGAAGCTCATGGTTTTGAAAGTACGGCCCGACAACAAACGACACAGTAGGAGGCGGCGCCTATTGATATATATGGATATACTCTCTGTAGCAAATAGTTTCAACGTCAGCCATGAAATCGGATTCCACGGCTCGCGTCTCCATACACACATATATATGTCCCTCTGTCTCTTTCATTTATCATCAATTCTCCTAATTCTATCTTTGCTTACTTATCTGCCACTCTTCAATATTCTAGTAATTTCCAAATGTGCATAGTGGTGTTTCTCTGGCAAGCCCACCCACTCTACCCTTTGATCCTCTTCAACAACAGAGACGAGTACCACAACAGGCAAGTTTCCATTCCTTCCTTCCTTCTTATCCATTTGTTCATATATGAATGAATGAATGAAAAGAATTTACGAGTGAATGTTTTTCATGGCGGTGAAATGAAGGGCGACGAAGGCGGCGTCATGGTGGGAAGATTCTGAAACAGAGATACTTGGAGGAAGAGACGAGGTCGGAGAAGGCACTTGGCTGGCTTGTTCCCGACACGGAAGATTCGCCTTTCTCACTTACGCCTTGGGATCCCATACTAATCCCCATGCCAGAACCAGAGGCGAGCTTCCCCTGCTTTTTCTCAAGGTATACAATATATATTAATACTAATCTCACCGCCTTAACCCTGTATATTAATATACAAGCTTGCATGCTCTGTTTTTTTAATATATTATTTATGTGGGTGTGGCAGAGTAGACGGAGCCCGAGAGAATTTGCTGAAGATATGAAGACAGAAGCAGAGTATTACAACGGGTTTAATTTGGTGGTGGGAGACATAGAGTCAAAATCTATGGCTTATATGAGCAACAGGGGAAAAAAAGCACAAGGTGGTAGGTTCTACACAGAGGAGGTGAGGCAGGGCCTTCATGTTCTTTCTAACGCTCAACTAGACTCCCCTTGGCCAAAGTCTGAGCGTCTTCGTTCTCGCTTCCAACAAGAGCTAGCCAAGTACGGTGAAAAAACCATCCCACTCAATCACATTGCCAGTTCTGTTATGAAGGACTCTGTTAAAACTCCACCTCCCCTGCTTCCTCACATCTCCTCTCCTGATTGGGAACCTGCCTTGAGTTCCATTTTCGTCCATTTCCACGCACCCCTGGTACCTACTTGCTTCCTCGATTCATTATCAATAAATTTTATTATTCTCCAATTATTATAATAATACTTATATGGTGATGTAGGGTGTTTTTGGTACTCGGAGTATTACTGCCTTGTCTGTGACATGGAGTGGGGAAGTGAAGTTTTATGAGATGTATCTGGATGTGGATGCCACCAACACCTGGAAGGACCATCTTTTCAGTTTCTGTATCCAGCACCAACAGAAACTCCATTAGCCATACCTTAATTCATTCCACTCCTTTGTGTTATTCTTACGTTCATTAGTGTCTGTGCGTGTGTGTGTGTGTGTATATACGTATATGTCTGCACAATTTAGTTTTGACATTGTTGGAACATGATCCTTGTTAAAGGAGGTTGCATGTGTAAGTTTCTTAATATATGTACATGTGAAAATGTTTCTAGTAAATCATTTATCGATATGCGAGTGTCATCGTTGCATTAGGATCCATACTAATTTTCTCTGTATCGGTCCAATTTATCATATGTCCCCGAAGGAAGTTCTAGTAAATCATTACTCATTTTGCACATTACAAAGCGTGTAAAATCGATTAATTTATTTTTAACAGATAAAGAATGAAATTTTAGCCTTTTGTGAGGATGAAAATAGGCTTTGATTTTTCATTGATGAAAAACACCTACACGATAGGAAACAAGCATAAAGTCGAATCAACATTAGTTGAAATCTCACCAGAGAGAAGCAGAGACTTTTATTATACAAAGCAATTCTTATTGCGAGAAGACGAAGAGTACCTGTCATGAATCGTAGCTCATTCCACTTGGGACCCCAACACGATGGAAATGCTCTCTCTCTCTCTATAGATCCTTCTTCATGCAACATTCTAAGGTGTTTGCAAATTGGACTCCGACTCGGAGGATGGCCGGTTCTTCAACTCCGGCTGCCTGATTTCCTCCATCATTCTCACAGCTTCCTCCATCCTCGGCCTCGAATCCGGCACCTTCACGACGCACGCCAGGGCAATCTGAAGCACCTGAACCATTTCCTCTTCCACATATCGTCCTCTCAATAGCTCCTCGTCGAACACTTCCGCCGTCCATTCCTCCCGGACGACGGATCTCACCCACCTCGGGAGATCAACCACCTCGTCGTGGCCAGGATATCTCATCGGACATTTCCCGGTCAGCATTTCCAGGAGGAGAACTCCGAAGCTGTAGACATCGGATTTATGGGTGATTTTCCGGGCATCCGTCACCTCCGGCGCGCGGTAGCCGTTAGTTCTGGACATAGTCGCCGGGGTGTTCATCAGTGGAGGCAATCCGACGTCGGAGACGCAGCCATCTAGGTCTTGGGTTAAGAGGACGTTGGTGGACTTGATGTTGCCGTGTGTGAATTTTGGACCGCCTTCGGAGTGTATGAAAGCGATTCCTTGGGCAACTCCAAGTGAGATCTTCATTCTTGCATCCCAGTCTAATGGAGCTCTTCCTTCTCCCCTGTTTCCTATTGTTGTTTTGGGATCCAAGAATCAGGCAGATAACATCAGAACTATCACAGTTGACAATTTTAGATGAATACAAGACTAGTAAAAAAAAAAAACCCAGAGAAGATTCCTTGTGATATCTTCTTGTCTTCTTCATGGAGTAATGAATATGTTAGCATGTAGAAGCTATTTTTCTGGAAGATGAAAAGCTATTTGGTTAGTTTGCCTAACTTACAGTATGGAATGCAATGAAATGTAATGAATTGGGAAAGGGAACGAAAGATGTTATATAAGGGCCTAGATACCTCACTCTTTCCTCTCTCAACACGAATAATAAATGGTGCAAACTAGCCGGGATGATTAGGGAAACATAAACTTACCATGCAATGAGGTAAATAAGCTTCCTCCTGGCATGAAGCTGCAAACCAGAAGCTTCTCATCTTTGGAATAGTAATAAGCTTGAAGAGGCATGATATTAGGGTGGCTTCCTACTCTCCCCACAATATCCATTTGCTGTTCAAACTCTTTCTTCCCAACTATAACTTCCCTCAACCTCTTAACCACCACTGTTGTTCCCTCCTCCAAAACAGCCTTATAAGCTGTCCCATAGCTTCCCTTTCCAAGAACTTCAGCTGAAGCCTTTAGCAGATCCTCAAGATCAAAGGTATAAGAGCAGCCTCTGAAGAAGAACAATTTGTTCTTCTCAGCCTCTTGTACTCCACTTCCAAAACTCTTTGAAATCTCATTCTTTCCTCCACAAGCTGCCTTTGCTTTCAGTATGCCACCTCTTGTTCCCTTTTTCTTCTTACAGCAGCACAGAGAGATTACCAGAACTAGGAGAGCTAGGAATGCACAGCCGCCAATCACCAGAGCAAGTATAAAAGCCAATCCAAATCTTTTCTTTGGGTTGGTAGTTTCTTGACTTTGGGTACTTGCTGGAGTGACTGATGGGTAAGCAGATGGTGGAGATCCAGAAGGGGTGATTGCTGCAGAGCAATGATTCAGAGGTGGCCCACACAAAAGAGAGTTCCCAAGGAAAGAACTATGAGGAAATTTTTGAATGGAGTTGGGGATTGAGCCATTCAAGTTATTATAACTCAAATTAAGAAACTTGAGCTTTGGGAGGTTGAAGTCAGGGATATGTCCAGAGATGGAATTGTTTTGAAAATACAACCAGGTGAGTCTTCTGAGATTGACAAATGTGGGTGGGATAGTGCCAGAGAAAGAGTTGGAAGAAAGATCAAGTGCAATGAGTTTAGGAGAGACAGATGAAGGGATTGGACCTGACAAGTTATTCTGCTGAAGGTGTACATACTCAAGTGAAGGAATGGAAAGTATATCTGAAGGAAGCTTCCCATTAAGGCCATTGGTGTGAAGACTCAGTACTGTAAGGGCATCTAGTTTTCCTATGCAGTTTTCTGGAATGTGACCTTTGAGACCAATTCCTGGAAGATGAATGGCAATGACCCTAGTTTTATCTGAGTTGCAAGTCACACCCACCCATGAGTTGCAAATTGAAGGAGAATCATTCCAGTTGAGTCTTCTGGCATGTGGGACACTGGAAGCAAACTCTAAGAGAGCTTGCCTATCAGAGTTCAGATCAGCTAAAGTTGTGCCAGAGAAGAACAGTAAGAAGAAGCTCAGCGAAACAATTGCAGAAATTAAGAACTTGAACATCATGGGTGCTTGCAAAAGTAAGGCTAGAAGTGGTATCTCCGAGTTCTGGCCTTAGCTGTTCCCTACTTCCCTACCCTTTCCTGGATTTGAATCATGTAAGCTAAAATTAGGAACGCGGAAATTGTTTATGAACTAAGCTTTCCAAAAGTTAGAGATATCAAACTTGGGTTCTGCAAGAAACTCTGTATGAAAGAAGAAATTACATCCCAGATTTTCATGTTCAACCAAGAATAACAGTTGATAGATGGTTGTGGCTTGTGGGATTGAAAGGGAAAGAAGAAAGGATTGAGGGTGATGAAACTGTGCACAAGTCAATTCAAATAATTTGAACACGTTACTGTTTCTGAAAAACTAGAATTTTGATGGAATTGATGGATGCAGAAACATCAAGCTATTTCAAATTCGCACAGAATGAACATGAACATGCTTACCATAAGGCAGGAGTTGAAAGCGAATGCTGAAGAAGGGACTTGTTTGAGATGAATCAATAGGGGCAAGTTCAATTTTTCCATATGACAAAGA